>CALSCE010010667.1:4884667-4901551 GCA_943593645.1 Bovichtus variegatus | reverse complement strand
GTGTGTGTGTGTGTGTGTGTGTGTGTGTGTGTGTGTGTGCAGTTGGACAGAGGAGAACAATAAGTGTGTGTCTGTGCAGCCAGGCAGAGTGATGGATAAATACACCTTTAATAACAGAGCAGTGAGTCAGGACAGACAGGCCTGCAGCTGTTTGACTGGAGCAAAGTAGATTAGTGGTGATAAATCACAAAGATCAATACAGAAAGAGTCCTGAGTGAACACCTGAATGGTCTCTGTTAAATGGCAGCACCCCATAATATGTTGTGTTTTTTTGTAGAGACTAAGGCCTAGCTCAAATGAAGTCAGAATAAGTAATGGAAAAATAAACATCGTAGTCTGTCTGTATTGAAACATTATATGTGACCCTCACAAAGAAATGCTTGGCCACTGCTTGATTATTCAGTACAGTGCAGCCAAACCAATGAAGGCTACATTTGTTTCACTGTTTACCTTGCACGTTTCCGTGCTTTGGTACCTTTTTCAAAGCATTCTTTTCATCATTGTAATCCTCACTCAGCAGTATCTTTTGTCTTGTGTTATTCAAGTCCACTCAATTCTCCAGAGAGCAGCCGTCTTAATATTATTGATCCTCGCAGCGCTTTTTCATTTTAGTCCGTCTGTACACTTTTTGAAGTAAGATAAAAAGGAAGGTAGCAGGTGCAGTCTCACCCCTCATACACATGTGCATCACACATGTGTATGTGCATCATCTATACATTATAAGAAGTGAGAAGTTAAGAATTAGACCTCAAGCAGCAGAGAAAAGATAAGCGGCGAATGAAGGCAGTAAAGCATATTTGTGTTAATCTATATTCTGTAACCTCAAAAGAAGTTGTTTTAGAGGAGGACTTAAGAAGAGTGCGTGGGTTATTGTGGGTGCTCTGTGTGTATGCGTGTGTCTGGTACCTTCTCCCACAGCGGTGGTACACGGGCGTCATAGATGTAGTGGAAGGTCTCCTCCAAGCTGGATGACATCACCACTAAGCCTTTGATCCCTTTCTCCAGCTCTGCCAGGGATGAACTAACACACCAACATACACAGTTATAGCAACAAATCTGTCATTTTATTGTCGGTGTTTAGTAGTCATTGCTTCCTAGTCTGGATCTATTGAAATTACCCTGCACTCAGACATAGAGGTACGAATAAACAGGCTGGGTGATTGGGCCATTGTTTGCTGATTTGCATCTTTGATGCTAGGTCAAAAGGACTGTTTAGATTTTTGCATTGCAATCAGATACACTTGTGTATTGGACACCTCATTATGGCAGCAAATAATGTTGTTAAATCATCTCGGAAGGGTTTGACCTCATGAATTGCTACACCTAATTCTCTATAAATTGACTAATGCAATTCATTTTATCTGGAAAACAAGCTAATGTCTTTACTTCTTCTCTTGTTGTTTCTCCCGTTGGCTGTATTTAGAGAGTTTATATTGGTCTGTTGTTCAATGTTAGGTACTTCGTTGCACATTTTTGATGGTTGCCTTCTTGATCAAATGCTAGTCTATATTGTAACACTACTTCAGTGTATTGGTTTGGGCAAGATGTGCATATACAACATAAAAATACTTTTTCCTACTGTAATATTTATTTTTTACGTTCTTCACTTCAGATAGCAGTAGAAGGAAATGTTTTGTATACAAGTAAGGCAGTTATATCTCCTTATATAGTGCTGAATTTCATTTATTTTGTCTTTTTGGGGATGTTGTGGGTCATATATTTTAAAAGGGAATGGCAGCAAGCCTCAGCATCTTATTTTTCTACTTTCCCCTTTGTTTCAGGACACTCTGCCAGATTTAATACTTGTATGACTATGTTTGTAATTGTAGTACCTTGATATTTGCGTTACATCATTTTCAACAGAATTCTCTCTTTACGTCGCCCCAACCCAGAACACTGGAATAGTATATGTGCACCTTTATGGCACTACTGCGCTGTGCATATTGTACCTGCAAAATCTAAAATAATCATTCAAAAACAGACTTTCATTTGTTTCCTGCCTTTCTAATATCTCTATTCAAACTGGCACACACTATGCTGCTTTTAGATTAACAATATCATAACAAAGTGCTTAGGTGAACCAAAACCTGACTAAGTGTATAGTTATTCACTGATGACAAATTGCAAATATTATTTGATATGTTTTTGGAATTAGGGAAGTGATTCAGGTTAACAACCACACCCAATTGGTCTGCTGCCACTCTGCTTAATGTTAGTGCTCCTCCCTCTATCCCACATTATAAACCTCCAAGTCAACTATTCACGTGCAGTCAGCCCACTTTCCTTCAGAGCTGCACCATTTCTGCTCGATAGCATGTGACACATCCCTAACCCACTGGAAACTGTTACAGTACAGTGCCTCCAACACACACACACACACACACACACACACACACACACACACACACACACACACACACACACACACACACACACACACACACACACACACACACACACACACACACACACACACACACACACACACACACACACACACAGAGTTCATACATGATGGTGTCCAGCAGAGAGTTGTATCTCTGGATCTCTTGCAGCAGGACCACGTTAAGAGGCGAGGGGTTGTCCTGGAGGAGTGACCTGGTGCCCTCGTAGTCAATCGTTGTTGGGATCTTTCCACGAATGTCCGCCAACAGCTCTAATACCTGGAAGCACGTTGCAAACATCGTGCAAAAGCAGATGATCATGAAGCTGTAGATATGTAGTGATGTAATTAGATATGTAATGTCATATGTCTTTTAAGCTACTCGATGCCTAAATTTCCCTCGGGATGAATGAAGTATCTATCTATCCGTGTATCTATCTGCATACAATTGGAGGATTTATAAAAGTTCAGTGATCATGTTTTCCAAAACACACACATACTTCAACAACAGTCATACTCCAGTCATAAGAACCACCATAAAGGAGCTGGATGATGAGTGAAACAGGTGGGAAAAGGGTTTTGTCAGGTGAAAGTAATTTAGAAAGATTATCCTGGCAAAACCTCTTTTTCTTAAGTCATAAACACAGGAGAGAAAACTATTTAGATCAGACTTGCCCCTCAGGGCTTCCGTGGGCTATTAATCTACTAATCATGAAAAACTTTCTTTAAAAAACGAATGTTAGAGTCTCATCTAACAGCAGGGGTGTGTGATATTACAGGATATTTACTCTTGTTCAATTGCATGGAATAGTGCTTGGAACAGTTAAATACTAAACCATGATAATCTCATAATTATTTGAATTGGTATTCAGATAACTTTGTTATATTTTATCCATGCAGTGCTGATCTTTAACAATTATTGTTATTGAGTAATGCTAAGTTACATTTAAAGAGAATTTTTCCAATTTTTACCTACATGGAGATACTTCAATAAATCTCTACTCTACATACTCCATACTAGATATCATACTTACCGTATGGCCCAGTATACTGCTCAACTATAGTGACAATATTAACATTTTGGCTTCATCTTATGCGAGTCTATTACTTTCTCCCCCCTCACCTTATCTTCTCGACTGGGCCTAGCCCCAGCAGCAGTGGAGCTGGTGACCCGGGGCTGCAGGGAGAGCAGGGTGTCAAACAGCGTCCTGGTCTCAGCGATCTGGCTAGCAATGTCGGCATTAGAGTGCTGGCCGAACACCCCAGGGTGCTCTGTGGGCGGCAGCATGCTGATATATTCCTTGTAGGAGGCCTGGGGACCATCACGGGGGATGTAATAGGAGGTTAAGGAGGACAACCTGAGATAGATGCACAGAATACAAAGTCAGTGTTATATCATGGTATTTAGAGACATTGGTGTACAAAACCCAATTCTCCTGTCGAGATTATTTCATCTCAGCTAATGTAATTAGATGTAAAAATGCAAGTACAGCCAAATATAAAGTGTTAATGTATCGACATGTTAAAAAATGTGATTGGGAGAGGCTGTTGAAAGTAGTTTCATTGTACTGCAGGACACTCACTGTCCCTCACCACAGCTGTCATCAACATATTCTGACTAAATGTATGGATGGCTAGAAAGCTTATTCTTTCAGTATACATGTATATGTATGTACACGTCTTCTTTGTATGATCTGCATTGGTTTGAGCATTACATTATATTACATTACATTACATTTAGCGACTTACAATAAGTGCAAACAAATCATGAGGATACAACTCCGAACAGCAAGAATCTTTCAAGTACATCAGCTTCAAATAGGTGTAATCATTTTAAGTGCAGAACAATAGCTTCAAATAAGCCAAACCAATGTAAGTGCAATATACAGAAACCATAGAATAACAATTCAACCATTAGCTTCAAATAAGCCAACAAAAGTGCTTTTTTTATTTATTTTATTTGAAATGTATTATTGGCCAAGGTGCTGTTGAAACAGATGGGTTTTTGGTCTGCGACAGAAGGTGTGAAGACTTGTGTGTGAAAAATGTTTTTTTTTAAAAAGAGATTTCCCCTTAAATATTTTTGATTTCTTGGTTAGAAAGGAAGGGAGTGGACACAGCATTTGTACGTGTAAGTAATAAAGGAAACGAAAAAATAGCTGCAGAGTAAGAGTTCTTGAACATGTGCAAGTGTAACGATGTGTCTGCATTTCTTGAATTGTAATAATGCGATTGTGCACTTGGTGGTGCTGGCACTCTGCGGCCTGCAAGGAGCTTCAGCAGGCAGTTGAAGTGGCCTCTGCCACCTTGACGCAGCCAGACTTTGCTTCCACCAGGGAAAATGTCTTTTGAAGACAGTATGCATTTGAAGACTAAACTATGTCTTCATGTCTAGGCATGTGTATATCTGCAATACATACTTTTACTTAAAACTAAGTAATTAGCAGTGTGCACTTGAGTTTATGCTGCTTACATAATTCATTAAGGTGTGGCAAAATAAATGTGTGTGTGTCACAGCCTCTTACTTGAAGAAGGGCTGGTTTACAGCAGCATCACAGAAGTAGTCATTGATGTATGTGGTTAGAAGACGTCTGTCCCAGTCATCTGTTACATGACCTCCATAGTTGACCCCAGCAATGAGGTACTTCAGAGCATCCCAGGGAATCTCTTCATACTCATCCAGGTACAGACTCAGCAGACTCTCACTCACCTGCGGGGCATCAGGACGACTTTGAAATGCAAGATACAGATCAAGAAGCAAAGCAAGTAAAACATCTCAGAGAGACAGAAACTTTTACAAATGGACTGGAGAGAAAGACATGCTAACAATTGTAATAAGTAGGATTCAATTTCATACATTTGAACCAGATTGTCATTATCCATTACTCTAACAGGCCCTTACTCTGACATGCTATCAAATGGCTTTTCTAACTTCAGCTGTCACTGTTTCCTTCAGTATCAGAAGAGGCTCTGACCTCAAAGTCCGAATCGTTAAATCCATAGATAATGTTCCAGCCCAGCTGTAAGAACTTCTTCCTTTCTAGCAGGATGCTGTGAAAAAAGCAGAGGGAGAAGAGCATCTTCCTGTAGAACACAGGTCTTGAGCAGCGGTTGAATTGAGCCTCTGTCACCAGCTGGTACAGACGCTTCATGTTGGCTTTCACACCCTGAGGACAACATGGGGCAGTGTTAACACTATGAAGGGGTCACATGTAGGATGTATATCTTACTGTAAAATATGTGCACGCAAATAAAAGTCAATATACAAAGAACTTCTATGTAGGTTTGTTGATATGTACATCATATACATTTCAAGTCTGTGTGTGTGAGTGCATGTACCTTTGGTGGTTCAGTGGTCATCTTAATGCCAGCCTGCAGGATGGTTATAGGAAATTCGGGATGTGGCGAAGAGCTGAGCCACAGTCTAAAGTTTGAATGTGGCTTCTCCACCTGTAGCTGCTCCACCAGCTTGTCCAGCTCAGGCATCCACGAGAGAGAGAGGTGGCAGTTGGCAAGGAACACCCAGTGACCTGGGCAGAGAAAAAGAGCTGATATAAGCTGTGTAGTTTTTATTTATTTTTTTAAATTTTTGTTTTTTTTACAGAATGATCCATCTTTTCAAATGTTTACAATGCAATGTAACCGAAAGAAGGAGAGAAAGAGAGACGAATACACATTATCCACCACACATACATTTTTCTCAAATTTTAATTCCTGAAGCCTCATGGAGAAAGTTATTTTTCTCCATTACAAGATTTCATACATGACATCATAGCAGTCCCCTATAGATGGGGTGTCTGGCTTAAGCCGTGTCTCTCTAATTGCTGTAGCACCTAGACTCCACATGTCACAAGTCTTTGTTTTCATATTTGTGGATGTTGAATGTAGAAGACCAAAAAAGGAGTTTGTTCCAATTAAAACAAATTTTTGTCCCAAACATAGTCACTAATTCTGTATAAATCTTACACCAAATCTTTGGCCCAAAACAAGTGATAGTGATTGTTTTACAGGGAGCCACACTCCCTCCAGCAGCAGGAAGAGACTGAGTGGTGATACTTCTGAGCAGGTTTGATAAAATATCTACTAAGAATCTTCAAGTCAAACATTCTCCATTAGGCTGAACTCGATATCCTTCACTGGAATTCACGATATTTTGTCCAGACCTCTTCTGGAATGCAACTGTTAGTTTTCCTTTCCCATTTTTGTTTTATGTAGGGGGTACTCATGTCTACTTGTTTTTGCGTGTTCAGGTAATCTTGTGGTGACCATAAAACGAAGACAATGCTTAATCCATGTACTTTGTACACTTTGTCATTCACAAGCGACTTTTGGAACTAAAAGAAACCGTTGTGGGAGAAAAGAACAACACTTCTTAGCAACTGAATAAACCAGAGACAGATGAACAAGAAGAAAGACATTGGTGTCGTACCAATCTTGACGCCCTCCTCTATCATGCTCTTGGCGATGGGGGCCTGTCCCTGGCCCAAAGAGAGAGCATGGAAGTGCTTGCTCATACCAGAGGCCTCAGCGAGCTGCAGCAGAGCTCCTGTGGGGTCCACCCCAGGCGACAGAACAAAGACAAGAGGAGTCCTGCTGGTGGATTCCTCCACAACCTGGGGAGAAAACAGAAAGAGGAGCAAAGAAGGACAAAGAAAGAAAGTGAGAATGGATGAGCCAACAAGGTGCACGTTTTCAAGTGAGCTACTTTCCAATAGAATTACGCAAATGTGATGTATGTAACCTTTGTTTCATTAAAATCCAAAGCTTCAAATCTAATACTCAAGGCGGAGGAAGCAACAGGGATTAAATAGATAACAGCAGACACTCACAGCCTTCATGTCGAGAACAGGCGGCTCCACAAAGCGTGAGCCAAGGTTGTTAACAATGAAGGAGGTGACGCACAATGAGACACGGTCCTGACGCAGAGAGCGCACTATCAGCATCTTCTGGAGCTCATTACAGTTATTCTCCCAATCACCTAGAAAGAGAAAAAAGAGAGGAAGGGTAAAACCAGGGAATACAGGGGTGAAAGAGGGCAGTTTGGAAATAAGAAAGGAAGATGTATGATGAACATGAAATGTGAAAAGGGTTGTGAACAAAGGCTATAATGAGGTTAAAGGCTGAGAGAAATGTAGGATAGTAATATACTTCAACAGTCCTGTGCGGGGGATTATTCATACTGAGCTGCACTTTGTCAAATCTAATTCCTACTAATGAAATAAAGCAAAACAAGGTACACATAACACCCACACATGCAAACCCATGCACACTCCTGCTCTCTTCCACCTCTTCAGTGAACCAAACATTAATACTGTAGATCCTCCGTGTTCAGAAATAGCAGAGAAGACAAATGTTCATCATCACTGGGGTATACATACTGTGTGTCCTTTGTGTTTGCACTGATATTGTATGGTGTACTGTCACAACCATTCCATCTGTACCGAGATTAATTCCAGCAGCCTAGCTGTGTGGTAATAAAAGAAACTGAAACTTGTATGCACACACAAATCAAATACAGAAAGCATTTACAAGTACTAACACATCCTCTATTGTCACTACCGTTCTTTAGTGAAACCTTGAAACACGTCAATGCACAGCGGCCTCTCTCACACACCAAGCCGAGTACACTTCAACTTAATTATTCACAGTGGGAACAATTTTCTACAGTGACAAAGTACCAAAGAAAAAGAAAACCCGAGCACAACACCGACAGACCTGGTAGAGTAGCATTCTCTGGCTCAGCAGTGGTGAACCAAAGGTTCCAGTCTCGGGGGTACTGTTCAAAGGAGGCCATGATGCCATGGAAGTTTGGTAGTTTATCCAGCTCTGTGATGTTGTCCCAGCTGGAGTCCACCAGCCAACTGGTACAGGGATTGTCCATCTGATCCTCCTTATCGAGTACCTAGAAGCATACCCATCAATCAGTCAAACGGTCCTTTCATCAGTGTATCAATAACTGGACCAAACAACCCACCAACACATCAATCACACAGCACCAGGCCTGTCCCATGGATATTAAGAAATTCACTGATGAAGAAGGGTAGTTATGAAAATGAATCCCCTAATGGCTATGGAAATCTTGTAAAAATGGCTCAATGGTTAAATACACAGTGGAATGTCTTTTGGGGCATTAAGTGTATTCCAAGCCTTTGAGATTAAAAAGTTTGTCGTGTTGGATTATTTTAAATCAAACAAGATGTTTGAGTGTGTTCTGTGTTTTCTTACGAGTCCTCCTCGGAGGAAGAAGCTATACTCATCCATGTTGAGTTTGCCAGCCACCTCCAGGATTTTGGCACACATCTGGAAGCTGAAAAGCAGCTTATGGACCTCAAACAGACCACGACACGTGTACCTGCAGTGGAAATACACTGTTAGCTAAAGTAACTCAACAGACATAGTGTTTCTGACTGATCATATCAGAAACTTAATTCCAATAAGTGAAGTGATAAAAACGTCTTTATCAAAGACACAATTGCTTGCTACTGTAGCATTAAGGGCTATGATGCTATAGTATGTCTCCCTTCATGCGTCCTTGCTCACTTGTATACTGCATATGTATGGTAGACATTGAGGTTGCCGATCCTTTCCTCCAGCTTGTGGCTGCGCTTGCTCTTTTCTATGCTATGGTTGAACAGGTTAATGTAGGCATCCAGTGAGAACTGGTACATTGGGTCAATGCGTCCCATGTCGTTTAGAATGAAGAAGAGAATGGAGGCTCGCTGGGCACATGGGCGATAGGCCTGTTAAGAAAGAGCATTTAAAGTCATAAGCACATACTGTATGCATAAACTCACATGCTAATGAACCATTTCCATGATCAATGTCTATATTATTTAAATATTAAGTCTAAAATTAATAACAAATGCCCGTCACAATTTTGGCTTCTGGGAATACTTGCTTATAATTTTAAGTCTTACGAATGGTCCAAAACCCTAAAGGTATTCTATCATAAGACCCAAATCTCCCTCCGCCTCAATCCCTCCATTCCTACACCTGACCTCTCTCGCAGAGTCGATCTTGATCTCGGTCTGTTCACTGCTCTCCAGCTGCTCTGAAACCTCAGTGGCTGTCACTTTGGATGTCTGCAGGGTGTTCACCAGCTGCACATCATCCAGCAGTGAGCCAGTCGCCTCATTCAGGAGCCTGGTAGAGTGAACACCCACGCATATGTCAGAAAAAATAAACTCTATACATTAATACACAACAAAACACTGTCTGCTACATGGCCTAATAAGCAACAACAGACCAAGAAAAACATTTGCAAACACAAACGCATGAAGCCCAGTTCAGATCAAAGATGACGAGTTGAGACTTGCAACTACTTGCAATGAGCCTGTCCGCAACCTACAGAAATGTGCCAGTTTACACCAACGCAGCCGGACGAACCGTGTATCATCTCCATAGCAACATCGCTCTGTACTTCCATTCAAATTTCCAGCCTTTCAGCTTTTCGTAGCTGGATATAATTGGTAACGTCTTAAAATATGAAAGAGTATAGGCATAAGGGATGAGGTCACTTGACTATAAAGTTGAGACAATGGAGGTTAAGTTAATCAATGGCTTCTCTGTGAAGTAATTGTTGCTAAGTTACTAATAAGTGAATAACAGTAGTTGATAGGGTCAAGCGAAGCAGCTGCTAATTTCTACAACTAGTAGTAACAGTAATGGTTGTAGACTATTAGTTATTAATTCTTAGGGCGGTAGGTCTTGCTGCTATCACTACTGGTACTCGAAATAAGCTTAACATTACCAGGACAACAATAAAGCTGCAACGATTAATCGATTAGTTGTCAACTGTTAAAGTAAATGGGAACTATTTTGTTAATCAATTAATCAGTTTAAGCAATTTTTTAAAGAAAAAAAGTCAAAATTCTCTGATTTCAGCTTTTTAAATGTGAATATTTTCTGGTTTCTTTACCCATCTATGTATAATGGATATAATATAATACAATCTGAGAAAAATAATCGACAATGAAATAATCGTTACTTGCACCCCTAGATGACGACAAATGGAACTACTATTACTGTTACCTGAGGATCTCATCCTCCAGCTCCTGCAGGCTTCTCTTGCCAGATGCAATGCTGATCACCAAAGAGTCCTTCTGTTCTTCTAGCTCTGGACGCTCCTTGCGCACCACGATTCCCAGTAGTTGGGCTTCCAGACCCTGCACAGACACACACACACACACACACACACACACACACACAGACAATTCAAGGCAGCAGCTCATACTCTCAAACTGTATGTTCACACAAATGAGGATATGCACACATATAGAGAAGTACACAATTATGAACTGGAGCTAAAGCACGCACACACACACACACACACACACACACACACACACACCTGCTCCTTGACAGCGAAGTTGACTATGGTGGTCTTTGTAGAAATCTCTGGTGTGTAGTGGGGGTTAGACAGCTTGGTGGTGATGTAGAAACGAAACTCTGGACTGTACTCCAACTCCTTATCACCCAGCTTCAACATCAGTCTGCCGCCTTGAAAAAGCACACACAAATGTGAGCTAAAGTCTTACTTTTAATTTGCGAATTTGTGTATATACTGCGTGTGTCTCTTTGTACGTGTGTATGTGCGTATGTCTGACCTATCCGTGTCAGGGACTTGTTAAGAATTGGGTTGAGGGAGGGGTCCAACTCCTCCTGGACATTCTGCAGCAAAACAGGATTCCCAAACTGGATGGCGTTCTCCAGCACCCGGAGATAGTCTGGCATTTGAAAGTCTATTACTTTCAGACCCTGCACATGTGGACACACATGTACACAGGAGCACAGAAAAAGACATGGAACAGAGATAAGACACACAACAAATCACCACCTGTCACACACAAGCACATACAAACAAACTAAGAAACACCAACATCTCTAAAAATGTTCAAAATGAAGATCAAAATACTGGAAGTCAGTCTTGACAGTCTTCTCATTCACATTATCATGGAAAAACAGCTCCTTTATCGTGTATGTGGTTTGTTGCCCTGCGTGGATGTGCACGCCTGAAAGCTCAGTTAAACTTTGACTCAAGCTGCTCTGAACTTTGTTGGCGAAACAGTTACCTGGTTTGCTACAAAAAACACCGTTTGAGACTCTGAAACATAGTGTTGTACTGTGTGCAACATTGGCATTGTAGATGTAAATACATTCAATCATTCGGAAAAATGTGACTGCATTCCCTGTCTTCTCTGGAAAATCTTAAAGAAAATTCTACCTTTCCTGTGCAGACACTCAAATATCCATGATTTTTCCAGAACTTTAACTCCTCAACAGTCAACACACGAGAACATTGAAGACTTACTCTCTTCATCTCCATATTCTTGATCCACTTCAGAGATTGGCCTTGAGGGTCCACCATCAGCGGCCATCTTGAAAGAAAGGAAATAAATAAGTCAACTTGTATTTACAGCATGATTGATTAGTGAACACAACTAAGACAACTAAGACCTAAGACAAATACATTCACAAGCATTTTAAAACAGTATGCTTAACAAACCCTTTAATAACAAATTGTGTCTACATGTACTAACCGGTTTCCACGGGTGACGATGACTCCATTCTCAGTAGAGAAAGCGTCAGAGGGCAGACCCTGCATGTTCCAGTCCCTCACTGCTGTGGGCCTGGACAGAAAAACTGCAAAACTGAACCGTGGCATGCATGGGATTGCTAAGTCTCGTATCTGAGGAAAGGACAAACAGAGAGCGAGAGGTAAATAAAGAGAGAGAGGACAAAGAGATAGAAAGAGAGGGGTTAAACCGTGAATTCTAATTTCGAGTATATGGCAAGCTTTTCACTGAACTGCACATGGATATATGTTTTTCTGAGGTGTGTGTTTGTGTTTATATGTGTGTCACACCTCTTTCATCCAGATGGCAAGCAGCTCGTCTCTGTAGTTGGAAAGGAAGGGTCCCATGTAGGACAGGAAAGACGCTGCTAGCAAACAGTCTCCCACCAGGTATCCCATGTTCTCTTCAAGACCCTGAAGAACACACACGCCGATTACAGGTGCATCTGAGTAGGAGGAGGGTCATTATTTTTGTTGTGTGTGTGCATGTGTTTGGCCTACAGTAACTCTCTCCTCCCAGCGAACCCTCTCTCCGGCCAGTCCAGTCACCAGTTTGTCAGCTCGGTCCAGTTTCACCTCCATTTCATCTGATTTCTTCCTCAAACTCTCCTTCGTGGCCAGTTTCTCACCGAGCTCCTTTTGCAGCTGGTCTAGCTTCTCCCCCACCTGCCCACAAACACCAGTTATATTTAACACCACAATGGTCTTGTCATATGTAAGTTGGACTTACTATATCTGCTACTGTTGCACACATATACAAACTTGACTTGACTTGAAATAGCATCTAACTGTGTCTATCAGGCTGGTTTCTAGACTTAATGGGCTCCATACCTCTCGTAGTTTGTTCTGGGCCGCGGCCAGTGCAGCCTGTTTCTCTGCAAGCTGGGACATAGCAGCATTCAGTTGGGCCCGCTTTGGCTCCACCACCCTGTAGGTATTCCCATAAACCTTAAGAACAACATACACATCCATGGATTTAGTTTTGCTTTCCATTTTTCATATATTTGATTTGATTTATTTGACGTATCAAAAAAATATAAACAAATAAGATCATACACTGTGATAAATACGTATTCATTGAAAATGTTGAGGATTACACATTAAAGATAAGTTATTTCAATTATGGTCGTCTTTCCAAGAAAACAAATAGCAATACAAGTTACAGATGACTGACGTACCCTGAACCATCACAAAGGCTACATTAAAAAACAATTTAACAAAGAGGTCGTATTGTTTTGTGATAGCTCCGCTGCTACGCAGTAATGCACTTAATGCATACATTGTGGATTTATACATGTGTGAACACTGTGCCCCAATTTGTGCCGTAGTCTGCATGCATTCAATAACTTAATATTCAAACAATAACTGATTACAAATGATGAATTACAAACTATTATGTGCCCTTTGGGTTTTTGTTGACTACTCATATAAGTAAGCATGTGTGAAAGTTTGAGTGTGTATGACACCTTTTACCTCCATGGCTCGGACCCACATGCAGAGGGACTTGGCAGCCAGCGATACTTTGCCGATAATCTCTGCCTGGAAGTCTACCTGTCTGCAGTACTGGCCGATCTTCTTCAACACACGGTCCGATATATTGTCCTTGTCAAAGTTAACTAGTGTTTTGATGAAGTTGGACTCTCCTGTCAGAAACAAGGCCACATAAGTCAGAAAACCATGAAATAAAAAAAATTATAAAATACATTTTGCCCAATTTCTCTTAAATGTTTCTTTCGGTTTGATGAATTTTCCTTCACCTTTTTTGTGTTACCTTTTAATTTCATGAAAATGATACAGCTTTGTGATCAGCTGGAAGGAAATGCAGTGCAGTTACTAAAAGGTTTCCTTCACTTGTGTTCCAGCAAACATTACAATGTAGTTGTATCAATAAGTTACTTTGTTTTAATGTTTCCCTTTTTCTCTTGACCTTGACCACAGCTTGTGAATGGGAGAGTTAGAACCAGGCTGTAGAAAACCCAATTAAATAAAATGTGTCAGCAAAGCCAAAAGGTATCAAATGACCCTTTAGGAATAGAAATGTTGTGTGGTAATGTGTTTGATAACTTATATTTAAGACATGTTACTACAGTTTGAGTGCGTATGAAGATTGTGTTTAATTTGCCCGTAACCAGCTTTGTTTTATGTTCTTCTAATTGGGTGTCTGCTCCAGTATGTCCCACTACACTTGGGTAGGATTGCACCGTATAAACTGAGAGCTCAATAGTACACTCAGTGACAATTTTCATCACAATCAATAGTCACAAAACAAAAAAGAAAAGCAGTTATCACAAAGAAAGAGTGATTTTTTCTAATGGCATTACCGAAGGCATTTCTAATATACATAGTGTCTGTGATCCCCTTCTTTCGAGTTACACAGTAGTTTCCTTTCTTCAGTGTAATTGTACACAATCTGTACTTGTTTGGTTTTACTCCATTCATTTTTGGAGCGCTTCAGTTTTCCCAATACCTTTGTTTCTTTGCTAAACTCTCCCTTCATCCTTCCCTACATTCTGCACTGTTGCTGCCTCTCACCTAGCTGTCTCTTGGCCTCTGCCCAGGTAGGCTCTTTGCCCAGAAGGGTCATGACGGCCGTCATCACTGTCTCCACTAGGGTCGGGGGACGGCCATACGACTTGATCTCTGTCATGTCCTTCTTATTCAGAGACTCCAGAGCCTACGTGGAAAAAGAGGAAGGAAAAGAGAATGTGTGGATGTAAGAAGACATGTTATACTGTTTGCTAAGTCATGTAGGATTCAAAAAGTAAACAGGAAGGAGCTTCACCTTCATGGCCTCTTCCAGTGCAGGCAGGGCCTCGTCCAGATCTCTCTGTGCATTCTCAGCCATGGTTTTACACTGTAACTCTTCTGCCCCGATTTTCTTACTGTTAGCACTCACCACCTCAACACAAACACACACCAATGTGTCATTGACAGTTTTATAAATATTGTTCCTACTAGACAACTAACACACTTTTCCAAACATGAACCACTAATGTAAACATTTCAAAATTATCTTTATAAATGCCTTAATCTAATTATTACTTTAATCTATTTAGTAATTGTGTGTGCATGTAAACATGTTTGCGTTGCTTACATCCTTCTGCTTGTTAGCCTCCCTCTTCTGCTGCACAATGACGGACAGATACTCGTCACACTGTTTCTGGAACTCCGCCACCTGCTTCTTGGCCTCCTCGAGCTCTAACGACATGGCCTCCACCTTCTCTCGTGTGTCACTGATCTTGAAAAGGCCATTACGCAGCTTGCTCACCTGCTCCCCCAATTCACTGCGTTTCTCTGCCAACAGCCTGGATGGAGACAAACAAAAGACACATGAAGCATTTGAAGGTGGTGCGAAAAACAGAAGGAAAGAGAAGCTAATGGAAGGAGTAAGTTTGAAGGTTCCTACTTTTTGTATCCAGACACCAGCTCCAGGTAGTTGGTGGGTGTCACATAATTATGTCTCCTCAGCTCCAACTTCATCCTTCGGGAGACCTGTGCAACCGACTGGTGTGTGGTCACAAAGACACTGGCAACCTTTGTCTGGATCTACAACATTGTGCAGCATATGTTAACATGTTGATCTGAAAGCAACTTCAGGAGTCAAATTATTTATTCTTTATTCATTGATGTGTCACAAAAGGGTTCAGTGCAGTTCACAGTCAAAGGTTTCTGTTTTCTAAACTACTAACCTTTTTAATGAAATATTACATTATACAGTACTACTAAACCTTTTGGAAATACTTGCTTTATAATAATATGGAACCAGCTGTTTTAATTCAACTTTTTAAATAATACTGAATTGATATCAAGTGAAAATCAAGTCTCTAGAAAAGGATTAAAGAACCCACTGTGAAGGAAGTCTGGTTTCGAAGATTGCACTGTAAATGCAATTTGAGGTAGACAATGTTTAGCGGGCATCAAAAGTGAAGGCTCTTAATGTGAAAAACTGGAGAGGAAAGCTCTTCGTCCCTGTTCGGGTGTCTGCCTTCATACCAAAAAGCACCAGTTTAACAGTGGTAAATCAAGTGCTAACAACACAGAAATGTGTGTGTGCAACATGCGTGCAGGCCTCACCCCCTCCAAGGAGCCCAGCTCCAGTCCATCCAAGTACCTCTCAGCGACCTCCAGCAGAGCATCTTTGGGCCACTCACAGAACCAGTCAATGGTGGTGCAGTTGACAAGCGCTGGGTAATGGAGGATGCGGTTCCTGTTGGCAAACAGCCATTTAGATTTTTTAATTCAGATATTTAGTTGATATAATGATCCACATTATAGCCATGTGGACACACGGTCTGTAAACTAGTGCAGGTGCTAAAGCTTTTATGCACCCTGGATATTCTTCAAAGTCATTCAAACTAATGCTATTTTTTTGCTGCAAAAGACTGTATTTTCAGATGGATACCTTAAAATAGACTGGCAAGCTTTAGGCAGTCACATTTGCTCTTAACGGACCCATTCTGACAGAACATCCTACGGTAAGGTACAGCAGTGTAGCTGAAGACCTACAGTGTGAGTCAGTGAGTTTAGCTGGTTAATTGGTGTAGCAGGACTCTGTGTGCTCTGGCAATGTGATAAGGATCCTGCTCGCAGCTAGTGGTCAGAGGGCCAAGACGCCTTGTCAATCAGAGAATGGTGATTAGCTCTGGGTAATGGTGCCTGCCAGCCCAATTAGCAGCATTATGTGTGACCAGTACCCTGTGCCACTAATTGCAAACCGGGCCATCAATGCTTGAGGGGGAAATGTTGTTTTTGTGAGAAGAAATGTGTGTGTGTGTGTGTGTGTGTGTGAAATGTGTGTGTGAAATGTGTGAAATGTATGTGACAAGGGACAGAGAGAATAAATAACAGAAAATGTGTGTCCACCTGTTTGCATACTATGTCTGTGTGTGTGTGTGTGTGTGTGTGTGTGTGTGTGTGTGTGTGTGTG
>CALSCE010010667.1:4847769-4880693 GCA_943593645.1 Bovichtus variegatus | reverse complement strand
TCTCTCTGTCTCTCTCTCTCTCTCTCTCTCTCTCTCTCTCTCTCTAAAGTTACTGCGACTCTGCAAATCAACAAGGAAACACTGTCTGTGGAAACGCAAAGAGAGAATTTCGTTAGTCGCATGGGAATAGCAGACAGTTGCTATGACTGCATGAGCTTGACTGTGAACCCAAGCTGTGCTGTCATCTCTCTTTTGGCATCCTCTCTAACTACAATGTCAAATCCTAGGAAACCAGTACCTATAAATTCAACTAAACTAACTACTTCCCTTACAAAATAAGTAAACTTTTCAAAAGGAAATGTAATTGTGAGTGAGTCTGCCTTTGTATCTTTGTCCTCAGATCCTGCTAATGGCTATGAAGGACATGAACATTGCTAAACTGACCTCTACTGACGTGCCACTGTTCAATGGGATCACCCAGGACTTGTTTCCTGCTGTGGAAGCACCCATTATAGACTATGGCAAGGTAAATCAGCAGTCGAGATTACAGCACCCGCAGAGAATTGTAGCATCAATTCACATATATAATACTAATAATAATTAGTAATAATAATAATATAATGCTTAATGTTAGCCAACATTAAGTTGCAACTGCATCTGCTGTCTAACTGTGTCTCTTTTCTATATGTCTGTCTCCTTAACTTTGGTGGAGAAGGTTGTAGTTGTAAACATGTGTCTGATTTTTCATTTCTGCTGGGATTCTTGTCTGTCCAAACTGTAAAAAGCAGATTTCCTTTTTTTTTGAGATTACAGTAATTTGGAGGGGAGAAAAGACCTGGATAGATGGATGGGATAGTGTTGACCCACATGTCTTTATCAGTCTGCCCTTTCCTTGTGTGTGTGTATGCATGTTTGCATTCTCGCAACAAAGCGCTGGAGTATGTTGGAGAGATCATTTTGTGTGTTCATGTATGTATGTATTTCTACACTCGTGTTTATGTGTGGATGAGTCTCATTTGCCATGTGTCTGTGTGTTCTCGTAGTTGACTATTGTAGCCTATAGGTTAGATGGCCACCTGAAATAAGACCAATGGAATTGTGGCAAGAATATCACAGCCACATATATATATAAAAACTCAAAATGGACTAACTGTAATTAAACTTGATCCTGGTACATCCTGGACAATATCTCATAATCTGTATCTTTACGATATCACTCAGGGTATCACCATCACTGACTATCTGACTATCTGTAATTGTGTTGCAGTTGAAGGAGGCTATCGAGGTGGAGCTTCGTCAGAGCGGTTTGCAGGTGACTCCTTTTACCATGACCAAAGTCATCCAACTGTATGAGACCAAAAACTCTCGACACTCCTCCATGCTGGTGGGCAAGACAGGCAGCGCTAAAAGTGTTACCTGGAGGACTCTTCAGAATGCCCTCACTTCCCTGCACCACAAGGGAGTGCCTGGCTTTGAGCTGGTCCAGGTGGGTGAGGATGGAAACGAATACACTGTCATTTACTGCTCCTTTAAACTAAAAGGAACGTCACAAAAAGGGACTCTAGTTTATCTCTTCTCGTAAAACAGCCGGTCAGAATCACGTTTTCTTCTTACTACTCTCTCTGTCCTTACGTATTACTTTTCATCTTGCTTTCTTCCTACTATTTTTTACCTCTTGCTCTCTATTTTTCCTCTGTGCTCTTTGCATATCTATTCCTGGTGCCTCACATCTCCCTGGTTCTCATTATCCGTCTCTCTGTTCCACTCTATTGCCTGTCTCCACTGACACACTATACCTTCTATTCCTGATATTGTTTCACTCACACAGAGACACACACGTACAACACACACACACACACACACGGACATGACACCTCACTTATGTATGTGTTTCAGTTGGTCTTCATACACTAAGCAGTATATAAAAAGTGATTGTTCAAATGTGACTAAAATGAATGTATGCGTTTGTGAACTCCTTACCCTAATCAGATCAGGGGCTCAAACATTACAATTTGGCAAAAAGATGCACTTTTTCCATGAAAAGCTACTGTTCACACACTGTTCTCCTAATTTTAAGCTTTGTAGCTGACAAACAGTCTTCAGTAATTATGATTACTGCCAATTATAATGCACTTTTTGTTTATCATCTTCATGCTTTGGTCCCTGTGCTACAACAGGATTATCCTCTGAACCCCAAGGCGATGAGTCTGGGAGAGCTGTACGGAGAAAATGACCTCTCCACCAATGAGTGGTCTGACGGAGTGCTGTCTTCCCTCATGAGATCAGCCTGCGCAGGTGCCGACACTAAAGACACACATTGCTGTTCATACTACATGGAGTATAAGTGAACACACACTCAGGACTTTCTATTATCTCAGAGCAAATTCATCAATGCAGTAGTCAACTTCAACTTGCCTTTAGAGTAGTAATACGAAACAGTGAAAAAGATCATTTGGCGTCTTAATGTGGAACAATGTGTCAACTTACTACATCTTAAGTTGTCATTATAAACAAAAGTTATTTGTATCGCTATGCATACGACCGCTTTGGGAAGTTGAAGTCATGGAGGACAGGGTGGGGTACTGGGGGGCAAACAGATATGGGATTTCACTTTTCATGATGGCCATTTTTCCTTCATTGTAACTTTCTTTAATACCTTTTTTAATTCTGACTAAACAAACAAAAAGTCCAGACAGAAAAGTGGGATTGCAGGTCACTTTCTATGAACATTGCCACTATATTTATACGTCCCGTCACTTTTTCTGTCACACCCTGCATCTCCTCTCCATTCTTCAGATGAGAAACCAGATGAGAAGTGGATTGTGTTTGACGGGCCTGTTGACACACTGTGGATAGAGAGCATGAACTCAGTTATGGATGACAACAAGGTGCTCACGCTCATCAATGGAGAGAGAATCTCCATGCCTGAACAGGTGCAAACACAACTAGAAACCAGATCGTGGGCCTTTTTCACAGCAGACATTTAGACTTTTCAAAGAAAGAAAACCACAGGTGTTGCTAATAACATTAACAATGGCTCCGTTCTATTGAAGTGTGGCAGTAAGTAAGTCGTGACAGTGTGACAGTGAAGCATGCTCAATACCAGGATCAGGAAACTGCAGGCAAATTAAATCAGTCAATGGTTTTACTAATTACATCTGTGCTTCTCTAAAGGTTACGTTTCAAATTCCCTTACAAAAGCCTGTTTAACGTAGAAACTTGTACATATTGAGAACCATTTAGAAATAGACATTGCCAACTTTCACTAGTTTCTAAATAGAAAGTAGTGCATATGCAATGACTAAAATGTATTTTGTTATCGGCAGCAACTGCAAATTCTCCAAAGGAAGCAAATTTTTTTTATTACTTAACTTTTGCTGTTTCTTTGACATTGATGTCAGCATTCTTTCTCTTGAGTAGAGAACTTAGTAACATTGAGATTTATGTTTTACAATAGCAGTAGTATGGTGTAATAAATCCCAATAAGACTATATCTTCTGTACAAATGTATTTCTGTTGTTGTATGTAAATGTATCTTTGTTCTGGAGGCACACATAATGCACGCTCTGGAAACAAAGTTCCCCTTTGGTTACAATAAATCTATCTATTTAATCTAGTTTATGGTCCTAATAAATCATAATCAAATGAATCACCATATGTTACTGTATTGTAGTCAACCACGTACAGTAAAACTAAATGCTTTTGTCAAAGGTGTCTCTGCTGTTTGAAGTGGAGAACCTGGCAATGGCGTCTCCAGCTACAGTGTCTCGCTGTGGGATGGTCTACAACGATTACACTGATCTGGGATGGAAGCCTTTCGTTCAGTCGTGGCTGGACAAGCGACCCAAGGTACAATGCATTCACTCATAATAACTCAGTCTTTTTTTTATGAACACATTTATTAGAGGAACATAAGAAAACCTTCATGAACGACACCCATTTTATTCCCTTATTTCCTGGAACCCTTTCTGTTCTATTTCTATCTACTGAACTTTCCATTGCTCCATTTCTCCACAGGCTGAAGTGAACCATTTAAAGCGTTTGTTTGAGAAATACATAGAGAGCACACTGAACTTTAAGAAGAGAAACTGTAAGGAGCTGATTCCCATCACTGAGCTTAATGGAGTTATCTCTCTCTGCCGCCTCTATGATTCCCTGGCCACATCCAGCAATGGGGTAAGACAAATAGAGTGCAATTTGTAAAATTGTGAGGCTTACATTATCTCTTAAGCATCCCCAGTGTGAACAACAATAATGTAATTGTTTTTCCTTTCCCCAGGTGAATACTTCGGACACAGAAAACTTGGGTAGGATGGTGGAGATTTGGTTCATCTTCAGCCTTATCTGGTCCATCAGTGCCTCTGTTGACGAGGATGGACGCAAGAGGATGGACAACTTCCTCCGAGAGATGGAGGGCACCTTCCCGATCAAGGTCCTCTGTGGAGCATAATATTAGTTTAACTCTCTGCACTAGTTCGCTTTCTTATCCAGTGTTAAGTGTACTGTAGGTTGCAACTGCTGTGGCTAAACTATATTTTGCAAAGAAATTAAGAGAAAAACAATTACAGCTATCAGAGCTACTTAAGTTTGTGTTGCTAGGGTACGGAAGCCCTGAGAGGAAAGTGAAAAAATCTATTCTGGTGATGATCCATTTTCGGAGTCTTTTCTAAATAGTTTTCTCTCCCTTGTTTATGACTTAACAACAGGTGAAAACACAATAACCTGTTTTTCTACATCCATTACACTAATCATTAACACTAATAATAATACGATGTGTTTGAAAACTTGCAAGCCTTTTGATTAATGTAAGCATTTCAAATGCACCACAGGCATGATACTAAGAAGAGATAATACTGTACACTCCCACTTTCAATCAGCAGCTGGATGCATCTGTCTAAGAAGGCACCAACACTGTCCAAACTTTTTTTTGTGACAAATATATTTATTGCCATTTTGTTTTTCAATCACAACAAGACTTATACAACTGTACTGTATAACCCCACCACCCCCCAGTCACCCTCGTCCCACCCTAACTCCCTCTCCCTCCGTCCTTAAATATTCACTTAAAGCTATCCAACAAAGAAATGATAATAACACCGATACAGTTACCATCGATATTATTTAGTAAACCAAGTGAATAAACATCCGAAACAAAAAGCACAAATAATAATCCTAATAGAAAAAATGGAATGACATACTCTAAACTTTTAATGTAAACTCTTTCAGGACACGGTCTATGAGTACTATGTGGACACCAAGAACAAAACCTGGGCTTCTTTTGAAGATAAGCTGATGAAGGGCTGGCGTTACAATGCAAAGTGAGTAACCAGGTGGTCCTATGTATCCGACATGAGCTGTTGTGCGTATAACCGACCACTAACATCTACAATGCGTCTACACCCCTCCCTCCTGCAGTGCTCCGTTCTATAAGATCATGGTTCCTACAGTGGACACAGTTCGATACAACTTCCTGGCTAAGGCTCTGGTGTTGGGTCAGTACCCAGTGCTGCTCACTGGGCCAGTGGGCACTGGTAAAACTTCAGTGGCCCAGAGCGTCCTGCAGGGCCTGGATAATAAGTGGACAGCTCTCACTGTCAACATGTCTTCACAGGTTGGTGCTGTGTGTCTCTTTGTATGCCCTGTTCTTCATGCCTTTAGAATCTAAAACATTGTTGTGAAAGAAACGTGTTTTTTTTTTGGCTGATACTCAGTTTTTCAAGGTTACAGTTTATTATTAACACATAGGTTTAGCAATAGCGTTAGCATCAGCCTTAAGTTTAGGTAGAATAAAGGCATTTAGTCATGAGGGTTGATGTCAGGTTTAGGGAATAATATTCAATAATAGTCCATAAAAGAAACGAAATGTTGTCTATTTTGTAACAGGGACGACAAAGTGGTTTAATTGGGTTTTTGATCTTTTTATTCCATCTTTATTCATGTCTGTTCTCTTGTCTTTCCATGAAGCTTAAGGTTATAATTGGAATAGTTCCGGTTTGTCCTCCTGTGCCAGACATTCCTATCCCTTGCCTTGGTTTTCCTCAAGAGAAAGATGAGATATAACTACCTCGATATGGATTCATATTTTGAATGTCCCGTATCTCTCCTAGGCTGCAGCACACAAGCTGTCGTAGAGTATAATCCATTACTGCAACAAATGCATATGCACATGTTAGCACATCTCATCTGTCAGCTAAATATAACCTGGGCGAGCCGCGCTCACTCGCAGCATGAGTCACATAGAGGTGTTTGAGTACAGGTGTTTTGTGTGCTTGTGCATATTTTAGTGTTTGTTTGTGTGAGTGCGACTCCATCCTCCATCCAACACGTCATGGCTTTGAATAGCCTCCATCTCAGCTTCACTACAATTAGAGTAAAAGTGCAGCGCTGCTCTAAAGTGGACGTCATTGCTGAATAGCAGTGATGAAGGGATATTATGGAGGCACTTTTCTCACTGTCACCATCATTACCATCACCAATCTGGTAGCCCGGCCATATTTCCTTCCTCTCTCTTCTGCGTCTGTGTCATTTCCTGCTATATTAAATGATTCATAAATATTTTTGGGATGAGTACTCCTTATAAATCTTTTTTTACAACCATCTTTCCTTCACACACTCTGCTTCCTCTAGTTTACCTGCACATCTACAATGTTCAACTGTAGTCTCTGAGTGGTTGACTCATCTTTCTCTGCTTCTCAATCTATGTTATGCACTAAACATTAAACGTATTACTTATTAATGATAACTTATGTTATCCAATGTTGTACTGTAATACTGTCTCATTTGGTTGATAAACTAAAATCACCTACTCAAATACATATTCATGCGCACATTTTTCACAATGAACTGTTTTTACGTATTTTCTCAGTACTGCTTTAATTGCTGATTTTTATCGTCACATGGTTTATCATAGCATTAGGTACACAGTGAAACATATCATCTCATCCTTACTGTATCTTTGTCTCTCTCTCCGTGTATCCATCCCTGTCCAGACCACCTCTAATAACATCCAGGCCATCGTGGAGAGCCGCATAGAGAAGAGAACCAAAGGCGTGTTTGTGCCAGCCGGTGGCAGGCGCTTGCTGTGGTTCCTGGATGACCTCAACATGCCAGCCCATGACCTCTTTGGCTCTCAGCCACCGCTGGAACTGCTGCACCTCTGGATCGACTATGGCTTCTGGTATGACCGCCAGAAACAGACCCTAAAGTTTGTCAAGGTGAGAAAGGGCATTTTGATGGGGGCAGGAGTGAGGTCTGTTTTTCGATGTGTGCAAGATAAATACGTTATCATTCTTCTGCCTTCTTAGTCCCTCCTCCATAATTACCTCTTAATTACCATTCTTTCTCAGTATGTGGGACAAGAGCTTGTGTTTCTGAGGCCATTAAAATCTGCTGTGTTCTGTTGTCTTTGTGTGTGTGCTTTGTTAGAACATGTTCTTGTTGGCATCCATGGGGCCCCCTGGTGGAGGGAGGACTCACATCTCTGGCCGCTTACAGAGTCGATTCAATCTCATCAATATGACCTTCCCTCATGTAAGTCCTACTGATTATTTTGTCCTCGTTTACCACTGACAACTAAAGTTGACATTGATGATTTGTATATATTAAATAAGAAATGAAATACAAATATCCAGGAATTCTAAATTGTGTAGTTTTGACTGTTTTCTCATTCAACTAAAAGAGACACACACATTTTAGCAATTATCTCTTCTTTGTCCTTTTCCTTCTTCTATCATCCAACAATGCATTTCAGCCCGGTTGATCCTGTTAATATTCATCCGAAATTTTAACATCTTTCATCAACATTTGTCAACCACTTTTTCACCTCGTCATACAGGAATTACCCTGAATATGATTATAGCCATAATGATTGTGATAACCACTGCAAAATTGCACACTCTTATATCCAACTCTCAGGAGATTATGATTGTCTGAAAGTGTGTCTGTGAATGTCCCCCGCCCTTGCTAATTCATCTCATCTGCCTCCTCTCTCTTTGTTATTTCTTGTTTTGTTCGATTTGGCATTTTTGTACTTTCCTTGCTCGCTCCCTCTCCAGCTCACCTCTTGTCTCTTTCCAGTCTTTTTCAAAGGTTCTGCTGTCTTTTATCTCTGTTGTTGTGCTCCTTTCAACCTTCCCCAGCCCATCTTTTTTTCATTCTATTTATACTGTCTCTCGACTCCTCTCTTCACCCAGCTTTTTCTATTGCCACAAGAGAACAAAATACATTTGCTTTTGAAATTGACTTGAGCCATTTTGCATTCAGGAAGTAAACACTTGAGTTCTCTTGACTCTTGAATGTGTGAATTAGATGACATGAAATGGAATTATTACACCCCTTATAAAACTCCTGTTCTGTTCTTCTTCCTTTGACCATTACCACTTTGAAATCCATGTATGTTATTGACATTGTTGTATCATTTAAAAGATGTACCAAACTTGAACAGACCTGTCTTTTCTGCATGCAGGAGTCCCAGATCAGGAGGATCTACAGTACCATGATCAACCAAAAGCTACAGGGGTTTAAAGAGGAGGTGAAGCCCATTGGAGAAGTTCTGACTCAGGCCACCTTAGAGCTGTATTATGCTGTTACAGCTCGTTTTCTTCCCACTCCAGCCAAGATCCACTACCTCTTCAACCTCAGGGATATCTCCAAGGTACACAATAATACATAAAGATGGGTTACCCACAGCACACACATACATACAGTACCTAAAAAGTGTTTTCTAGAAAATACACCTGGAGCCTGTTTCACAAAGGGAGTTCAACTTAGGAAAGTACTCTACGTATACTGTGCCTCACATTGGTGATTCGGGTAACCAGTATCACTGGCTAACTTCTTTTCTTGAAATTTAGTCTACGGAAGTGAGAAAAAAAAAAGTCTGATCTAAATTGTTCTTTCTTCTGTGTTTATGATTTAAGGAAAGGTTTTGCTAGGATGATCTTGTAAAATAAAGAATAAAAAATTGATGTAATACTCATTTTGCTTAAGAGCAATTACTCTTGTCTTTCTTCTGGCAAGAAATGTATTTTAATCGTTGCTAATCTGTCGCTTTTAGTACCAATTTGAACATTGGGTAGTGGTGCACTTAAGCCTCTTGTGGCCGTAATTACAAACAATTGGGAAAATGATACTGACGACTACAACAAAAATTCACCTTCCACCTGTTTTAAGAAAAATTATCCTGGCTATAATGTTTTTTAAATGATGTTGTCATAAACACAGGAGTGAAAACAATTTAGATAAGACTTACTATTACAAAATATAATCAACAAATACTATATCATGTAGTATTAAAGGTTAAGATACACTTTATTGATCCCTTGGTGAAATCCACAAGTTACCCGACAGTATATATCGTAAAAATCAGTTGCTTCTTCACCAGCTGCAACATTAAAGTGATGAGCACATTAATGCCTCAATACTTATAATACAATAATATAATATATATTATTCTGAAAAGTACTTTTAGTGCTTTAAGTATATTAAGATGCTAATACTTGTACTTTTACTTGTAACAGAGTATTTCCGCACTGTGGTTTAACTACTTTGACTAAAGTAAAAGATCTGACATTTCTTCCACTACTGCTTAGGTCACAATGGTTCTTTATGTCTTGTTTTTCCCACCCATTCCAGGTGTTTCAAGGCCTGCTAAGAGCGCACCCAGATTTCCATGATACCAAAAACAGCATCACTAGACTGTGGATCCATGAGTGCTTCAGGTAACCAAGGACATTTCTTCACCAAATATTTAACTTCTCACAGTAATATTGCGTATTCACTAAAGTTCAAGCCTCATTATGAAGCCCACGATATATCCAGTTGGGAATGTTTTTTCTACTTTATTTTACATTGGCTAAAACATACAGGTGTTTTTAGATGTACTGTATGTATTGGATAATATTTGTTCTCTATGTTTTGTTGTTGATTTCAGGGTTGTCTCAGACCGGCTGGTAGATCATAGTGACTCGGAAGCCTTTGTTGCTTTGCTGGGCGAGAAACTGGGCTCACTCTTTGACCTCACGTTCCACAACATCTGCCCCAACAAACAACCGCCAATATTTGGTACATTTATTACTATGCACACAGCAAAGTCAATGTCACACCAATGAGTGTAAAAATACTCTGACAGCTAAGATATAGAATGGTAATGGTCAGTGGTTTAAGCATTATGAGGCTATTCGACTAAAGATTACACCAGAAGATATGAACATGTTTATTTCTGTGTGTGTGTTTCAGGTGATTTCCTGGGTGAGTCTCATGTGTATGAGGACCTACTGGACATGAAGGGCCTCAAGAAGTTCATGGAGACCCAACTGGAGGACTACAACCTGACACCTGGTGTAGTACCCATGAGCCTGGTGCTCTTCCGAGACGCCATTGAACACAGTGAGAACACAACACACACGTCAACGCACCCTCTTATACACATTTAAATGGCCACACTGTGCAGAAAATCCCCCTGCTGCATCAACCCATCTCATTCTGTCCAGTCAATCCAGTGCATTACCACAATCAATTTAAGACGTCTGCTCTACTCTGATGTGTCTTTGCTGCGTTCACATATTTGTGATTCAGGCCCAGTTTAAAGCTCCTTTGAAAAGCACAGCATGAGGCGCAGCTAAAAGCTACCCTGTAGTTGAGAGAGAAGGCCTCTCAGCACCAGGCTCTGCTCTCTGCACACTGCTGTCAATCAGCCACTTTACCACACGCCACTGCAAATCAATAGCACTGCATTAGAAACAACATGGATCAACACTCTTCTGGTAGCTTTTGTGTACGATAAATTTATGTGGCCGTACATTTAGCTTGTGCATGGCCCTGGGTATTGTAGGTTTGTGTAGATGTGAATGGAAATCCATTAACATTGACGACACTAAAAATTTCAGAAATCTGAACCGTTTTTGGAGACAAAGAGTGAAGGGTTGGTGACGATGCAAATCAAACACACTATTGATAAAGGACAAATTAAGGAATTTGGCAGTGAATCACAATAATCTAGTTTCTATAACTTAAGTAAGACCTCTTTGTCAGTTGTGCCGTCTTTCCAAAATATCAATTCTGTTTATTCTGTTGCCCATGCACAAGGGCTGTGAATAAGTTCCAATATATTCTGCTCTTTAAGTAGTCACTCTCCAATCACAGCATGAAAGGCTCTTGCTGATATGCCTCTCTTGAATAATATTCCTGACCATGAATCAGTGTGCACCTGTTTAGTTTTTCTCCCCATATTTTTAACAGCATGCTTGTTCTATATGTGTGTAAGTGTGTGTTTATCTCTGTGTTTGTGTGTGTTTTCCCCTCAGTCGGGCGGAAAATGCCTGTCTGGCGGAAAAGAACGCACATGTATCTGAGTACTAGGTCTTCCAGGGAGAAGTTACCAAGCAGTAAAGCAAGCAGCTGTTTAGACGAGGTGAGATCACGCGCGCGCACACACACACACACACACACACGCACACACACACACTGGTACGACATCAGTGTTGCACTCACTGATGTTTGAGGAAGAACATGACTATCTGATGCCTTCTACTCAGGAAATCACACTAACCTCTAAGAAATTAAAAGAAGGAAAACTAGAACGAAAGACGGAAATGAAACGAGATTAGATCTGAACATGGGTTCATATAGCTTCCCTCAGTCTTCTGTTACAGACCATGGCTCGACTCAAACATTCTTCATGCTGCTGCTTCTTCGCTACATATTTAACGGCGAGCGTTCTCTGAAAAGAGAGGGGAATCATCACCGTCACAATACAGCAGAGGGATAGAGATTGTTGTGTCTCAGATTGAGTAGGAGAAGTTTGTTGGCGCATAATTGCAGTGAATTATATTGCTTTGACTGTCTGAACATTAAATATTAATTGTCTCAGACTACCGCCCTTATGTTGTTGATCTCCACTAAATGGAACAGTTTACACAGAATCCATTTGTCACAGTTATTTGCTGTCATCTTATATTTGGTTCCCTGCTAAAATTAGCTCCCTTCTAACTTTATCTTTGTTTGAGACTTCAATAACCACAAAGTGACATTTGGAATGTGAAGGCAGAGGTAATTTGTATTTATTCATCTCTTTGAGATAATCAAGCTTTCTGTTTTTCCTTCCAATTGTATTTATCCAGTCAAGGTTGATGGATCATACTCCTTCTGTACAGCAGCATGTGGCTACACTCTGGAATAGTGTTCATATTCACGACGGAGAATTAGTGCGCCTCATACAACTTTTCAATTATGGGAGGTGACAAGCTCCACTAGAGCAGTTGGACACTGATTTCCGTCCTCAAAGTCACTACAGTAGTGCATAAGCAGCAGGAGAACTTCTACTCAGATTTTCCCAGCTGGTTTATGGTGCCGACTGTCCAAAACCCACAAATATAATGTTTTCTTCAATCTGAAAGGTCAATAAAAGACCTGCTCAATAGACAGAAGATACAATTTGTAGTTAATGACTTGTGAATGAAAGAAAAAAGGAATAAAGAATTTGGCTCCTGACTTAATGAACTAAATAACCATTATGATGAATTACTTCTACCATTATACAGTTAGTTCCTCTCACCCGCTTCCGTCATTCTGCATTGCTGAAGGTGATTGTTCTGTCTGTGCCTCCAGACATGAAGAGTTTTCTCTTTATTCTTATTTACATACTTGCATATTAAAAACGTTTCATTCAACTGTGGAATCACCAAGTAGCACAAAGTTGGATTTTTGCAAAGTGACTTAAATCAAATGCACCAGCACTACCGAGAGCAATTTGGTTTAATTTCCATGGAACTACTTGGGACACAATATGTTACTTCAAATATTGGCTTCTTCAAAACACCAAGGTAGTAATTCTGTGATCTGTGGGCAAACCTTTATCCACGGCTTTTCTCTGCTTCTCTGTAAGTACTTGCCACTTAAATAATTCTGAATTATTCAACAGGTCAAACAAATGTACAATAAAAAGAGGTCTGAGTTAAAAAAAAACAACAAAAAAAAACGACAATCACACTGATTCAACAGGATCTGCCACACTTTCAGTAGACAGGGCTATAAACTAAACCAAACTCAAGGATATTGTATAGAAATTCAGAATTATGAGCAAGAGAGATTTCATTTAATAAAATAGAGGCAGACAAGAGGTCAGAATTAGACTTAACAAATCATGCACAAAAGCAGTCATTATGTACAAAGGTGAATAAAACATTTATTATTTTATGTGGAACACTTTCCAGAAGGCCTTAAATGAAAAGCAGTGAGCAGTTTGAAGTGCTAAAAACAGCAGGTGTGACTCACCTCGACACGGTGAGCTACAATATCATGGGCCAAACAGTTTTACAGTTTAGTTTTATACACAGCTGATGCTGCATTTTTCTCCCTGTAGGTCCATCAGCAGCATCTAGCCTGGGTTCAGTTTCACTTAATGGCTTACTAAAGTGTTGTTTAGTATGTTTCTTTTGTCTTTCCACCTCTAGATGTTCAGTGCTCTGTCAGTCTGCCAGGAAACACAATGCGGTGGAATAACTCCTTGTTCAGCGGCCTGATGGAGCGAGTGAAAACAACCCAGTCGGAGAGCCATTCAGGTAGATTCTGACATTGTGTCTTTCAGCACACTGTGTCCTTAATCAGCTGGTACCGGGCCTGCGCCTATCACCTAGGGGGAGCATTGGAGGGCAATGGCACATGGCTTGCCCGCCCTCTCCCATCTCCTAACACCCAAAATACGTTTTCAAGGAAAAAAAGAGACTGATTAACAGTTGCTGCATCCACTGTGTAATGTGTGAGAATTTAATGACAGAATTTAGGAATGTTTTCAATGAAAACTGTTCATTGATGCTCTGTGCATGTGAGGCGCAGCTGGTCCTGAGGAGATTCCACACAGACACGTCACTCATATCATCAGACATAGCGTGGGAAGGAGAGGTGCTCAGGGTGCTGCTGCAACACCACCCCCAGGTGGTCGAGGTATTGTTTTGTGTGTTGTTTTTTTGCTGTCACGTTACACCAAACCCACAATATCTTTTGATTATTTATTGCGAGCAACGCAAGCTTTCCAGATGGTTTCCTATAATATTTTGCATTTATACACTAGTAGGGGCGGCATGGCTCAGAATGTAGAGCGGAAGTGTAGTAATCTCAATGTTCCTGGTTTGATCCTCCGTGTCCTTGAGCAAGACACTGAACTGCTCCTAAACATGCATGGCAGTCTCTGCCATCAGTGTGCGAATGTGTTTGTGAATGGGTGAATGTTAGCATGTGTTGTGGATCACTTTGAGTGGTACTTACTAAAAAAGCGTTTTATAAATGCAGTCCATTTACCAACCGGCTTTTCTCACTCACTTTCAAGAACCATCTTTACAAATCCACAGTCAAGGTAAACGCCCTCCATAACATCCACTGCAAACAAGTTAACTCTAAGGGTGCACCTGCCGCATTACATGTGTCATGGGAGGCATTAAGACACTTGTCCCGTGCATCTATCCGACATCACTTCCCCCCTATCCGCCGCTCCGTTATCGCCCAAGAGGAGCAAAGAACGCAGGAGCTTGACACCAGGCACCCCTTGCATGGCCATGCAGCACCTCCACACAGGCTGAGACCTAGAACCAGCGTTGTGCAGACGATCCTGCCACTCCAGATGATCAAACAAGAAGCAAGGAACACCTTGATGATTGGAAAAAACATGACTGGTCAGAGGAATTACACCTTTCCCTTGTCTGTGGTCATGATCTTGGTTGTATAACCTGGAAGTCTCCAAATAGACGTGCATGGGAGATGGATCAAGGCAGACCATGTGCCACCTGTTGGAATGTGCTGTTCCCTCTCAGTGTAGCCCAGAGGACCTGGAAAAAAACCCATCCCATCAGCTGTGGACTGGTCCCCCAATATTGGCAGAATGACGTTTGAAATTGCTATGGACTCAAAAGAAAGAGAGAAAGAAAGAAAGAATCAACATTTAGTCTTTTGTCTGCTGGCCTATTGATCTGTTATAGCACGCAGGTTTGGACTGGATTCAGAGAATAGTTTGACGAGTCACAACTCTGTGCTGCCAGTGTTGTACTGATGACTACATTTCACATTGTTCGCTGCCCAACCATCAAATGGTGCCGTAAAGACGTGATTTACAATGTTGAAAGGGCGTTATGAAAGTCCTCTGCACAAAAGTGAAATTTAGTCTAACTGTAATGTTGTGGATTTATTGCATAAATCACATCACAAAGACAAAATATTATGAATCTTGCATAAGTATCATGATGCAACAGCCTCTCTCAAAATTAAATTCCTCCCTGAATTCCGTCCAACAACTTATAAAATGAATGTGAATTAAAATATAAATATAGACATATATACGACATTTCCATTATTTCCCATTATCGTTTTTAATGATTAATGAACACTTTGTACAGAATACAATTTTTTTTTTAAACGGAAATGGCTGGTACACAACATTTTCCTACCTCCCCTTTTTTCCTCTTCTCCTCTTCTCCTCATCTCGTTGAGTATCCTGTTCTCTCTTGTTTCACACTGTTCTGACCTGTAGCCCTCAATGAGTACATTAACACAGATGAATAGCCCTGCCTGTACAACCATAATTAGAGCAGAAAATTTCATCTGCTAATGTGTTTGGCTAGGTACTCACTGTGCGCATACACCAACCTCCAAGCCGTCGACACACAGGTTTATGAAAAGGAGCACAGTATGAATCACATTTCAGTGCTTCTAGGCTGAAGAGCCTCTGTACTTAATGGCACTTCAGCTTCCCGCTAGCAGCTGTATGTGAATTGTTTCCTCAACAACAAGGTTGTATATTTCTGATACATTGTGCTTCACTTTTATATTCTCGGAAAACTTAGAGGTAAACAACTCTCCAGCTTCACCAGTACATAAGGGTCAAACATGCAGCAGACACTCAAACACCTCTCAGCCGTTTCTTCTCCGTTTGGTTGCACCTCACACGCCATGTTGTGATGAAGTAGGCTCCAGTTATGAAGAGCAACATAGTGATCTGCAGCAGACGCCGGAAAACAGATACTGTAATTGTTTTTATCAAACAAACTGTTGATGAAAACATGTTTACCAGTATTACATGTTCCAAGGTTAATCTGAATGTGTTCATGAACGTTTTCTGTGGAGGAAAAGGTGACACAAAGAGGGGTCATAAGAGTTGCTCTTATTTATTTTTAATGTTAGTAATGGCAGATTGTATATCTGTTAATTTCTCTATCACTTTAATACTTTACTTTAATTTATTCTTTATAGGGACAGATATGTAGCATAATTAATGACACACACCACCACATTTATAGCCTAACCTAATTCAATCCTGTCTCTAGATAGACCTTCAAAACACATAAAACTCATCAATATTCATACAAACATGTTAACTTGAGAGGAATAAGTCATGTACATTTTCAACAGGCAATGCACCATGATTGTTTTCAGTGCTGCAAAACATTTAGCAACAGTTCCTTTTTTTTTTATCATATTATTGATAGCATTTCTGTATTTGCAGCACTGTTCCTTAATGTTAGTGATTTTGCTCTTGTGTGCATTGTGTTCATTGGGTCCCCTGTAATAACAATGTCCATTTAATGATGTACAAATTCAGATTCAATTGAAATACACTAGTGGTCTTAAATCCCTTAGATACATGTAAGTATGCCAGTACGGTTCCTCTCGGCTCCTCAATATTACATTGAGGACAGTGGGTCGTGTCTCCCCATGAATCAGTGTGTTAATGGCTGTTTGACGCTTGGTGTCGAGCAAATGAGGTCTAGTAAGCTGGGTGATGCTGTAGCAAAGACCTGAGGCTCACTGTAATTGGAAATGAGAGGGTGGATGCTGTAGCAGAGAGGGTCAGCTGTCTGCACACACACACACACACACATATACTCTTTTCTCACAGAACACCTCTGTCCCTCTGTCTTTTTCTGATTCACTCACACACACTCGCAGCCTGGTTGCAATTAGTGGCACAGGGTACTGGTCAAATATAATGCTGCTAATTGGGCTGGCAGGCACCATTACCCAGAGCTAATCACCATTCTCTGGGTGATGAGGCGTCCTGGCCCTCTGACCACTAGCTGTGAGCAGGATCTATATCACATTGCCAGAGCACAGGGAGTCCTGCTACACCAATTAACCAGCAAAACTCCCTGACTCGCATACTCTGCTTTACCATATTTAAAGGTAGTGCCTTTGAATTGGGTCATGCTGCTTAAAAATGATCAAATGCTCAAAAATGATCATTGATCACCAAAAGCAGAGAAGTGGTGATGAATTGAAGTAAATGGCCGCGTTCAACAACAGCAAAACTGTATCAAAACATCTGTTTACAAAGTCTCACACAACTCGTGCAGTATGATCCACGTGTAATGTATCCTGTGGTACGCTCACGACTTCCCAAACACGGCCCCCACTGACTTCAAATCATTAAGACTTTTTCTCAGTTTTTTTTGATTCTTCGTCCACCGTGGAGGCGTGCAAGAAAAACAAGGTTTTCTTCACAAATTCAGGGTAACACAGGGTGAGGGATTGATATACAAATGGTCATTTTGGCGGTGAGGTATTCCTTTAAGGCTAGGCAATGCTCTTACTCTTCTCAAAGCATCCTTGAGTAAGATGCTCACCTCATCCCTACCTGCACCACTTTGAATGTGTGTGTTTGCTAACAGGAACTGCCTCCAGTATTAGCAGACTGGTTCTGTGAGTCGCACAATGACGTCCTCCTGCTGTCCTTAGCTTTTAGTGGCTGGTGTTTCTTACCTCAGTGTGACTAGAGTGTCATCCTCTGACATGATGAGGCCTTTAAGAGCCTTATGAAATGCATCTGGCTCATCGGAGCCTCGAGGCTCGCAGACCTGCGAGTGCACCAGCCTTTGAATGAGAGCGAGAGAGGACAGGAGTACGGTCTGGAAAGAAGGCAGTAACCTGAACAGGAACAGTAGAAGTTTTTTCAGCTTTCCACATCAGGAGGCTTTCATTTTCATGCCCATTAAACATGACCTGAGTTTAATTGCATTCGCAAGCCTCTCGACCAGACCTCATTTCAAATTAGGGTTTTCTAGCACTTTTCCACAATGCTTGATTTAGCTTGGCCTTTCTTGTAATGTCAGAGACCATTTTGTTTTTATTGTTCTCATAATGGTTTCTCATAATTTAATAAGCTGACTTTATTGTGTTCCTAGTGGCTATGTTTTCGTGATTGATGTTCCTTAATTGTTCTTATGTGTGTACAGGCAGTGGAAACACAATTCCTCTAATGGAGAGCAATAAACTATCTATCTATCTAAAGTAAATATTATATATTATACAAACATATTTATTTAATTATGATGGGCTGTGTAATTTTTGCAGTCAGTTTTGGGACTTTCCATGTGTTATGCTTCACCACCTGATCGGCCCTGTTTCCCAACATTCAGCTCAGAAGAGGACAGGGATTGACAAATCATATTGTATGTACACTCTCCAGTAATAAAGCATGTAACACAACGCAATGTTGGGAAAACGCATTACATTTACATGCAGACATGAGAGGGGGATCACTCGTGTTGCTCTCAGCAAATGAGTAAATACAATTATTTGTGAAATAATTCCCAAAATGTTGAGTTATATTTGTTTGATACTGAACAGCTGGACTTTTATTTTAATATCAGTAGAATACTTATTTTACTAGCCATTTCATTATTTCAAAGAAGGGCACATTGCTACTCTTTGCTTCTTCTTCCTCCTTGTGCTAGGAATGGATCACCACGGCCAGTATGGACAGGATGATAACAGCAACTGATAACTCTTTCAACAAGTAAGTATTGTTAGACAGACTTGGAAAAAAAATTGCTGAAAATCTCTCCTTAAAGTCTCTTCTCTCTGGCCCTTTGCAGTTTGAGTTCTCTCTTCAATCCCTTTGCAGTTGTGTGTGTGCGTGTGCGTGTGTGTGTGTGTGTGTCAGTGAGAGAGAGTGTTTATCCAGGCTGCTGACAGAGAGTTTGGAGAGCAGGTGATCAAGCTATTGTTGTAGCCTCTTTAAGATCAGTGACACGCGGGAGAAGGTGGAGGCCATGTCTGTACAGCTGGAGAGCAAGAAGCAGGTGGCGGAGTTCCAGAGACATTGTGACGAGTACCTGTCCGTCATTGTACAGCAGAAGACAGCTTGACAGGCAGCAGAAGGTAAACCCTAGATAGTATCTTCACTCTCTTCCCATGTCAGCTCTAACATGAAATCTTGTTAACATGTCACAACTAAAATACAAGTCTTTTTTTTTCCGCCACCTTTGGCTGTCCTACTTTTTCAATTTATCAAACATACAGTTGGACATTCAATTTACCTCATAACCTTTGTAGTAGACTTCCAGAAACAAGACTATGTGTTTTACACAATATTACAAGGCTATACAGAAATGTATCAATGCATTGAATTGCTTATATGAAGAACGTGTCATGTGCTACTCATAAAAAACGTGATCACAGGTAAGAACATTGTGAATCTGTATGCATGTATATGTCTGGATGGTTGTTTGCAATGTTCGCAACTTTTTTCCAAGTTGAAATAGCTCAACAAACTGTTGAATGGATTATGGTGAAATTTAGCATTTTGATATACATGGTCACCAGAGGAAAAGTCCTAATGACTTTGTTGACCCGCTGACTTCTCCTCTAGCACCACAGGTCGACATTTTCAGTTTTAAGTGAAGTGTCTCAATAACTACAGGATGGATACATTGACATTCATGTTCCCCGCAGGATACATTTGATCAACTTTAGTGTTGCCCTAACTTTTCAATTAGCACTTTTCATAAGGTCAAACTTTGAACATGTCCTTGTGTTAGCGAGGGTTAGGACTAATCTGTGGATCTTTGTAACATCTAACTTAACAGCATTCAGAAAGATGCATTCAGAAGTCTGACAGATACAATCCTGAATAGCCAAAGGATTCCCTGCAATGGCCAAGTGGCTGTCAAGCCAACATGTATAGAATGTGTTAATCTCTAAGTATTTGGCCTTTTTACCAGAAAGAAAGTTAATAAATGAGAATCTGACTCAACAAGAAGTATACCCTGTGGTCATCCTTGCGACTATTTTCTGTCCTTTCTCATTTACTATGGAGTCTCTGAATAAAAAGAACATGACAAAGATCAAGTCCCATGGCTGTACCCCAGCACTGGTGCAGACAGTGATGATCCTCCAGGGCAAAGAGCCCACCTGGGCGGAGGCCAAGAGCCAGCTGGGAGAGAGACAGCAGCAGGATGAAGGGATGAATAAGAGAAGGAAATTAAAAGAGAGATGCCGGGAGACAGAGCCATTTGGCCCTGGCAGAGAGGAGGTTGGGAGTGTGGCGAAGAAACACAGAGAAAGAAAATGGTAGCACTAAAGTGCCTTAAATATGAGTAAAACCTGACAGGCATAGAAAGAAACAAAGGAAAGGTAGAACTTCTATATTTTCATTATCTTGGTACCTCAGGGATCATTTATAGTATTTTCAAACTTGGGTTTATTTTTTGCCATCTTCATTTGCATAGTATGGCCAAATTGAGCAAAGCGAAGATCAGGATTGTATTCATTGAACTCCTCTTCACCCAAGCAATTTGGTGATGCATGAAAAGGTTCAAGAGTTGGGATTGTGAGTTGAGTTTTGGAATATTGTTGGTCTGTCAAGAAAGACAGTAGCTGTCCAGTTACTCTTAATGCCATAACTTTCTCTGTGCAAAACCTCCCGTGCGTCTGACATATTTGTCTTGCTTTGCCTGTGTTTGACACCTCATGCTTTTGAATCTCTAAAGTGCTTCTTTCCTTCCAATTACCTGTGTGTTGGAACCACACTTAATTTCATTTGGCGATATATATTTATGTTTTGGGCTTTTCTACAAGGATTACAGCAGGTGAAAATGTGCTATAAAGAAGTAGAGATTCAAAGTCACACATTCACAATAATATGTTGCGTTCCTTTTTTAATTAGATGCTGCTTACAAAAGAAGAGATGTAGATTTTGAAGAAAATCATTTCCTCAAGTGCTGCAAAGTATAATGAAGTATGCTGGCATGCAGTTAAAAGGTGAAACTTCTGACTGAGCTAAATTTTCCTCTTGATGATCACATTCCTGTAACGGGAGTGTTGGAAAAAACAGATAAAAAGAGATAAAACACAAAGCAGCAGGGTGAGTCTGGGGAGATCACAAGTTGGGGCACAAAACGAGGAAACATTTCTCAGAGCAGGAAATTAATCAAACTGATAGTTAGAAAAATAAAGTAACAGAGAAAATAATATTTCTACTTTTACACAATTTTGCCCTTGAAATTTATCGCAAGTGAAGTAAACTTCATGAACATCTGAATAAACTTTGACAATGACATTATGTTGGACCTTGTGTTAAAGATGATTTGCCAGAATTGTTTGTTTTCATAGGACGACCAGTCGGATCATACTGTAGATAACACACACATCCACACACACACAAACACCTATATAACTGCCATCTGCCCTCTCCTCAGGTACGTTAAAATAAATATGTTCACCAGGGATCAGTTTGCCATCTAAGGCCACGGCAGTGAGGGACTGGGGCATTGAGGCCATGCCCTCTAACACATTCTCTACTGAGGCACGGTCAGTACGTTTCACTTGTCATTAAAGGTCTATTGACTGAGATTAACTGTAGTCCAGTGAGCACACTAAAGCAAACAGAGTGTCCACTGTGCACTCTGGGTGGCCTTCCTGCATTTGTTGTTAACAGTATGACTGAATTGATGTCCAACAGTTGTCAGGGAAGCAAACAGTCAGGCGTCAGCGTCCTCCAAATATGCTCTAATATGTCCTGAGTGGCATCAAGCAGGAGAAGTGAACAAAACACGTTCAGCTGTATGAAGCAAGTTTGATTCAAAATCCTCTTGGTAAAAGCGTACCCATGTCTCAATGACGCTGTGTCTTTGCTCAGCCAGTCTGCTAATGAGGCGACTCTACCACTGTTCTGTCTACACGGTTGTGAAATGTACATTCCCGGAACAAAATCATGGACATTTAAGTGTCTCCATAGGTAATGCAGGACATTTTATTTTTATTTTCCATTGATGAGAAGCGTGTGTGGAACGTACACACACAAGTCGAAAAGCCTTTATTATTGTTCCTACTTGATTAAACATGTGTGGGGAATCTATCCCCTTTCGTGTGGACAGTGCTTTGTGTTGCATTGCAGTCAGACCTTTCTCCCTCGTTTTTCATGACAACTCAATTTGTGTCCCCTGTGGGGCAATTGTATGTCTGTTTGCCTCTGGCTGCATATTTCCTTCGACTTCGTATGCATTTCTTGCCGCCTTTAAATGTGGCTTTGCATTGTATTTGCTCCATTTGTTATTTAACAACCCAGAGCAGTTTTTTCCCCCAGTGTGAGCCAGTGGGGAGCAACAAATAGAAAACTTGGAGCAGTTCAAGGTTTTTACAGAATGCTTTGTGCAGGGAGCGGAAACTGCTGCAGCTTCGACTCCAGGCAAACACAAATGTTGCCTCTGCCACTGGTTACCTCTGTAAAGCAGTTTAGCCTGAAACATTAACAGGTTGAGGAAAGTAATGTTGCCTAACATGAGAACATGAGCCCATGCACAGACTTGTATAATGGAAACCAGATTGTCTTGAGCTGTTATCAACTGAGGCATTGCAGTAGAGTGCATTATGGTCAAATTTGAGGACGGCTCTTGATATTTGAAGGGATTTACTTTGACTGGATATCAGATAAGCTATGTGAAGTGGAAAGCCAGAGAAAGCTACAAAGAATGTTTCAGGAGCTAATATATCCTTCCTGTTTTCTCAAACAGCTGTGACTGTTTTCCCTTTTCTCTAAACTCTTTCTAAACTAAACTCTTTTTGTGTGGTCTGTGGTATTTGTGTGTCCTCTCCTCTAGTCGGTAGCTGCATTTACATGGAGCAGTTAGTTTCAGTAATAATCTGAATAAGAGAAAAATACAAATGCCTCATTGCATCAAATTAGCTCATTTTGAAATGGTTGGTGTAAAGTTTTTACAATCTCTTTAAAAAATTAAATTGTGTAATTTCCAATAATTTTTTATTGTCACTTTTCCTTTCCAAATGATTTTGCTCATTTAATGTCTAATAAAACTGCAAATACCTGAGCAGTAAAACGCTGTCAAGCACTCAAAACTGTCTTTGTCATTAGTTTGCTTGAGGTGGATCGATGAATGTAATTTATATTAAATAATTATATCATCTGTTACTATTTACAGGGTACTTAACACTAGAAACTCCACCAAAATGTAAAGTTTTTTTCTGATGTTGTTGCTGATCAGGTAACAAAAACAAAACAATATTTTGTTTATCAGTAAGTCAAGACTTATGTAGCTGAAAATTATGTAGTCAAAAAAAAAAGGTCTGGGCCTGTGATCATCTACGCACTGCAGAAAAAAAACTTGAATAGTCATTTTAGAAGAAGAAATGGCTTTTGTAGCTGCAGTCTCTGTTACATTGTGCCAACACAGTGACTCCCGAATGTGTCGTGTGAGAGAGATTTCTGCATTTCTGCACGAGAGAGCGAGAGAGAGAGAGATTCATCCCGATCTTTAGGTCATCGTTCTCCCCATCGTCCACAGAAACACTCCTCTCTCTCCCTCTGTCTGTCTGTCTGTCTCTCTCTGTCTCTCTCCCCCTCTGTCTGTCTGTCTGTCTGTCTGTCTGTCTGTCTGTCTGTCTCTCCCTCTGTCTCTGTCTCTCTCTGTCTCTCTCTCCCTCTGTCTCTCTCTGTGTCTCTCTCCCTCTGTCTGTCTCTCTCTCTCTCCCTCTGTCTGTCTGTCTCTCTCTCTCTCCCTCTGTCTCTCTATCTGTCTCTCTCCCTCTGTCTGTCTGTCTCTCTCTCTCTCTGTGTCTCTCTCTCTGTCTGTCTGTCTGTCTGTCTCTCTGTCTCTCTCTGTCTCTCTCTGTCTCTCTCTCCCTCTGTCTCTCTCTCTGTCTCTCTCCCTCTGTCTGTCTCTCTCTCTCTCCCTCTGTCTGTCTCTCTCTCTCTCTCTCTGTCTTTCAATCTGTCTGTCTCTCTCTCTCTCTCTCTCTTTTTCTCTCTGTCTCTCTCTCTCGGTCTCTCTTTTTCTCTCTCTGCCTCTCTATCTCTCTGTCTCTATGTCTCTCTCTCTCTCTCTCTCTCTCTCTGTCTCTGTCTCTCCCTGTCTCTGTCTCTCTGTCTCTACCTCTCTCTGTCTCTGTCTCTCTCTCTCTGTCCCTCTCTGTCTCTGTCTCTGTCTCTATGCCTCTCTCTCTCTCTCTCTCTATCTATGTCTCTCTGTCTCTATGTCTCTCTGTCTCTCTCTCTCTGTCTCTCTCTCCCTCTGTATGTCTCTCTCTCTCGGTCTCTCTTTTTCTCTCTCTCTCTGTCTCTCTCTGTCTCTCTCTCTGTCTCTGTCTCTCTGTCTCTATGCCTCTCTCTCTCTCTCTCTCTCTCTTTCTATGTCTCTCTCTCTCTCTCTCTTTCTCTCTGTCTCTCTCTCTCTGTCTCTGTCATTGCTCTGCTTCATTGCTCCCACTTCATTCAGCTACCAGCTCACAATGTAGCCACAGCGTGACATTTAGGGACAATTGAGTGGTGGCAGTTATAGATTGCGACTGCAGAGTTTCAGAGTGGCGTATTTGTCTAATAGCCGAGTCGTCTGTTCTGTCTGACCTGACAATAATCAATACCCCTTTCTGTCTCTTTGTTCATCCATATACACTTTCATGGTGGTATGAGTACTAGAAGTAGAAGTTCATTTTAATAACATACCCAAAATATAAATAAGCGCTGACTTTTTTTGAACAATGGGAAAAGTCCAAGCTAACTCATGTGTACTTAACCTAAAGGAAACACAGCAGTAAAAGCTTTGTATTAATAATTAAATGTGTCACTGCTGTACACATATTTAAAACATTTGACCTTTATATGGCTTTGTACAAAGCTTGCCGTTTGATATTTTGAAACTTACATTTCTGGTGTATGTTAACCCACGGGGAAAGAGGCGACTGGCTCACACTGAGGTGTCAGAGCAGCTTGAAAACAACACATACTGTACACCATAGTCAAGATCAACTGCTGCCAGGGAGGTGTAAGGATGAAAGTGAGGGAGGATGGCAAGGAAGGGATGGGGAAGGGAAAGGAGGAGAAAAAGAGAAAGGGTTGGCAGATTAATATGTACAATCATTTTTTATATTATACATTAATTGTGCAGCTTTAAAGTCCACCCAATTGATCTATTTATCAAATATATATGTGTGAGTGTGTATATATATATATATACGTACACTATATAAATGAACAATGGGTCAAATTACTTTGTGTAATGTGAAAGGGGTGGCTCGTAGTGGTGGACCCACAGTATACATCACACTGGCAGCACTCTGCAGGAGATCATGGTAGAGACAGTAGGAGGACATGGAAAGATGAAGGGGGCAGAGTGGTGAGCATGTAAGGAGAAGGAGAAAAGAAGATAAATAAGGTGAGGAATAACGGAGAAGGAAGACAAATAAGTGAAGGAGGACAGGGGGCGAGGGATGGCAAGCAGCCATAGCAGGAGGACGTACGGGGAAGGAAGAGGGATGAGAGAAAGGGAAAGGTGGGAAAGAGGGACTGATTGAAGAAGAAAAGGACTGCTAAGGTCAGTAGAAAAGTAGTTTGTAAAAAGCTAAGGACAGAGACAAAGAGTATGGGGAGAGCACTCTGTTACAGAATATTACGTCGTACTGCTGTTTTATAGACACATTCCAAAGCTCTATAAAATACAACATAAAACAGCAATTCACTTGTGAATTGTTATATAGAATTTTTTTTAAGAAAATGCATAAAACCAGCGGGAAATATTGACATAAAATTCAAAAAGACTTCTGCAACCCAAGACCAAAGATTCAGATGAGAATAACTATTTCACACAACTGGGTATTGTAGAAGAGCACTGTGGAGGTGGAGAGTAGACTCAAGCTAAGACTAATTTCCACTGCTGCAATGCTGACGGATGGACTAAAGGAACCTTATTTTACCCTATAAATGTTTTATTCCTCGATCCTCCAAACTATTAGCTGCTCCCCTTTGTTCCCTTTCTCTGCCTCTCTACCTTCCTTCCTTTCTTTCCCCTAACTCAACCTCTCCTAAGCTCTCTGCTGGGATCAAACTTTTACCTCTGACTTTGTTCTAACTCAGCGTGTTCTTAACATTACAGGAAGAGCTTTGGCACTGTCAGTATGAACTTGCATCCACAAAGAGCACCATGATCAGACCTTAGGCCGTACTAATAACCAAACTACATGAACTTGCGTTGAAGCACTGCAGGCACTATTAATATCTATGTATCAGACATAAAACTCAGTAATATTGTTCTGTGACTAGACCCTGGATTGGATTTGCCTTGGTTTGGGTTGGTTTATTTAGGTGTTATCGAATCTCTTGTTTTTTTATTGCAGTGGGCTGTGTCCTGACCCCCAGGTTAGAAACACTGTCCTGGGATACATTTAGGAATTCTTTGGCATGACTGTCAGTAACACTGTGTGTGTATTTACCCTCTGCAGGTACACGTTCCGTGGTGTGTTTGAGGACCGCAAGCTGCTCTTCAGCTTCCAGATGCGTGCCAACTCAACATGGATTAGTCCAGCTTCTTCCTCCAAGGAGGACTTGTAAGAAAACAAATAACACACATAAACATCTTGTTTTTATCCTATTTGATTTGAGATAATCCAACAGGATGAACATTTTATTTTCAAAGGCTTGGAACACACTTGATGCCCCAAAGGGCATTCCATTGTGAATTCAAATGTAGAGCTGTGTAGAAGTTATACTTCCCCTCAAAGACAGCATTCACAATGTTTTTTTCCAAAGTAAGTCCCATTAGAAGATAACTTTCCATAACTTACTTTGATTGCCAGTCTATCTCTCAATGGACTAGACTCATGCTGCAGGAATGTAGTGTTGTTTGTTTGTTGGCATTACTTGATGCTTGGTAAAGCAGTTAAGATGGACAACGAGCTGGGACATAATAGAGCTGGATAAGCTGCCCAACTTCCACATTTCCTTCCACTTCCCTTGAACTGTCCCCTCTAAGAACCTTTTCTTTACCACCAGGTTTGTATGTGGTGTTGGAGGTTGTTTTTGTTTTTTTACTGCTGCAACAAGAATATTCTTCATAGCAGCAACTATAAAGTTGAAATCAGGTGTGAGTCCAGGTGTATGAGAGTTTGAGAAAGGCACGTTGCGTGTGTTGGTGCCTTCCCTGCTGTGCACTGAAAAGTTTCAAGGTTTTGCTTGACAATTGAGAACAGCTGTATGCTTTCTGGATTTGATTAACACAACAGTCCCCCTGCCAGTGTGTATATATTATACCTTGGTGATGTTGAATACATGTATTCTCCGCTGCTTTTTATGACAGCTGAGGATCTATTCACGGCTGATGACTAAAGGGAGAAGAGAGCAAGCGAACGTGTGGGTTTGCGGGTATCTGTCATTCACTTCTGTTGTTTTATTTCAACAAATTAGATTTGACAAAGTTGAGCCTGATATTAATGTGATCACAGGAGGATTTTTGCTGCTGCCAAAATGTATTTTCCCCTCCGCTTAATGTAAGATCTTTTTTATCTAGTTCCGTTAATGATGTAGGGTCATGATTCATGACTCGTATTTACTCAGCGAGTTTGATAAAAGGTTCACTTTATATATTCATAGGGAAAACATACAATAAGCCATACTTTCTTACCTATTTCTCTTTCTCCATACCCTCCTTACATTGTGTATTCTCTGCGCCTTCCGCTTAGTTTCTTCTCTGTAATTTCTCACCTGCCCTCCTTTGCTTTACATCACCTCATCCCTCAATTTTCCACTCTTATTTCTCAACTGCCCTCCGTCTACACTGAATTCCCTGCTTTTCCCCTTCCTCTCTGTTGCTCCTCCTTCTAGGCGATTGGGAGAATTAGCTGTATTAAGCGGCAGAAGATGTTGAGAGCTCTCTGCATAAGACCCACATCTCCTTCTACGTCACCGCTTCATTGTTTATTGTTATCACTTTGTGGAGCCGCTCGCTCTCTAATGCTCTGCAAGCTGTGAGTGGCAACTGTATTCCCATCTATCTCTGTCGCTTCTTCTGTCTTGTTCTTCTTCTCTCTCCATGTGGCTGGCTCTCTGTTTCTGACTGATCCCACCCACATTGCACCATAAGCCCCTATTTGATGGCTACAATGGCCACCAGAGACAGAGGCAATGCTGCAATGACACTGTAATTCTCAGCTGTTGAGTTTAAATGGAGAACTGTATCACTAAGGAAGTGTTTCATCAGGTGTCTAATTCTGCTAAATCTGAATTTCACAAAGATCCGTCGCCGGGTTACTATTAGGTGTCAAATGAGTTACATCTTGTTGGCTCATCTATTCTCACTTTCTTTCTCCTTTGCTGACTCTCCTCTCTCTGTCCCCAGCAGGACAGCTCTTCTCTGTGCTGTGTGTGCTGGGGTGGACCCCACATGAGCCCTGCTGCAGCTGGCTGAGGCCTCTGGTATGAGCAAGCACTTCCATGCTCTCTCTCTAGACAACAGGGATAGGCCAAGAGCATGATAGAGGACCGCGTCAAGAACAGTACGACACCCTCTGTGCTTTGTCGTCTGGACTGCTCTTCTGTCTCTGATTTGTTCTATTGCTTAGCAGTGAGGATTTTTCTCCCACAAGTGTTTCTTTTCGGCTCCAGTGTCATTTGCGCTTGACAAGGTGCACAAAATACTTTATGAATATTTGATTGATTTGGTTTATTCAGATGAATCTTTCACTCACCGAATCGACCCACTGTTTCCCTGCTCCCTCATGCTCATCAGCATGGTTTGCAGCTATTTATTATACCAGTGGAGGCCTGACTGTCAGTTTCTATGGTTTGTTGCCTTTCAGACACGCTTCTCTGCAACTAGGGAAATGTCACTGTTATACATCAAGCAATTTGTTTGTTTGGGGAAGTCAATTTTTATTGTCTTTCTTTTGATTCATTTTCACCCTTCCTTGTCCTCCCTCTTCTTTGCTTTAGATGCACAACAGTCGTAACGCCCTGGGTACACATTGAACACAAGCTTTCTGTGAATTATAACAGAACATTGATTCTAAATCGATTGTTTTATACTGATTTAATAAAAAATGGTTATGCATACAACGTGACCTAATTGTGGTTTGGTCATCCCATTTAAATCATACGCTACATGTATCTATTCCTTACTTTTCATGTCTGTAAGGCAAGGGATGGTCCAGTAAAGAGCCAGTTGCTCACTGGTTTCTTTTCAATTATTCCAACTGTTCAGCTTGACAGAAAATGACTAGATTTATAAAACAAAGGCATGGCATGTGCGTAGGTCTGCTTAGCCTTTTACACCATGTAATTCACTGTACATTATGCACTTGATTGATTCATTAGGTCTCTCATTAAGCTTGAATACACTCAAAGCCAGCACTCACTAAGAATGTTACTAAAAATGTGCAAGACCATAGGCAGGCGTCCTGGTGGCCCAGTGCTTCAGACATTTAACTTATCAAAGCAACAGCCCTGGTTTGATCCTGGTTCCTGACCTTTGTTGCGTGTCATTCCTCTCTCTTGCTCCCCATGTGTCCTGTCTGTATTTTAAATCTGCTCTTTGTCTGCTATATATTAAACATCATTTCAGCACCAGGAGCTGTCCATACGAAGACCAGTCACCTCTCTCTCTCCTGGATACCGGAGAGAGAGCTCCTGGATCAGCTAAAGGTGCAAAAGCCCTATTCAAGCTTCAGACATCAAGTGTCCACAGAGCAGTATAGCTGCACGTGATTATAATGGTTGAGGTCCATTAAAACCACATTTATATTGAAACATATACATGTTTATGGAAAAGCAATGCCAAGCATAGCTCTGCCCAAAGCATTAACAAGGCCAACACAAATGAACATGACCGCTGACATACTGGAAAGGAAAACGCTTTTACAGCTGGTCTGGAACGTTGTCTATGGCGTCGATTCTGACTTTGAGGTCAGAGCATCATCTGATACTGAAGAAAACCGTGACAGTTATTGGCATCAGATGGACTGCCATCAACGCAGTGAAGATGTTGGTGGAATGGCTCAATGATTGACGGGCAATGACTATGATGTGGTTGTGGTTATGGCGGTGACGATTGATTGAAATGTATGCGTGGCTGATGTGTCAGCAATCTGCTCTAAAACACAATATACTGTAGTCTCATCTCAAGCAGAAAGGCCATTTGATGGCCTGTCAGAGTGGGGGCCAGTTAGACTAATGAATAAGGACAATCTAGTTCAAATGTATGAGACTAAATCCTATTGTTATAATGTCTTCTCCTCCATTGTATCTTTACTGTTTCCGTCTACTTTCTGCAGCAGAGAATTTGTACTTGCTTTACTTCTTGACCTGTATCTTGCATTTCAAAGTCAGTCTGTTAAGAGCATCGTCCTGATGCCCCCCAGGTGAGTGAGAGTCTGCTGAGTCTGTACCTGGATGAGTATGAAGAGATTCCCTGGGATGCTCTGAAGTACCTCATTGCTGAGGTCAACTATGGAGGTCATGTAACAGATGACTGGGACAGACGTCTTCTAACCACATACATCAATGACTTCTTCAAGTAAGACTCTAACACACACACGGACACCTTATTTTTCTGCCACAGCAGAAATATGTATATGGGCATAATGTCATTTGTGTATTTATGTGATACTACAACCAGTACACAGAAGAAAATATGAACTTAACCTTCAAACTATGCTACAATATAAATACCCAGTTAAAAGGTACTATATTTAAAATGTACACTGCTTACATTTGAACAAGTACAAGTATGTATTTGTATCCAAATGCATACAGTCCACTGGCGTAAAAAAAAAAAAAGATTCTGAGGAAGCGCACTGCGGCTGCACAACAGCTGACAGAGGTGCACTTGAAATCCCTGCTGAAGCTCTTTGTGGTCGCAGAGTGTCAGCACCACCAAGTGGACTGTCGCATTATTACAGCCTGGGAAATATAGACACAGTGTCAACCTGATGCACACTGACAGCGACACTTAATCATTGCATTTTTTCATTGAATCATTTACACGAATGCACATAGGCATCCGTGTCCCCTCACTTTATTTCTAACCAACCACTCTCAAAAGATTTAAGGCTGGTGGTAGAGCAGATAAAATGCAATTTTTTATTTACAAAAAGCCAGATGAGTAGAGGTCTTCAGGATTTTTTTTGTTCATGCTGTCATGGTATGATTATGGTGTGAAGCCATATGAATAACTCAGCTCCTAAAACACAAAAAAAAAAACACCTCATAATGCAAACCATAATATTTAGATGGAGCCATGGCAACTAGTTATTCACTTGGACTTTCATTCTACCAGAACAAAATAGAAAATAACTTTAATGTGAAGATTCTCAGTCATCCGGATAAAAGGATGTCTAGATGCAAAAATATATTAATGTCATCCTCAGATGTTTTGCGTATTTGCTGCTTACTTGCTCTATTGTGCGAGGAATATTTAGACATCTGTGTGCCTTTTTACCGCCCATGCAGAGGTTCTTAACCTTGTGCGTTACACATGCACAGGTTCATACTTTCTAATTTTTACCTTTTTCTTTTTACTTTTAGCCTTAATGCGATGAAAGTGAGTGGACGAGATGCAGCAAAGGGCCGCGGGTTGGATTTGAACCTGGGCCACTGTGGCAAAGATTCAGCCTCAATGGGGACCCGACTCTACCAGGTGAGAAAGCAGCTTACATGCCCCGTTTCTGCTTTAACTTTGTCCTTTAAATCAAATCAAATCAAATCAAGTTTATTTATATAGCCCAATATCACAAATTATACATTTGTCTCAGTGGGCTTTACAGCCTGTACAAGGTACGACACCCTTTGTCCTTAGACCCTCACATCGCACAAGGAAAAACTCCCTTAAAGATACCCCACAATTAGTGGGGGAAATATGGAAGAAACCTCAGGGAGAGCAACTGAGGAGGGATCCCTCTCCCAGGACGGACAGACGTGCAATAGGTGACGTGTGTACAGAACAAACAGCATAGTTAAAAATACAGCTTTATTCCAAAAACGTTAATGAATCGCTGAACAATTCCTGTAGATCCAGATTTGACATGGTGGCAACCACATTTCTACTATAAATAAAAGTTTAGAGGACAGATTGACAGATGAAACTTTGTGTTTGTGTGTGTGTTAGTTTGTCCCTGGTGGAGCTGAAAAGGGATGAAAGGCTTAGTGGTGATGCCATCCAGTTTGGTTTCACTGCATCTCTGACGCCTGTGTATCAACACTGTGGGATAAGGTGCCATAGCCTCACTACAAACACACACTCACACAGAGCATGGGCACGCTCCTCTAACATCCTCGTTCAAACCCAGTTCTATAAGGCTTCTAATGCTTTTGTGTTTGAATTTACTCTTGTGTAATTCTCACCTTCCCGTACTGATACTACTCCTTTACTTGCTACCTTCCTTCTTTTCCTATTCTTAAATATTCAGTGCCGATCTTTGTGATTTATCAACAATAATCTACTCTGCTCCCTTTAGCCAGTCAAACAGCTGTCTGTACTGACTCACTGCTCTGTTATTAAAGGTGTATTTATTCATCACTCTGCCTGGCTGCACAGACACACACTTATTGTTCTCCCCTGTCCAACATGCACACACACACACGCTGTGATGGGGCTCTGGCAGCATTCCAGCCGTGATTCTGTCCGCACACTTCATTCTGGCTTCATTATCACTGGAGCTCTCTTTGCAGTGAGGAGAGAACACAGGGTGCTGTCAGCCTGGGTCAAGGGGCGAGAAAAGATTCTGGCTACAAATGTGTGTGTGTGGGTGTATGTGCGCACAGTATGACTCAGTAAAAAGCGTGTGTGTCCACTGAGCAGGGGTTATTCAAGGCAGTTTGAGCTTTTCTTCAAGTGTCTTCAAGATTCTGTCCTCATTATGGACTGTGCATGAAAGCATGTACGTATGCTGATATAGGTGTGTGTGTGTGTGTGTGTGTGTGTGTGTGTGTGTGTGTGTGTGTG
>CALSCE010010667.1:4814062-4847759 GCA_943593645.1 Bovichtus variegatus | reverse complement strand
TGTGTGTGTGTGTGTGTGTGTGTGTGTGTGTGTGTGTGTGTGTGTGTCTGTGTCTGTGTGTGTGTGTCTGTGTGTGTGTGTGTGTGTGTGTGCGTGTGTGTGCGTGTGTGTGCGCACATGTACTGTGAGTAGCTGTTCATCAGGTGGAGCATACCTTGGCCCTCAGTGGCAGAACAAAGCCACTGTCTGTGGACTAATCGTGGTGTAATAAGCAAAGTAAACCTTCCAAGGCCTGCTCCACTTTCCTAAAAAGACCCTGGGCTCATTGTGCTCTCTAGCCAGCGGCTTATTACTGCTGGAGGTACTGTATGTGCATCTGTGTGTGTGTGTGCGTGCGTGTGTGTGTGTGTGTATATATATCTATTTCCTTTTATAGCAATATTGGACTTCTATTAGGGCTGCTGCCTCCAGCTGAGCTTCTCTATTCTACTGACCACTTGTAAGCAGACCACTTGCTCTGTTTCTTTTTTTGCGTACTTTGGTTTAATCACTGTCTACTACATCTTCGTCTGTATCTTATTCCTTTTTTTTTTACTTCCTTATTGTGTTCACTCCATTCTGCTCTCTTCTTTCTCTCAATCTCTTCATGCCTCATCTGGTCTAAGCAGCAACAGCAGCCCCTCGTAGACTCTCTGTCCTTATTTATCCCTCCATCCCTCTCTTCTCCGCCCCTCTTTGGCATGGCAGCCTGTCATTAGTTCTGAGCTCACAGACTCATGGCTTTAATTTTGGCCTGCCTGCCTCTCTGTCTCCGGCCATTTTGTATCTGTTTTCTTCACAAGGCTCTGCTTTATGTGCGTGTGTGCGTGTTGTTCTTTGTGAGTGTTTAGGGGCTGTATCGCGTATGTAAAAAAAACCTTTGGAAGACATGTGCATGAACATAATATAAATGTATGGCGGGTAATGACACGTCACGCCCTCCCTGGGTTTCAAACATGCCAAAAAAGCTTTCATCCCCCTAGTCCACTAAGTGTGTGTGTGTGTACATGCCCGAAAGTTTGGGTATGTTATGTATAATAGTCAAACAAAATAAATGAAAGGAAATAAATTGTATGACAATTAAGGTTATTCTAATATGTTGGTGGCTCTTCAGGTTGTGCCCCCATTGACTATAGCTTGTGTGCAGCATATCCACAGATAAAACAGATTTGCATGAAACAAAGGAAGTTAAGACAACCTTCCAACAAAAGTAAGATGAGAAAAGTACCGGTAATTCAAAACAAGACACTCAGTCTGCCTACCAGATCTGCACAGGCAAGCATTCCACAGGCCTGAGGCACAGCAGCAGAGGATCACTCACTGTGGGCTTCAGCGAGAAGATGATCTGCTGTGGACCAGCTCAGAGGGAGTCAAACATTTAGACATAGAGCTAGTTACCAGACAATAAAGGGCTGAAGAAAGTTATCGATAGGACCTTAAAGTCAGTAAGAGGGGCAGGTGGGACAGTGCAAATATGCTTAAATGGCATTAAGATGATCCGTTGTTCTAATTAGTCTATAGCAGCATAATTTTGCTGTGACGGAGCACTTGTATAGACCTACTGGCAAATGTATGGCCACTTGAAGGCTGTGAAGAATGGTGAATTGTTTCATGGGGCTTTATACTAAGGCAATGACAAAAGCATGCAACACATAATGAAGATTTTCTATCTTACAGTCATGATAACCATGCTTTTTTAATATTGTTTCTGCAAATCAAAGTTGAGTCATTTTACCAGACAAAAACTTTTTTTTTTTTAAAGCATGGGCTTCACAGTTGCAACTTCGACATATGTTGTGATCTGCATTGCTCCCACGCCCACTCCGATGTTTTTGCACTAGAGCAAACTGAAATTGTATATACTGTAGTCTCATAGACTTAATGGGTAATCAGTTGAAAGGTTCTGTTTTTAACTGTATAGTTCAAAGGTTATTTTAATCCCAAATGCAATAAATGTGGTCAACAAACTACAGTTAACTTAAATATGAGAAGTCAGGCTGTACTCCGTGGATGTGAATGCAATGTCTTCTGTTTTATGTGATTCTTTTAAAACTTTTGTACACGTTTTTATTTGTATTTTCTCGTGGGTGAGACCAATCAGTTACTTGAAAATGTAATTGACGCATGACGGAATTATAAGAAATGATTGTTAATTGTTAACTTCTATGTAGGCTACTATATCATGATTGTCATGTGGTAGATTCAAAGTTTAAACATAACTATGTTCACACCTCACTTGAGAATCTTTCACCCAACTCTCCCACACATGTGCATTATGATCGGCTGCCAACAGCTGGAAGCGTGAAATGACTGTAGATTTGCCTCGTCTCTCTCTCTCCCTCTGTCCACTAGGCGTACCCTTCACTGAAGCCTCTGGCAGCGTGGACCAGGGATCTTTGCCAGCGAGTCAATCAGTTTGCACACTGGGCAGAGATGGCCCAGCCCCCCAACTTGTTCTGGCTCTCCGCCTTCACCTTTCCCAACGGTTTCCTCACTGCTGTGCTGCAGTCCTCTGCTCGACAGCACAACGTGAGAGTTCACACGGCCACATCCACATAGGCAGAGAGACAGTTTGATTACGTTAGGAACTACTTCTTGTATTGTATTGTCCTGTCAGCTATTTCGTTCTACAACTGGAGATTAAACTGTAAAAAAAGATGTTTGGATAACAACAGTTTACCCTTTAAGTCAGTCCTAGCATGCATAATACACACTAGGTTTTCAGATATACACTGAAGTCACCCCTCTGTGCTGGTTTGGCAAACCCAACCTGCTGAAGTCTCTTTCCTCTCGCTCTTTTGAGTCTGTACATTAATCTCAGCCTCTCAGCATCTCACAGCCAACAACCACTTAATGTTGCACATTAAGTGCCTTGAGCAATATATTTAACAGATATGCATTCAAACTCGTCAGTTATACTGTTTATTTAAAGAAAAATACTTGTGATAAATAGAAATGTCCTTGTTTACCTTTTGGATCAGTGTTAATAACAATATCTTGTCCATTAACATTGTGTGAAACTGTTCTTGCAGATATCAGTGGACACCCTGTCTTGGGAGTTTATAGTGTCTACTGTAGATGACAGCAACCTCCTTTACCCGCCCAAGGTGACTCCCTATACACACATTTCCATTTCCAGAAAGATTTCCATAAACCTACCATCAGACCACTTTTTCTGAGCCATTAGCTTTCAGCTGTCATCTGCACTTTCCATCACATTTTACATTTCTACTCAAACATTGACCCTGTGTGTTTTTTCCTGAAAAATGCATTTTCATTCAAAGCAGTGCGCCACTTTGAGCCTCTCTTTTCCCATTCCTCAAATCTGCTCTTGCATTTTAATTATTTTACAAAGCACTTTTACAATTCAAATTTTGACATTGGTATGAAATGTTTTAATTTGTTTTGTTGCTCCCACTTCAGAATGTCAGCTCTTTATTTCTCACTCACTTCATCTTGTTTCATGCTTCTCTGTATTAACAACTCTGTTCCTCTTCTCACTTGTCTCTCCTTATGCTACTCCAAAACCAATGCACACTTCCAACCCTTCCTGTCTTTTGTGCTGCTTCCGTCTTGCTTCTCTTTAGCTCTCTGACTCTGTTTCCTTCTGTCCAAACTGATCTTTCTTTTTGTGCCTCTCTTCCTCCCTCTCTTCCATTCTCCTGCTCCGCTCCCTCTTTCTTCTTGTCTCTCCTCCCTCTTCTCCCCACCATCTTTCTCTTCCTTCACTCTCTCTCCTTTCCTTCCTTCTACCTTATCTCCTCTCTTCTCTTTGACTCTTCCCTCTCCTCCCTCCTCTTTCCCTTGTCTTGACCCCTCCCACTTTTCATTAACTAATTGGCATGGCTGTTTGTCATAAACATTTTTGCAAAGCCATATGCAAAATGTCACCTCCAAGCAATTGATGATATCCACCCCCTTACAGGATGGAGTATTTATCCGAGGTTTGTACCTGGAGGGGGCTGGTTGGGATAAGAGGAACTCCTGTCTGGTGGAAGCTGAACCAATGCAGATGGTGTGTCCCATCCCCACCGTCCACTTCAAACCTGTGGAAAACCGCAAGAAGGCAGCCAAGAGTGAGTTATTTGGGACTTTTTCTCAGGGATTTCCTGTACTATTAATCATTGGTTTCTTATTTTCTCCATCTGTTTGCATATAGTTTGTGATGTCATGCCCTGTGGTTCTGCTTTGTGTCTTTTGTGTGTGTAGGTATTTACCTGTGTCCGTGTTACTACTTCCCGGTGCGTTCGGGTGGGGCAGGCCGGCCATCTTTCGTGGTCGGTATAGAACTCAAATCCGGAGCTGTGACCCCAGACCACTGGATCAAAAGAGGGACTGCTCTTCTCATGAGCTTGGACAACTAAAGGCCTTAACACACACACTCACAAACTGACTCTGACTCTTTTCTACTGATGTTTGTTATTTATTGTTTTAGCTGTTTGTTACTTTGTAATGCTTTTGATACAATTGGATATTATTCATCATTCAACAAATGATATTATTACATTCAAACACTGTGTTACTTCTCAAATGTATTGCATTCAGTAAAGCAGGTTAGCACACCTGGGCTCTAACAATAAAAGGAGTCATTCCTTGATACTTTGAAGTTGGTCTGACTCAATTCTGGTAAGGTTCCTTTCTCTTCTCTTCCTTATTTGTCTCGGCTGTCGGCCTCTTCACAGACCTGCATCAGTGTTTCCATGCTGGCCCCTTTTTACCCTGCTCAAACATAGACATTACACATTAACACACACTTATACAGGGAATAGTCTCCTTCCGTGAAGTGCTGTGTTTAACTGGAAACTTTCTTATTGCAACATCTGGATCAAGTGTCTGCCTGGTCATCTAAGTGTCGGCTGTCCTCATTGAATGACTTGGTAATCTGATGAGCTGTTATGCAATGTGTGAAGACAGCTCTGGGCTCTAAAAAATATGTTTAAAATATGTGCTAAATTACATCATTGGAAATGAGCGCTTCCGTTTTGGAATACACTGAGTTCCCAATGTTTTCATGAAGCCCATAATATATCCTGTTCTGGGTTTGCGCTCTTATTGACCAGACAGGCCTGGAAATACAAGTCAGTTACAATCTTTATGTGAACGAAAGTCTTTTACTTTACATCCATAAATCAAAGAATAATATTGTCATTTTGTAAAAAGTAGATTGCTGCTTGGTTTGACACACACAGAAACATTCACACAGTAACAACACACACATACATGCAAACAATGATGTTAATCAAGGTGAGGTAAAGGATATTTTAATGCTAATATGCATTTCCCCCAAGCTGAAAAAAGCGACAGAGGGAGGGAGCGACTGAAGGAGAAATGAACCTATTCAAACAAATGAATTCTAATGAAGCTTTACACACAAGACGTTTGGAGTCGGTCAGTGTTGTGAGAGAGAAGGCCCGGACTTCCCCACTGGAAAGGACTCAGCCCAAACTCCTGAAAGGGAGGGAGAGAAAAACAAGAGAAGGACCCCGGAGAAAGTGAGCCGGGAGGAAGAATGGTCCAGTAATGAGAGAGGGGAACCAGAGAGAGGGGGGCTGAGCTCAAGGTTGTATTCAGACGTAAGGATTGTCCCCCTGAAAGACCAAACACGAACTTCCTCAGGGTTTAAGAGCCTCTTTATCAGACCCAAGTCTGTGTGTGTGTGTGTGTGTGTGTGTGTGTGTGTGTGTGGTCTCTGGTTGGGTGGGAGATGGAGATAGCAACATACTGAATTCAAATTTAAATTGGCTTATTCTCGGGCATGGAGGTAACAAAAATGTAAGACTTGGGTGGTGTTTTCCTTTATAGATAAAAGCTTCACCTGAAATAAACTACATTGTAAACATGGCGTGGAAACATTTTAGATGTGAAATGGGCCATTATTTAACTTTCATGTCCAATAAGAGAATAAGAATTGTGTGTCCCAGTACAAGAATACTGTAAATAATTTGGCAAGATATCTTTGAGGCTAATACGCTTCAGAAAAGCGTCATACACCTTTTTGCACCCAAGGTGGTTTTCCAGCCTGTTGATGTTCCATTTTGTCAAACATCAAACATTTTTCATTCAACAAACCTCCTAAAATGACATCTGTTGAACCCTGTTTGCACCTGTTGTCTGTCACTTCAGTGGGTTATAGGGTAATCGCCAGATTAAAAAAGTTACTAGACCATCTCCTACTGATGGCTTCATCGCTGAAGTTAAACCAATCTGCAGTTTGCTCGCAGTCTCCCCGACATCCCCCCCAGGCACCCCGTGGAGCCATGTGAACCAACCCAATTTTACCCATGTTTTCACTGTCTAGGGAGATTACAAGATTAGGCCAACTAGATATCTTCTAGAGAACAACTTCTGATTCCTTAAGTGACTCTTGGCTCTCAGTAACTTCTTTACTCGTGAACATAATGGGAAAAACCTAGGAACCAGTTGTTCTCCATTGAATAGTAGTTTTTAATGGAATTTGGGAAAGTTGTCTGCATGTACAGTGCTCCCCGTGTCCACGTTTGCACCTCTTATGCATGTTGAATAGGGTTTTGTGATTTTTTTTGGGAGAGGGCTTTTAGGGGGCTGCGTCATTCTGTGGCTGGGAATGGAGTTTTGCAGATGTTCCACTATTACACTCTTTTAACAGCGAGATTACGATACCTCGCCTAGCAGGTTTTGAATTGCACATGAAAGGTAAGATGAACTCACAGTCTTGAAGGAAGTGGAAGTTATCTTATGGAAGGTGTCAAAAGATCCCTTAGTACATCGGCTACTTATAAATCAGCTAAATGTTAAACTATTAAGCTATTAAACTTTAATTTAGGCATATAATATGACGCTGGATAAAATAATAGTTCAGTCTTGCATTTCCTTTGTGAAAGGTTCAGTTATGGTGAAGTTAAAACATTTTCCTCCACATTTCTTTATCCTCGCGTCCCTGCAGCACTTTAGTCGCTCTGCCACTGGATGGCGACCCAGGACAGCTATTTGGAAAAAGTTTAGATAGAAAGACTGCAGAAAGATGACATTGCAAAATTCTGCAGAACAATGATAATTTAAAAGTCAACAGATTAAATTGAAGATTTTTGTTTTTACAAATGTATAACTAACATGTGTTTTCTCAAGTCACTGAGAACCTCAGTGATGATGCTCTGATGACCTGCAACTTGAATTGACTGTAAATAAATGACTTGAGATTCGACTTGGTTAAAGACTTGTGACTTCACTTGGCTGGAGACATTTGCTTTCATTTGATGTTTTCAGTTTAAATATTTTAGGTTTGATTACATTTATTTCACTGAATATCAATAATTGTAATCCAAATTCAATTCATTGTCATACTTTTTGAATAGGTTAGAAAAAAATGGCCAATAATAACATATTTATATTATGCCTTGTCTTTACTCTTCACCTGTAACTTGACTTGGGACTTGCTGGAGACTTGGACTAAATGACTTGAGTCACATGTCTGTTATATTATATCAGGCTATATTATAACATATTAAGCTACTAATGAAATGCTGTTTTTCGTACGACGCGCATATAACTATAGCTTTTGTCTTTGTATTATGTCTATTATGTAAAGATGACACTTCCAACTCGAAAATTGTTTCAAACTTAAAAACTCTACATACCTCGTGAGCGAGCTCGTGTCATGCCCAACCCCTCTCCAGGGTCGCCCAGGCAACCAAACGTTCCCATGGAGACGTGCACACTCAAACCACAGGTTTGAGGGGATGGTGAAGGAGGAACACGTAAAAGAAAAGTTTCGTAGTTAACGCAAAGAATGACTTTTCGTCAAATATTTTACCCGGATACAGTTGTTGTAGAGTAAATAGTTGAACTTTTGCTAGCTGTCATGTATTTCAGCTTGTGAGGAATTCACGGCTGCGCTTGTTACCGGCGAAGTCATTCAGGTAAACTGGCGTTAAGCTAACTAGCTGCTAAAAGTTTGCTAGCTAACGTGAGCTGACTAAGCTCGTCTGTAACACACAATAGGGTATCTATATACAAAGGTTGATTTACTCATTTTGATAGATAGAATAATTGGTACAGCCAACTACAAATATAAACAATTAACGATGAAGGCTAAATTACTTATTGTGGAAAAAAAACTGATAATAGCTCCCTTGTCTAATAGTTTAGTCTTTTTAACAGAAAAGAACAGGAGAGTCAAATGTTAAATTTTAAAATGATGCATTGGTGAAGTGTGTCACTGCATCTCAGTGTCTCTTGTGTGTGTGTCTCTTTGATAACCACAGGGAAAGAAGAAAGCTTTGAGCTGGAAGCTTTGAAAGAAATGGACGAGGAATACTCTGAGACCATTCGTCTGGTAAAGCTGGTCATTGATTTTAATGTGTATTTATTTTTTCTTCCATCTCTGTGGTGTGTGCAGAGATATAATCCCCCTAAATAACCACATTTTCACTCTTTCCCTCTCCTTTTCTCCTTGGACCCCTCCTTTCATCTCTCCCCATGGAAGTTGTTTATCCGTTGTGTGGCTCTTTCTGGTGTAACTGGAGAGTTGTGGACAGAAGAGAATGAGCTGGCTTTGGATCAATTTATTGTGGATACATCTATCACAACCATGGTGGTCTACATGGACAACCACGTCAGGCTGCGAGTGGAGTACTCCATGCCTTTACCGGTACAGCACACTTTCCTTCACACTTTTAATACTTTAATATACAGGTACTTGCACAATCCTGTCAGAGAGAGGTGTCTGAATGCCTTTGCATTCCTAAAAAGCACCATTGTCTGAAATGCTAAAGTGCTCTCTTCTCCTGTACAGTACGTTTCATGTTTTTTTTATTCAACTCTGCCTGTTTTCTTCATCTCTTCTCACCACCACACCTAAAACAATCTTTTATGGGTGACAGGTGGTACAGCAGCTGTCCTATTTTTGCCGCATGCCAGGAACCATAATCACAGCAGAGACGTTTGATGCGGCCGTACAGTTCGGCACAGTGCGAGGCGACCCCACCCAGAGGCTGCTTCATGACATGACCTGTTTGCATGCCCCCCCAGTTGCCCTCAGCACCTACAGGGAGAAAAGCATCAAGGATAACTATACCAACAACATGCACTGCTATTTTGCCAGCCTCACAGGTGAGTACCTCAGAGGAAAAGAGAGAGAGAGAGAGAGAGAGAGAGAGACCATTCACTGTTAAACACCTCGAAAGGTCGTAGTTCTAAAACATTTCTTGACTCCTGTAAGGGTGTTCTCTTTGCCTTCCTCACTATGAATTGACATTAAGACTTTTCTCCTCCATACAATACGTCATAAATGAGCAATCTACACTGGCAGTGTTTGTGAAGCGCCTTTGAAGCATTTTAGACGTCCCTCACTCTGCAAATATGTCATGCTATGCCAATGCAAAAAGACGCATTGTGTGATAATACATGACCCCCTACATTTGTTTCCTACATAAAAGTGCATTTCCTATAAGCAGCCATTGGCAATCACACAGAATTTCTGCCTTCTAATATTAGTGAATTTAATCTACAATGATCAGTGAAGGCCAGTAGTTTCGCTCTGAACTTTTCGGTTTGGCTTTAAGCATATATGAATTCCGTTGGCTGCAGAAATAAATTAATTCATAAATAAAAACAACTTAGTAGACTAAAGAATATAAGATAAAAATCTCACTGACAGAACTTTTTTTTTTCTAATATTAGTCAGTCCACCAAGGGTGAAAGGCCTTTTAAAGATTTGTCCATTTCTAGACTCCCACATCTGTGGTGTAGCTAGGTTATTTGATTCAGTAAAAGTGAAGCTCCTCTGTGACTGCAAATGGAAGGTTTACAGTATATGTTCGTAAATGGAAGACAAGGGTATTTTTTTATAGGTCCTGGTATGCAGGTTGCACTCTATGACAGGATGGTGTCGTAGAACTCATGAAAACCCACATGTCGTATTTGGAGCCAGTTTGTGCAGTGTTCACAGGATGGCAAACATGACATGTTGAAATTGTCACAGAACCACATGTGCTCCGGTGTAATATGTTAAACTATTTTATTTTTGAACAGATGATGTGTATAAGAAGGTGGGTAACACAGTTCTATACATCCCGATGGAAGGCCTACAGTGCAGCCCTTTAGAGGCCAGCAAAGACAAGAAGCTGGTACAGAGAATGGAGAGTAAGTTCTGTACATGTGTCTGTTTGGGTGGTTGGGGTGCTTTTCTTTTTCCATCTGTCTCTGTGGGGTCACTATCTAAGAGGTCACACTCACAGACTTTTGGTGAGTTTCTGTTCAAAAACAACATTAAAACTGCAGCAATTGCTTTCTGTCTCTGAGTCTCATCAGTCCAATCTGTTGATTGTTTTTTGTATTCTTCTCTTTGTCCACCCATCGTCTTTCTTTATCAAGTTCCCCTTCAACTTGGTTCTCTCCTCAAATCCATGCTTTTATTTCATCATTTCCTTTCGTCAAACTTAGCGGTGTTCACATCATTCCAACCTTTGCTCTCCTTTGCTCCCTTTGTCCCTCTGTTTTGTTCTTATCATGACTCTTTGTCTTTCTTGTCCATCTGTCTATTTATTTTATTTGCACACAGATAAGACAAAAAAAATCCAGATAAAGAAAAAAGAAGGAAATGTGACAGGAAAGGTCAAGAAGCCGCAGGCCTATACAACAGACCTCCCTTCTACTTAAGGAGAAAAACAAACAATAACAAAAAAGAAAGACATCTCCCGACCTCTATCTCCCTGTTCTGACACTTGTTCTTCCTGCTATTAGTTGTTATGATCCACTGGACGGATCAGATCAAGGAGCTACTGAATGCTCAAGAAATAATGAAGATGAGGGACAACTGTGGCCCGCTTCAGGAGATAGCTTTCTGGAAGAGTCGCTCTGCCAAGCTGTTGAACATCAGCCAGCAGCTGCAAAAGCCAGGGGTCAGGCACATCCAGAACATCTTGCAGCTCTCCAAGTCTCTCTATGTACAGCGCTTCTGCAAACTGGCCAAGGAAATACAGGTACTACATGTCTCAAGTCTGGAATCATGCCTTCATCAATTCTTCCTTACTCACAGACTAGAGTTCTGCTCACTATCGCCTTTCCTTTGTGTGCGTGCGTGCGTGTGTGCGTGCGTGCGTGTGTTGCCTAGGAATGCTCTCTGCAGGCCCAATCAAACTTGTCCTACCTGTCCATACTGAAGGAGCCATGTGAAGAGCTTGCCCAGCTCAAGCCTAGCCAAGTTGCTCCTAAGCTGCGACACATTGTCAGTCTCATTCGCATCATCTGGGTCAACTCCTTCTACTACAACAACAGTGAGAGGATCACTGGTCTTTTCCACAAGGTACCTGCATTTTCCTGCGTCAGAGTAATTGGGAGTAGTGTACTCACACCAGCTTTCTTTGCTTGCTCTGTCTCTCTGTTATTTGCATTCCTCTCACACACGTACACTATTTGATCATACTGTACATACACACTACATATTTGGAACAGCTATTTTGGAGATAATTAATACACGTGTGCTACCTCACGGTCCTTTACACGAGCGATCACGTATTCCACAGATGAGTCAGTGGAGCAACAAGAACAGATTACCTTCCACTGTCAGAATGTCCTTTCAGTTGTAGATCGGCTCTCCATTGGGTTTTTGTCTCGTTCTGATAATGCATCCTCGTCACTGAAGCCCACTCCCACTCATCCTGGGTGTTCACACATCAGAGTTATAATACCCTGAGAGTGAATGCACCGAATAAAAGGCCTGATCACGGTTTTCATTACCTAAAGAGCTGGCTCTTTTCATTTCAATCGCCACCTCTGCAGACTCATTGGTCTCGCTCTCTCTAAAACAATGGGTCTAATTATTTTGTAAATGTGTGCGTGCAGTGTTGCTGCAGAGATCTGACAGCTGCAGTGGTGCTCTAGGGCTCACATGCCTGATCAGGCAAGTCGTAAAAAATAATTAAACACATTGTTTTTTCCTGAGCTGATGATGGAAGTAGGTAAGACGTGAGCTATCTTGCTTCCTTCTCCTCTCTGTTGAGAGTTGCGCAGTACCGATCGGGCACTCGTGGAGGGTAAAGCTGAGATGAGCTGAAGCGCAAGCGAGCATTTAAATGATCCTTGAAACAGGAGTTTAGTTGAGTGGTGTTAGAAGATGTGGGCAAAACTCCAGATTAATTTACTTAAATAAAGATTTAACATGACAATTACATTTGTTGTCATTTGATAGCCGCTCATAAATAAAGCAAATTAACAAGACAGTCTTGCCACTGAGCTGTCATTTTAAAGCAACATCAATTCCATTTTCACTGGGCGGTTTTGTTCCAGCTAATACCAGAGAGAGTGGAAAGAAAATATTGACCCCCTTGGCCTGGTGAAGATGTATTTGCTGGCTGCTAAAAAGGACATTAGGAAAACTTACAACAAACAATATTCAAACACACAAAACTAATTTAGAATGTAGTTATGTAGGTTTCATGTAGAAGTGACCTGTTAAGTGTTTGTTTTCTGCTGTGTTGCAGATGAGTAATGAGATCATCCGCCTGTGCTTCCAAAGCATCTCTCTGGACAGGATCTTTGAGGGCTATGTGTTATCCAGCAAGCAGAACCTTACCGACTGTATCCAGTGCTGCCTGGCCTGGAAGGAAATTTACCTGCAAGCCTCACAGATTCACCACAAGTAGGAGAAATGTCATGTGTGCAGGGACTCAACACGCTGTAATCTGGGTTAGAGGCTGACATTCTTTCAGGAATGCAAGCCACTATCACGTGACTAGAACAAGACAGAAAAAATTATGATAACAATAGGTCAGTGAGATGCGCTGATCTTGCCGATCAGTCTCAGATATAGCCGATTCTGTGCCGGTCAAATTTACATTCATGCACCGCACGATGGTTCCTCTGTTGCACAGCCAGTCACCAACTACTGTCACAGCCACACACACTGTGTTGCCAAATCACAGTGACCGACTCTTCTGTCCAAAGTGTGTGGTCCTTGTCTTCCTCTCAGTAAGTGTGGGACAGGCAGAAGGGCGCCACGTTACACAAAATATTTTGATTCATAAATATTTCTGTATAAATAAAGACATAAATAAATAGATAGTTTTACGTATATAATAGATGGTTGATTACATACACAATGGAGAATAAATTTTTTTTGTATATTGTCAATAATAGTTTTTAGCAAGAAAGAAAATGCAATCGATGCATCTCTAGATTTTATGAATATTCACTTCTAATATGAATAAAAATGGGAATGGGATGAGAAGGGAGTTGTTCTTCCAGGGTTGGGATGGAACAGGATTTCTTTTTTTATTCTTTCATGGGATCGAGACGGGACAGCAATTTGTTTGTGGGAGTGGACTCTAATCTGGGAACCCATGGGGACTTTTTCACCCGCTTCAGTGACCGCTCTAGGCCCAGTTCCAAAACACTGATGACACTCACCTGACTCTTTATTCCCCTTTCTTTGTCCTCCTCTGTCTCCTTTATTCCCTCTCTGCTTTTACGTCAGGTGCTCTACAACAAGCTGGGTCCTGGACCAAACCAGCTTTTTTGTAGTGGTGGATGTTTTCATTCAGAGGCTCAGAGAGCTGCTTGAGGTGAATGTTCCCTCACTCACACATACAGACATTAACACATGTACAGAAACACATCTGCACACTGCAACTTGATAAATGTATGCTTTTGGAATGTTGTGGAAAGAACAATACTAAAGGGATTACACAGGGCATTGTCAGGCAGAAGTGTACAAATTTCATGGAGGCCATATGGTGGGCGGACAGTGGCTTCTGAAATGGATCTTATCCAGTCACAGTTGCTTCCTTTATTAGTCTTCAGCTTCATTAAAGTTATTTAGGCTACTTACTTTGTGTCAATGTTTCACGGTTATATCACTGACTAAACATTCAAAACAACGATGCGGGCTACAATCACTATTTCTTCATTAAACATCTCCATTACACGAGCTTTCCGCAAGTGTTGTGTCATGACAAATGCTAATAATGTAAATGATTGGAGTGAGGTTGCATTGCCACGGTATATCATTAGGAGCACAATAGGAAATGTCAAATTGAATGTAATATGTGACATTCTCATTGGGATTTAAACAGATCTGAGTCAAATACACACTTTCTTTTCTCATTTTGTTTCCACTTTGTATGCATATGTTTTATGTCTACCCTCTATCCCTGCTATTCTTGAACAAGCCTCACTGTGGATAAGCCCTCCCTATTTAATCTTCAAACCGTGCAGTAATTTCACGGGAAAATAAGTTTCACGTCTTATTGTTTGCTATTTGGGATATTATTTTCTCTTGCTTTCTCTCAGGTATGTGACTGCCAGTATCAGTTTGCCCGTTGGGAGGATGGTCAGCAGAGGTCCCTGCCATGCTTCAGCGGTTGCCAGGGACCAGAGTTCACCCGCTCCCTCCTGGAGATAGAGGGCAACTTCCACCGTGGTCTAAAGAACCTGCACTCTCTAGACAAGGGCGTCCTTGATGTTGAGAGCACCACATGGTGCAATGAGTTCAACAAGTAGGTCTATTGCTCTTTTACACATTCAATCTAGGACTATGTATAATAGACCGCAAATGTAAGAAAAATCCCCAGGCGCAGAGACAAATGGGCATGACCAGAACATTTTTGCAATTTTGGTGACATGGGGCGTTGACGCAGACATTGGTGCAAGGTGGACGAAAGGCTGAATACATTATTAGTAGGAGGAATACAGAGTCAGCAGGTTGAGGTGGCTCCGGAGAAAAAAAACCCTCACATGTGAAGTTGTTTTAAAATGTTTTCACTAAAAATGTTAATTTATTTGCATTTTTTGTGGGTTGGATCATTGTTGTGGTATTACTGATTATATGGAAATGCTTCCATGGACATAAGCCACAACTGTAAATATTTATAAACATGACTGGAAGTGAAAAAATACAAGGAATCAGTGTGCATCGTGCATCCTGTTTTAGTGTGCTTTTGGTGTATTTATCAGCTGATTATCATGTGTATGTGTTTGTACACACAGGTTTCGTGCATTAGTAAAGGATCTGGAAATGATGATGCAGAACCTGATCAGTTCAGTGTTTAAGACAGTGAACATGGTGGAGGAAGGAGTTCGACTTCTGGACACTTTTAGACCTATGTCTACTCGAGAGGTGTGTATCTCACAAACACACACACATATACATTCACTGAATTTGCTTTTACCCCACTAAACATGCATTGATCAATTTAACACTTTATCTCCCCCTTAATTTATTAAACGTGTACAGTTCATATATAGCCATATAGGTTAATTGTTGGATGCCTGCGGTCTCTTCAGTTTGCTATGACTAACCCAAAATAAATGTTCCTCTGCTAAGATTATAGAGAACTGCCTCTTCTATCAATTGAATGCACTGAGAGCAAACATAATTCCTATATTAGACTTGGTGTTGGTTCATCTTTGTTTTGTTTTTTAGACCCATCCTAGTATTAGGAGCAGTGTGGGGGTCATCGGCATTTCTTTTCTTTTCTGGCTCTTGTGCAATTCATTGACTCATTCACTTCCATCCAAATCTTCTCCATCCCAGGCCATTAAGCGTACCACAGAAGAGAAGGAGGAGCAAGTGTACAACATCTTCCACAAGGAGCTCAAAATGGCCAACAAGGAGCTGAACCAGAGGACAAGGTCTTCTCCTGACCATATGCCCTGGATGGCAGGCCAGGCCCACTGGGTGAGGGGCCTCAAACATCGCTTAATGAGACCTATTGAAGTGAGTACATTACACTACACAGTAATATATTTATTTTAGTCCTGGTACTCACCAGTTACTTCACCCCGTCACATATGTAGTGTGCAAATATTCTGCTTTGGTTGAATTTGAGCCATATGTTGACTGTAAACAAATGGTATTCATGGTCTGAACTGAACCCTCCTTCTGGAGCTCCTTCCTTGACTTGACTTTTTCATGTGTCTCCTTTTCTTCCCCTCCAGGTGCTTCAGAAGGCCCACTTCATGCATGAGTCATACAGCCACAAGCAGGTGGTTTTAACCAATGGCCAGATGGTTCAGGTCTTGGATGAGATGGTGAGGAAGAACTTCAGCGTATGGAGCCAGAACCTGGATGGACAATACCTCAAGAGACTGGAGGAGCCACTCATGGTGCGCTGCAAGGACAAGAGCGCCAAGCTTGACATCAACTTTGACAGGTGTGATACAAACACAATTTACACACAAGAGACACAAGGCATTCACAATAAAGTATACATTCACTGTGTCTCACTTTAGTACTGTTTGCTGTGTACTCGTGACTCACACAAACCCACACCAATACTTTGTGTGTTAACTTTACATCCATGCCCAAACAGGAGGTATGCATACACTCTCACCATTAGTAATGCTCTTACACAATATATGCATGTTGAAACTAAACTATTCTACACAAATTCATATGTGCACATACATGACACATACACGTGCTCATTATTTACATTGTGTGTGTTTTTTTTTGTTTGTGTTTTCTTGTCCAGCAAGCTGTTGAACCTGTTCTCTGAGATCCACTACTGGGATCGACTAAAGTTTGAGATCCCCCAGTGTGTGTCTGACATTTACCAGGACAGGGAGGACCTCCGAGGACTGAGGGAGAGAGCACTGCTGCTGATCAGGGACTATAACAGGTCTGACACACACACACAGAAGAGGAGAACAAACATGCATGCAACACTGAACACATGATTTCTGGTATTAGGGGCCTGATGTATGATTATATTCTAATTCTATTTATTTTTTGGAAGATACTGTGCCAACCACGAATACTGATGTGTACGTTTTATCATGAAGCTGAGTCTATCAAACATTTGTTTTTCACCAAGCATCACAATGTTTGGTTCTTAGCTGGTAATATAAGACTTAACAGGGTATTCAAAATGAAAACACACATCAACACACACATTGCCAAACTCACACGTGTGTGTGTGTTTGTGTGTGTGTGTGTGTGTGTGTGTGTGTGTGTCAGGATCATTGGAATGCTTTCTCCTGACGAGATAGGTCTGTTTCGTGAGCGGATTCATGTCATGGATAAGAAAATCCAGCCGGGGCTGACCAAGCTCATGTGGTTCTCTAAAGGAGCTGCTAACGTCTTCATCCGTGACTGTCTTCAGCATGTTAACAAGGTTGTAACACAAAGTTCACGCCTTACTGATACGGGCATGTATACAGTTTGACTTTCTTTTGAGATATTTATAATGGTGGCAGTGTCTGCCTGAAGGTTAGAAAAGTAAGTGAATGGAGAGTTTGGATTTAAGGTAGATGTCCTGACTGAAAAAGTTCAGTTACTTGTTTGTGAATATGGACACAGTTTTGACAGATTAGCTCATCTGGCAGTATGTTCCAGAGAACAGAAGTAACACAAAACATCCTCAACAGATGTGGAGCCTATTCTTAGTTCAGTAAGCAGACCTTATTGGATCGCAGTCACTGAAGAACTCATCTCATCTTCTTTCCTCTTCATTACACTCTAGGTCCAGGTGATAGTCGATGGATACAAAGTATCCAATCGATCCATCTCCAACCTCTGTCGCCAAATCAGTGAAACATTGCTGGTTAGACTGGATGGAAAGACTGTGTACAGGTAACACTTACTTCCTCGTTGCATGGGATGCCTAATACAGTAAATGCACCAAATAAAGAAGAAATATTGTGCATATATTATTTATCTTGTTTTAAGTCACTTCTTATGACATGGTTCATACATTTAATATTGCAGTTATGTATTTAAAATGCATATAAATTAAGTACAGTAAACAGTGGGTAAAATCGATTTTTCAATTGATTTTAAACATCACACCACTTTGATGTATTTGTCTTATTCATTTGTGAAGACATGTGGCTTTCATCTATGCTGCCATTCTTTTAAATCCCCTTTCCTTTAGTTCAGAAGTAGAACTAATTATCTAGAAAACCAACAGTGCTACCATATTGCTGACAGCTCATTGAGGTAGCATCTCCACTTCCTGACATTGTCTGAAGCGATGCACTTGGGTTGCATCTTAATTATACCTTGGTTCCAAGTGATACACATTGTTTTCCTTTGTTAGTTGAATCTTAGTTGTTTCTCCTGTTGCAATTCTAAGGAACCTGGAGTTTGAGGATGACCAGAAGACTCACCAGCAAAGCCATCTCCAAATACTGCGCTCAGCACATCAGGATATTGCTAATATTATGACTCGCATCTACAACACCTTCTCTAACGATGGGCCTGAGGTATGTGCTCTGTTTTTCCTTCGGTATTGATCGCATTTCATCAGTAATGCTCCTGCACTTTTAGAAAATTGGGGAAAATCTTTCAAATAAGATTTTTATTTTCTGCTTACTTTAGGTGATATGCTTTAAGTATGTAAGGTTTAGGTAGAAGCCTAGAGGATACAAAAGCAAGTTGTTCACTTGCAACTGTTTAGTCCTCAGTAGTTCAGCTCGTTTTCTGAAGATGAATTTTAAAGCAGCACAAAAATTGCTATACAAAAAATAGTATTGACTTACATCATTTCTAGTTAAAAGAACAATGTTAAAATACATTTAATTGAATTGAAAGTATATGGAATAAAACTCACTCTAGGACCTACAGCTTGCAAAACAGCAAATATTGTATTCTGCTGTTGTATCTGTTAGGTAGAATCTCTTTCTTTGCTTATTCAGAGCCAGATTTACTTACTTTAGCCTTTTTGCATTTTTTATTCATTAACAGGTACAGCCCATATTTGCACTGCTATGTCATGTGTGTACATTCTTACCATGGTGTTTAAGGTCCAGGAGCACTGGGTGTCCTACACAGAGAAGGTGGACCACATGGTAGAGGAAGCTCTTAGGAGCAACATCAAGCACTCCATGAAGAAGCTATCCAGGGCCATCAATGGAGACAGCAAAACATCACCAAATCCCTTGTTCAAAGTCCTGGTAGCACTGCGCCAGGCAACTCCCCAAACCACACCAAAGGTACCCTCAACCCCTCTTAATCAAATGAGATAGTGAGTAGCAAATATGGCCATATATATTGGGATATGTCTCAAAATTGAAGCACATAATCTGGCATGTGACTCATGAAACTTAAAAAAAACTAGTCTTATTGTGATGCTAGTTAAGTACTTAAATACATGCAGAAATACACAGTGCACACATGCATACACAGGCACATAGACATTCATACATATCAATGTAAAATGCAAATCATGTCAAGAATCACGCACACACACAAAAACATGTGCACACATGCAACAATCAATGAATAGGACAAATTACAACCTGTGACTGTGACATTAAACTCAAACACACACAGGTACACCTGCCACACTTGTAAGTAATCTGGTCTGTGTGTGTGTGTGTGTGTCTGTCTGTGTGTGTGTGTGTGTGTGTGTGTGTGTCTGTGTGTCTGTGTGTCTGTGTGTGTGTGTGTGACAGGTCGAGTTCTCCCCGACGCTCGGAAAGCTTGCTCAGATTGTGAACATTATGCCTCAGCTCATCAACACCATCTCAGAATTTAAACGACTGCCTGAAGTTCTGTCCTGCAAACGGCCACAGGGGAATCCTATACACATCAACATAGGTTAGAACTTTTTATTTTTATTTTAAACATATTCTTTCATTTCACAAAGCAAGTTTTTCCTCAGAGAATCTACATTTTCCAAGAAAGAATAGCCATGTTAATATCTGTTTTTACTGGGTGCTGAGCATGTCAAAGCAGACTGTGATTACTGAGCAGTTGTATTTGTGACCATGTCTGTCTGTCATTCTGCTCTTGTCCCTGTTGTCTCCCTGGTCCTCTTTGATCCTTCAGAGCAAGATGAGGAGATAAGGAAGATTCAGGCTGGAGTTGCCACAGGGATGACAGCCAATGCCAGCCACCTGCAGGCCTATCTGAAGACCTGGGACAAATACAGGGATATCTGGGAGAACAACCAGGACTCCTTTATACAACGTTACCAGACACTAAACCTACCAGTCACTACTTTTGATGCAGATATACACAGGCAGGCATTGCGCAATAAAAGCTCATTGCTAAATATCATTCTTCAATTGACCTGTTTAGGAAGTTTCTATAAACCTTTTGATAGTTTTTTCTGCCAAAGCATTTGAGTACTCATACAATTCTACAGACCTATTTTCTAATTGTGTTTGTTTTTATCGGTTTTCGAATTCCCAAGTGAACATTTGTTTTATTTTGTCATAAGACATTCTTTAAAAGTTGTTGTTTACCATAATGAAGCGTACAGATGCAATAATCTCCCTCTTCTGCCTCATGTCCGATGTTCTCCCCCAGGTACACAGAAAAGGCCTCCAGTGTTCAACAGGAAGAGACGGTATTGAACATCCGGTTTGTCATGCTGGATTGTTCACCACTCAAGTCCTCCTTGGCGCAGCTCTGCAGTGAGTGGCAAACCAAGTTCACTCAGCTGCTCAGCCACATGGCTAGCACCCGCCTGAAAGAACTTCATGCCTCCCTGCAAGACAATGCCAACAGGTGAGGAGTCAAGTGAGAGGCCTTTTTTTTGAGGGCCGCATTTTTACGTGTTTATTACAGAGAGTAGAGATGACAGGACTTGAACTGAGGACGTTGCAGTTCGTGGCATCTTAAACCCTTAAGCCACGGAGGCGCCCCAAAAGTACTTTATTGATTTAACCTATCCTGATATTTAGGGAAGATCAGAATCCGGTTTACTGCCAAGTAGGTTTTCACATACAAGCTTTGGTGTATTGGTGCATAACATAATGTATATAGTAAGCAAAATAAAAAATAAAAACAAGTATTGGAAAAAAACAAGATACATAAATATGGTATAGAAGAAAAGATACAATACAAATATGAAGGGAAAGAAAACAAAAAAAAATGTAATAAAAAAAATAAAAATAAGAATAGAAAATTCATTAGAAATAGGAAAAGAATGCTGTAAAAACATGCGCAATCCGGCAGAGCTGTGCAGTTTTTAGAAGTGGTAGTTTTGTGCAGAAATTAGTAAAATTGTCTTATATAATATTTATACAAAATATTTGAAATATGTAGTGTGCTAAAGGTGGTGTGACTCTTTGTTGGGTTTGTTTGTATGCATGTGTTTAGGCTGAGACAACCTCCCCAGACGCTGGCAGAGCTTGCTGAGAACATGAAGCTCTTGGAGACTCTCCAGGGCAATTTGGCCAAGACAGAGGCTCAGATTCCTCTCATCCACGAACAGTTTGCTATCCTGGACAAATACGAAGTCCCTGTGGAACAGGCTGTAAGCAGCTCATTAATAAACAAATATACAGTGAACACAATACAGGAGTGATATACACAAACACATATACTGTGACTGTGTACGTGTGTATCTGTATAAGCAGTATATAACTAGCAGTGAAATGTGTTTGCACCCCATATTTTTTCCCCAAAGCATTCAGTTAGTAAAAGAATGCCAACTATTGTTGTTGTGATTTAATTATGGAGGACCAAGTAAAATACTTTTGCAGGTCTGTAGAGAGAGAAACTGTCTGTATCCTCGCTTGATATAGAGAGAGAGGACATAGTAGAGTTCGTAAACATAAATGCATCTCATGTAATCTAGTCCACCCTCCCTAAAGTAAAACAATGACAACTCTTGGATTTTTCATGGGTACTGTATATCGACAAATAAACAAGCACTACATTTCTTTGGTTTACCCACAGGTGCAGGATATGCGTGAGGTGCTGAACGGGGAGTGGGTGTGGTTTCAGCAAGAGTTGATTGACAGTGACATCTTGCTGCAGAAGCACAAGGAGAAGTTTAGGAACAGCCTCATCCTCTCTTCTGAGGAGTTTAAGAAGAAGATCCAGAGCACTTTGCAGGAGTTCAGCAGCACAGGTCACACACACTCTCCCTTACTCCCTCTTTTACACACGTATATACATTAGAACCAAGTGTTTCATCCCCATCGTGTGTTACCTTACTGTTGCTGTCTTTTATATTTCTTTCACATTTTCTTTGTACTGTCTGTATGACAGAGCTGTCAGTTGGCCATCCATGGTTTAGATGATTATTTCACAATAAATGGAAATCTGTGTGTATTCTTGCTGCCAGCTAAGATTCAGTAGGCAATTTAAAATATGTTTGCCCTTTTGTTTTTGTGCTTTTGTTTGTGGACATGGGTATGTTTGTCTATTTGCTTTTTCATGTGTTTTGTATCTCTTTTCATTTTTACATGGGAATATCCAGGTCCATTTGACAGTGCTCTGAGCACTGAGTTGGCCCTAAACCAAGTAGCAGAGCATCGCAGCCAACTGGAGGCTCTAAAAGAGGAGGAGAGCTCCATCTTTCACGGGCTGAGCTTCTTCACAATAGAACAGCCCCGCTCAAAGACGATCCGGACGCTGGAGAAGGTCTAACACAGCACTAGGCTCATAGTCCTAACATACTGTTGTCTTGCCATAAGCTTATACAGACTCTAACATAATAAAGCAGTTAATCCATAGAAGGTTTATGTGGGAAATGTGGTTATATTAAACTGGCTTAATATATGTGAGTGAAGTAAGCTGTTTTTAAGCATTTCTTTGGCAGTTGTACAAGTATTTGATAGTATATGGTACTGGGGAATTGACGGGACATGCGGAGACGGGTTGACATTCAACAAATGTGAATTCAAACCCAGGCTGTTGCGATAGATTTGAAGGAATAGTTTAGTTTGCAAAGGTATAATGCAAGGATCATTTAATGATTGATTCTCTGTTTGTACAGGACATAGACCACCTGCAGCAGGTCTGGGAGATCACACAGGAGTGGAACGCCAACTGGAACATCTGGAAGGTCGGTCAGTTTGCTACGCTGCGGACGGAGAGCATGGAGAGCACAGCACAGGACATGTTCAAAAAGCTCCACAAACTCCAAAGAGAACTAAAGGTCAGTTCTGCCACACAGGACTTCTAAAAACAGCTGCAGATTTCAGCGTCCCGCAACAGTGCAATAGTCACGGTTTAGCTATAATATATTACCTGTGTCAGTTTAGGTTTTGTTTTATATATATAAATGCATAGATGCTAAAACAACACATTTAATCAGTGCTGTACAATCTAGACGCTGGACATTGTTCCTGGCCTCAGTAGAAAGAACACAGAATAACACTTTGTGTAATAATATTATGATTATATTTATAATGAATACAAAGTTAGCAGACTCTTAGGGTGACATCATTGGAAGTAGTGTTAGCTTCAGAGCCACAGACTCTGCCTGAAATGCATTTTATAATGACAGCGTTTAACATTGTATGGCCTCCTCAGGATGCACAACATTTGGTGCTCATGTCACAAAATGCACAGCTCCCCCAAAATAAACACTTCAGCAGTCCTAACACAAACATCACACAGTAGAGATGACCTGGTCTTTGTCTGCTTGCAGGATAAGGAGTGGGACATAGTAGATTTCTCCAAGAACAAGATTGACCAGTTCAAGAGGATCATCCCTCTCATTGCTGATCTGAGGAACCCAGCCATGAGAGACAGGTATTGACTTGAACAAAAGTATCTACATATATTTCCTGGTCATTTCAGTATATTGGAACTATTGTGTTCCAATATAGTTTTTTGCAACTTTCACTAAAAGGAGGGACATTGTGTATGTTGCTAAGTCATGTAGAATAAGCTTTTTTTCAATCAGGAGAGACTTAATTCTGAGTGAATGAAAATGTATTGACATGTGCGCAAAATGACAAGAAATGTGAATAATCTTTGGCGATTAGACCCCATCGTGAAATCGTATATTTTAGGGGGAGGTGAAGCCTTAAGTAGCATAGAAAACCCCTCTACCATAAAATAACTATGAGAAAACAAAAAGAGAAAGAAGTAAATGACGTCCAGTGTTCAGCACACTGGCTGGTGAGAGTAATGAACAAGAAGAATATTGAGAACTAGAAAGGCACTTGGAGAGTGCAGACTTCCACCAAGGCGGGTTCCATAAGTGAGAAATAATGTGTGTATCCGCCCCTTGATTTGGATCCACTCCAAAATGTAATGTTCTTCCATGCTACACCTTTCGATCAAGAATTAAGTGAATGAGAGAAATGTTGCTGGGATTGAAAAGGAAGACATCAGAGGGGGATATTTGTCTCCTCCAGTCCTCTCCTGTCTGTGCCAGCTGTCAGTCACTGTGCTAATAATGCTCCTGTACAGAGCTCAGAGGAGAGTGATACACCTGTTATGCACAGATAGCTCTCTAACCATTATCATGTAGTTTAGCAATGTCTAACGAATATAAACAATTAAAAAATATCAAGTTATAGTAGTATTGTGAAAGAGTACTCTGAGAACTCTGTTTTTACAGCATATACAGCACTTCCAGATGATAAATGTTGAAGCATTAGTAGCATGTAAGAAGCATGTGTTTTTGTAATGTGTTGTCACCGCTACAAATTGTAAATCCCTTTTAAAGCAAATGTCTGACTTGTGATTTTGGGTTATATAAAAGAAACTCACTTGACCAGGTAAAAGTTCCCTGGGAAATGTTAGCCTTACTTTTTTTTTTTTCTTCAGCTGTCCTGCTGGGCAATTCGAGACTTAAGACAAACCATGTTTTCAAGGCCATCTTTCTTTCAGGCACTGGAGGCAGATCTGCGACGAGCTGCAGTGCTCCTTTGACCAAACCAGCACTGACTTCACTCTGGAGAAGATCATATCTCTGGGCCTTGACAAGTTTACTGAGAAGATCTGTGAGATCTCTGGAGCCGCCAGCAAGGAACTCTCCATAGAACAGGTCCAGTCACTTCCTCTAGTCTATACTGATGCTCGGTGTTGTAGCTTCTCCATTCATTCTAACCAGGCTCTCACCCTGCACTGCACCTGACTGGCTCCTCTCCACCCTGCCTTCAGGCCTGCTGTTCTTGGGTAGCGCTGCCAGCTCATGGAGCACAAATGTCTGCCTCTCAACAACCTTTGTCAACATCAATCTCCCCTCCACTTCCTTACCATACACCTCATCACTTACAGAGGCTACATCAGCAGTTTAAGGGCCAGATTTATGCACATAGAAGCACATTTCAAATGTGTGCACTCTCAAATTAGATGAGCTTTCTCAGTTCAGTAATCAACCTGTCAGATTCTTAAATTGGAATACTCCTTAAGGTTTCAGAAAAATGCTTCCGCCTTTGCGGTGTTTAGCCATTCCTATTACTTTTGTTATTACTGATAAAATTATCCTTTTACTTTATAGACATGTTTGTAAATACAGTATATTACCATAGTAGTCCTTATAAATACTTCCAAGGGAATTAAAAATTTAAAAAACATTAGAAAATGTAGAATAACACGAAAAAGAAGCGCAAGTGTACAAAGAATGCTGTCATACTGTGAGAAAATAAAATAAATGCATAATTAAGCTTGTGGAAAAGAAAAGAAAAGAAATGTGTGTGTTCTCTCTGTTAACATTATTTTTTTGTGTTTGATAATTAAGGGTCTGGAGGACATTACCAAGACATGGAAGGACACGTTCCTGGACATAGAACCTTACAAAGATAAAGGCCACTATCGGCTGAGGTGAGGAAGCAAGTTATTCCTGTAATCCAGGCTAAAACTCATTCCAATTTACAGTGATAGATGTCTGTCTTTAATCTGTTTTATTTACTGTACATGCATCATTAGATCCCACAGCTCAATACAACTCAATATTGCCATCCAGTGATGTGTCTATCCAGCTTTATAAATGTAATGCCTCTATATCATGGCTGTAGCATATGAGACACACAGAATGATCTGCTTGTGAACAACCTTGTTGGAGAAGTCAGAAAAAGGCAGAGAGTTTGTTTGTCGTCAGAGATGAGTGAGCAGAGCCAAGTTAAGCGAGTGACAGCAGCAACCCAGGCCATCTGCTGCATATAAAAATGAATCTCATCAGGCCTCAGACCCAGTCTAATTAGCAGCTCAAGCCATTTCCACTGATACAAAAGGGGGGGGGGGACTACTTTCACACAATAAACATAATGGAGGGAGACACAGTGAGATTGTAATGCAAAACTAGATGAAAGTAAAGAGTGAAAGGTACAGAAAAGGACACCTATCAAACCTGTGTCTCCCAGGGGCACAGAGGAGGTGTTCCAGGTCCTGGAGGACAACATGGTCATTCTGTCCACCATGAAGGCTTCTCGGTTTGTCAAAGCATTTGAGGGGGAGGTGGACAGCTGGGAAAGGCGACTATCACAGGTGCTGGAAGTCATCGAGATGATCCTTACTGTGCAACGTCAGTGGCTTTATCTGGAGGTACGGGAAACTATGTTACTGTGTTATAGGAATCATTATTATACTTGGGTATTCATAGCTTTATGGTTGGCACTTCATTCACGTGTGTATAGCTAAAGCTAATTTTAAACACCTGTCCCTTGATGGGCATTGATAGTTCAAGGTAATCATTAAAATGACATGTTACACTTTAAAATCAGTGCATATAATTATCAAAAAAAACAAGAAACAACCATCCATGGCAATACATACCAAAAACAGAACGCAGACATTCAAACAAATGAAACAAACAAAACTGAACGCAGCACATAGAAAATGGACCGCATTTACGCATGTATAGTGCAAGTAAAGGTGAGCCGTTACACCGTATGTGTAGACAGCTGCATTGACTTAAATAAGAGCATATCTTTTCCATCAGACGCACGTGAGATGGACGACTAAAAGACGTGCCTGAAATGGTTGGTTGCAACATTGTTGCCAGTCTGCGTTCTAAGGAAGGGCATCTGGCTGAATGTCCATATCTTTATTAAAGTGTTGTATCTCAGTTTGAGTGCTACTGAATCATCTCTATCACAGATCTCTGGTTTACGTTTTCTCACCACTTCTTTCCTACTATCATCAGTTCACTATGCCATCACCTTTTTTTTTTCTTTAAAATCTCATATACAATTAACCTCTTTCCACTACCATACCGCCATCTTTCTCCGTCACTCTTCATTTTTCATTTCTTTCATCCCTCCAGAACATTTTCCAAGGAAAGGACATCAGGGAGCAGCTGCCTAGTGAGTGCAAAGAGTTTGAAGACGTTAGTTGTAGTTGGAAGACCATCATGGGCCGACTCCACAAGGATAACAACGCCTTGCAGGGAACACATCACTCCGGTATGACAACATACTTTGTGTTTCTTGAAAGAACACGCTGTTATTAAAACCGTTCATGGAGTCACACCATCTGGTGTCGTAGAAATAAAATAAAAAAGGTCTTGAATCAAATTCTGTGAATTTAAGGCCTATAGTATATAAGTCTTAAACGTGTGTTCTTAAATCTTGAGATGTCTTTTCTTCTTACATTTGAAGTGCACTTGTTGATGGGTCTTCAGCTGTTTTCAAATGTGTCTCATGATTAATCCACACGTGAGATGTAATGTTTTATTGAAATTTGGAGTGAAGAAAATATTTTTAAAAACATATGATTAAAGAATAATCTATAATATGAAAAAAGACAATATTGTAAGACAAAACAATATTCAGAATCTAGTCTTCAAACAGCTTTTCTTCTCGGTCTTCCAGGCTTGCCTGAGAAGCTGTTAGAGATGAGTGCCAAGCTGGAGGAGATCCAGAAGGCCCTGGACATGTACTTGGAGACCAAGAGGCAGATCTTCCCAAGATTTTACTTCCTGTCGAACGATAATGTGTTGGAGATCCTGGGGCAGTCACAGAACCCAGAAGCCATGCAACCCCACCTGAAGAAGTGTTTCGATAACATCAAGAGTCTGCACTTTGAAAAGGCACGGATCACATAAACAATCACAGGCTCACATGCACTCTCACCTGAAGTTATTTGCTGGAACATAGTCACTTATATACTCCTCTACTTAATGGGTATAATGTGACACAAAATATATTAAAGCTATTATGCAGGTGATACTTTTTTTGTTTATGGAAATTATTTAGTTGTTAAGCATATTAGAAATGCTTCAATAGTGTCAATGTGGTCTTACTGTAAGCTAAGTATGCCCTTTATATTAGGAGGAAATGTGAATTAAAAATACTTGCAAAGTAAAGAGTTTGACATGGATTTGCGTAAAAACAACATAATCCCGACAGCCCAAGTACACACATTTCTAAGATGAGATGATTCAATGCATATTGATTTGTCACTTTTTATTAAACGAGTCAGTGTCCTCAAACAAGACTCAATAGGGTGTGCTCTCCGCTGGTTCACTGGCCTTGATTTAATGATATCAAACTGCATTAAGTGCTGCACAAACACCTTTTCAAACTGAACCTTGTGCTCAGTGAATGGTAGTTCTTAGTTTTCTCAAAATGTTTTTCGGAGCATTTATATGTAAAACCACCTGAAAGCTACATCGACTACGTTACATTTTGCTGCATTTTATTGCCCCGTTTTAACAAGTCAGATTTCCAGGATGAAGTAGTCTCAATATCTGGACCCCAAAACACTGTTATTATATTATATATTATACAGAATCACACCAGTACAGACAGTCACCTGCCACTGTGTATGTGTGTTTTCTTCTGTAGATCAGCAAACTAAACGCCACCGGAATGTATTCTGCTGAAGGAGAGTTTATCACGTTCATCCGGACAGTGCAACTGGACAGACCTGTGGAGGTACAACAGTGATGATTAATATCATGATCATGGTGATAAGGGTGTTATGTTAATACATGTTCAGTTGTGATATAATTGGTGCTAATGAATACAATACAAAGGATTATGGTGGAAAATGTGAGCACCGTTTTGTGTTGTGTGTATGTAGATTTGGCTGTGTGATGTTGAGAAGACCATGCGTATTACACTAAAGGATTGTCTGAACAGCTGCCTTATAGCTCTGAAGAAGATGACAGGACAGAGAGACAAATGGGTCAGAGATTGGCCAGGACAGGTACCTTTGTCTTTTCCCACTTTAACTGCCCATCGTGGTTTTGCATTTTCACCCATCTGATATTCTGACTGACCGACACTGATGCAGTGACATTCTCTTGACTTACTGTTACTGTTGACTTACTTAATTTTAGATGCTGATCACCGCTAGTCAGATCCAGTGGACCACTGATGTCACTAAATCTCTCATTACCAGCAAGGAGAGAGCTGATAAATCCTCCCTTAAGTCCATGAAGAAGAAACAGGTTTGCTTTTTGTTACTTAACTGAATGTAAATATTTACTGTTATTTAATATTAATCTCACTGTGATGATCTTTCCATACAGAAAGCTGGACGCTCTCTACCCAGTATGATGATTCTAAGCATGTAAAATGTGTTTTGATACGGTTATAGTTTTATATGTTTTCAATATTTTGCGCACCTTACGATTGAATTAACCTTGTTGTGTTACAATCATAGTTATCAGCCTATTCAGTGCCGTAGATAGCCAACATAATGATTTAAATAATTAAAAAGCTTCTAGTAAACTCTGTATTATACTGTATTTCAGGTCTCCATGCTTCAATGCTATTCAGAGATCATCCGTGGCAACTTGTCCAAAGTCCTACGTCTGAAGATTGTAGCGCTGGTCACAGTGGAGGTTCATGCTCGGGATGTAATTGATAAGCTGGCCAAGGCAGGTTGCAATGACGTCAATGCCTTTGAGTGGCTCTGCCAGCTGCGACTGTACTGGGATAAGGTAAGAACAACAGACAGGAGACAGTATGGAGAAACGGGAAGAGCCAGCATGGATAAAAAAGAAGAGCACATGACAATTTAATGTCCATAATTTCAGCAATATTTTTTAGTGGCTCTGAAAATAAAATGTACTCCAAGTTAAAAGCTGAACGCAAAACTGTGGTAGAACAAGTGGGTATGGATAAAGGGCTTTATGATTCAGTAGTTTGTGGCAGTTAAAGGAACACTTTAAAAATAATTCTGCAACACATTTAACCTCTCACTGTTTGTTTTTTTTTTTACATATTATCAGTATCTCTCTCTCTCCACCACTCAGTTTGCTGAACTGTCTAATGCCAGCAAAAGATCTGTTTTGCTAAAATCCGATGAGTTGGAAGGAGATAAAGGAAACATCCACTGAACTTGTATATGTCCTGGTTTGTTTGTTCTCCCAATAGGATTCGGAGGAATGCATAATCCGACAGACCAACACACGTTTCAAGTACGGCTACGAGTACCTGGGCAACTCTGGACGGCTCGTCATCACTCCACTTACTGACAGGTAGCAGTCAATCATCCAGTCAGCCAATTAGTGCACCAACCAACACATGCATCGACACATCAATCTGTCACATTTCAGTTAATTCATTCATTAGTAGTTCATCAAAGTATTTTATTAATTCATTTTTTATTTGCTCTGCGATCAGTATGGCGTGTAATTAAATGTCAAGTGAATAAGATAAGAGCAGACAGAAGCTAGCATTTGCATTTTTACTTTAGTATCATTGGACTACACCTTGGTTCTTTGTGCATTCACAGATACAAGGATACATGCTTATTATTATGTTAATCATTGTTACTGTAGATTAATAATTGCCATATAGGATGTATTAGACGTATTAGTTCACATTGGAGACCATCTCCAGCATGAAAAGCTAAATGTATTTCCATGTTGGACACTTGTTGTTACATCCACGTCTATTCTTTGAAAGTTGCAATATGTTTATTTAGTTATTTTAATATTGCTTTAATACCAAAAATACTTGATCACATTTGCTTTTTTATGAATATTTCTTTCTACAATGATTCTCTGTCGAGTAACTGTCTGTAAATGTTTGACTGTGTCCAGGTGTTACATGACACTGACCACAGCACTCCATCTCCATCGGGGGGGCTCTCCTAAAGGCCCAGCTGGTACTGGGAAGACAGAGACAGTAAAGGACTTAGGCAAAGCTCTCGGCATGTATGTCATTGTAGTCAACTGCTCGGAAGGACTGGACTACAAATCCATGGGACGCATGTACTCTGGCCTGGCACAGGTAGGAAAAAGCTAATAGATAAGGAATGATGATGATTATGGTGACGAAGATGACTGTAGTTAAAATCATAATGATGATGTCAACCTAAATATAAAGAGGTAAAACGGTAGGTTTTATACCTTTCAGTGACCACATCTGACTGAATATTCTGTTCATTATGTCTCGTCCATGTGTCGACACACTATTCTCACGCTAGTCAAGCTCAAAACCACTGAAGTTAAACTCAAACTGAGTTAGTAAGTAGTAGGTTGCTCTCTCTCTATATTTGTGTTTGTCGACCGGTGGTGTGAGAAGTACCTGGATCTCCAGAAGGAAAGAACATTCCTTTAGAAGTCAATGTTTTAAAATCTACCTGCTTATGAAACTGGCTCTTCAAGTCTCCCTTGAAAAAGAGATTATTGATCTCAATGGGACTTTCCTGGTTAAATAAAGGTTAAATAAAAATAATACTTAAGAAAAAAAAGCAAAACCGCAGTGTAACATCATAGCAAGTATTAGCATCAAAATATACTTAAAGTACCTAAAGTAAAAATACTCATTATGCAGAGTGGCCCATTTTAAAAAGATATATATAATATTACCGAATTATAATCAGTGATACATTAACCTATAAGCATCACCAATGTTGCTGGTGGTCATTTCTACTACTTTATATAATGCAGTGCTGGTTAGCTTAATCCATATTAAAAGTAAAGGAACGAGTAACAAATGTATTAAAATAGATGTGTAGAATGTGAGTAAATGCACCGCTGGTGTTGACCATGTCTACATTTTAATGATGCTCGACCGGTCTGTGTGATAAAATGATTATTCACCTTGGGGGAAAAAAATATCCATGCACAACTTTTGGTCTGAAATGATATGTGTTTTTTCATTGGTGCATATTTTCTTTTCACTGCGTGATTTGTCTGTATTTCATTGTGTCCACCCTGAACAGACAGGAGCATGGGGGTGCTTCGATGAGTTCAACCGAATCAACATCGAGGTGTTGTCGGTAGTGGCCCAGCAGATCCTCTCCATCCTGTCTGCCCTCTCAGCTGGACAATCCAAGTTCCATTTTGACGGACAGCACATACGTCTGGTCTGGTCATGTGGTATCTTTATCACCATGAATCCCGGTAGGTCAACGCAAATGCATACATTTTCTCGCAGATTATGTTGCGAAGGTAGTTTAAGATATTTTCAGAGGATGGTATGATATGTTTTCTGTCATGAATGGTGTGTGTGTTATAATTATAATCTTTTCTCTCTGTTTGTATTTTTTTGTAGGTTACGCTGGGCGTTCTGAGCTTCCAGACAACCTCAAGTCCATGTTCAGACCTATCTCCATGGTGGTGCCTGACTCGACTCTAATCGCTGAGATCATACTGTTTGGAGAGGGCTTCAACAACTGCAAGGTACTGCCCCTCAAGGACATTTTATACTGGTAGTTTGCTAGGAAAAGAATAGTACAATGGAAGAGATGAAAGAAGTAAACAGTGCAAGGAAGGTTAGTCTCAGTCTTTGGGTTAAATATTTAAGTGCATTCTTAGTTGAAGACAGTGAACATTTTCTACTACAGGTGATACAGAATTATCATCTAAAAGTGAACTGAATTTAACATAAAAAGCAAACAACGTCTAAGTTAACAAACATGCTGGAGGCAATGTGGCCATACAGATGCAAATCATGCACATATGTTCTGGAGTTCCAAAAAATGGTCATTCTGAGACAGAGTGAAATCAGCATTGAATAAGGTATTAGGCCATGACAGGAAACTGGCTTGTAGCGGACCCACCCAGACATAGACAATGGCTAGATATAGTACAGGAAATCTTTGTGATGTGTTCTAAGAAATAGACATTTAGACATCATTTTGTTGACAATATTGTATATTATTGTATACGTTTTAATAAGCAACCAGTACTGTATACTGCATTACTTGTTGTAAAAAAAGTTTCTATATTTTTATTTAATTATTTTTTGTGCTTGTGTATGTATACAGGTAATAAAGACTAAAGTGATAAAAACAAATAAAAAAAGAAAATGACCTAAACTGTTAATTATCATTATCATGGTTTTGAGAAATCTGGATATACATCATATCCATAATAAGACTCAGAATTGGGACACTAGTGCGGATGTACAGTAAACACACTCATTGTAACCAGGATCAGTCTGCTGGTTGTAGGCCAGTGATTAAAGAGTTATTCAGGAACATGGAGATATTGCATTACTCTATGCAACTACAAGGAAACCTCGCCACTCTCTCACTTCTCATTAACAAGGCCAAGTGGACGTATCTGTTTAATGAATTCCGTCTGGGAGCTATTTTTACCCTGCATGCAGTTCTGAATACGCACTGATTTCTAAAGTATATCTTGTTGAATTATCACGGCCTGAATGAAACATTCCCGCTTCTTTTCTGTGAAGAGCACAGGCAATCAGCAGATGAGATTGAGTTCTTCTACTCTGATAGAGATGCAATATCATCAAATCAGTCTGACGGATTCTATTAGAAATGTGCAGACAATTCTTGTTATTACACTGCACGTGGCATATAAAGTAATCTTGTTGTAAAACGTGAGCAACTGAAGCCTCAGCTGGACATGGATCAGTGGCGGGTGTTGCTCCATCTGTTTCCCCACTGATTTTTCAAGATTTCAGAGCCTGTGTGTGTGTGTGTGTGTGTGTGTGTGTGTGTGTGTGTGTGTGTGTGTGTGTGTGTGTGTGTGTGTGTGTGTGTGTGTGTGTGTGTGTGTGTGTGTGTGTGTGTGTGTGTGTGTGTGTGTGTGTGTGTGTGTGTGTGTGTGTGTGTGTGTGTGTGTGTGTATATGTGTGTGTCTGTCTGTCTGTCTGTCTGTGTCTATCTGTCTCTGTGTCTCTGTGTCTGTGTGTGTGTGTGTATGTGTGTCTCTGTGTGTGAGTGTGTGTGTGT
>CALSCE010010667.1:4767333-4776576 GCA_943593645.1 Bovichtus variegatus | reverse complement strand
TGCTGCTGCTACTAATACTACTGCTGTTACTAATACTGCTACTAATACTACTACTGCTACTAATACTACTGCTACTACTACTACTAATACTACTACTGCTACTACTACTACTACTACTACTGCTACTACTACTACTGCTACTACTACTACTGCTACTGACATATAAAGTGACATACTTAACACATTTGAAGACTGAGAAGAAAAAAAAGCTATAGTAAAATGACTAAATAGGAAAAGTGTACATTTAAGTGAAGGAGATAGCACTGAGAGCAGAGGAGACTGTAAGTGTAGACTTACTGTGTACAAGGTCGTATTGACCAGAGATGTGAGTCCTCCCTCCACCAGGCAACCCCATGGACGCCAGCAAGAACATGTCCTAAAAGTTCAGACACACAAACACATATACACAGGAAACATTGGGATTCTATCGGGATCAACCACGTTTAAGCAAATGTAAAGATAGAGAAACATTGAATTTTAAGTATAATTGTAATATCCGTAACACACATCTATGGTTATACAAGGTTCTTATATACAATTAGTCCCCCCCCACACACACACTGAAAAAGGGTACACTAAGGAGGCAGGAAGTGATAATGTGTAACCTACACACAGACCTTGCAACCAGAAGCCGTAGTCCAGCGGTGGCTGGGAGCCAAAGTGATCAGGTGCAGGTATGTTAAGGTCATCCAGGCAGCACAGCAGGTGTTTCCCGGCTGCAGCACAAACACACCTTTGTTTTTGTTTTTCTATTCAGGTCTCTCCGCTATGGCCTGGATGTTATTAGAGGTGGTCTGGACAGTGGTGGAGATACAAAGGGAAAGACAAAGAGATTCAGAGATACACTGACAGTATTTTTCATTGTGTAACCAGGCAGCTGGCTGCACCAGCTGTTTAAACTTGGGCCTATCAATGCTTATTAAAATGAGATTTACTGAATTAACTGCATTGAGCTTACTCATAACTGAATATTAACACCTTCCAACTAGGAGGTGTAACTGCAGACACAATGACCTCACAAAAAAAACAAAAAACTTTATTTTGCCTGCTTAGAGTGAATAGAAGTAAATTGGACAATTTCATGAGGTAATATTTCCCTCCCACGCTAAACTGCGCAAATACTTATTAACTTGTTCTGAAACATGATTTTATTGCTTGCCCTATTGACATTGTTATTTTTGAAATTATTTTTGATGTTGCAGTGATTTTGTGTGTTTTCTTTTAATGATTGTTGGCAGCTAAAATGTTTCTTAGTAATTAATTTGCACTTTAGGGGTTTTACTGGTAACTGGTTCAGCCTGCTATGTTAAGATGCAACTATGAAACAAACTTTTGTTGTCTTTCAAAGCACTTTGTAAACGCTGATTTTAAAGATGCTATTGAAATAGTTAGTATTATTATTATTATTACTACTATTATTATTACAGTGATACTAAGACCTTTGCAAGGACTTAACACATTACATGTACATGTAATGCATCTTTGACATCAACTCAGGAAACCAGCTGCTAGTGACAATAAATTGTGGGTTGACGTTAGTAATTTGGAGATTATCCTTCTGACACAGGGCATTTTCAAATAACAGCTGTGTGACACACATAGCACAGCCTAAAAATGATAATATTGTTGTATACAGTGTAATCCAGTCCTGATTAATCACTCATTTTCAGGTGTACAAAAGGGACTAATGATTAGAATAACTCATCTATTTGTGCAACTTACAGCCGACTCACCTACAAAGACGTGTTAATTAATGTTAAAGTGGCATGATAGTTTGCATTCAACAAACTCTTCTGCACATGTTCCAAAAACAGATTTTTTTCTTTTTTTCTGCATGGGATTATATTTACACTACAAATGCCCAATAATTAAGTCAGTAAAATGATCCTTTCAAACCAATATTTATAAACATAATACCAAATCCCCGTAACAGTGACTCATTCGAGCTAAAACTAACAAATGGGTAAAAAAGGGTCCAAAACAGCATTAAATCCATGAGGCGTTAAATTGTTTAGTTACACTAAGAAGTCACTAGATTAAAGAAATTTGTTATATCAGTATATAACAAATTACAGTAGCTTTTTTTCTACAGACCCAACACTATTCTGTAAGAAAATCAATCTAGACCATACCATACAGTACCTCCAAACTCTCTATTTAACATAATAACATAATGCCTCATTATACTTTTGAGAGTCAGGGTTCCTAGAAGCCATACAAAATATTCATTTTCAGAAACAAATAGAGGCTTTGGAGTATTAAAATAGGTGTGAGAGTAAAAGAGTGAGGGAGGAGGAGATGGATTGATATGGGAAAAATGATTCAAGCCAGGTGAATGGCATCAAATTGGAGAAGATAAGGGGAGAATAAGAGAAATTGAGCTATTAAAAGAGGTGCATGATTTTCGTGACGGAAGGAAGAGGGAGAGGGAAGCACTCATGGAGGCTAGAGAGAGGAAGATGAATAGACGTGTGTATGAACAGAAGGAAGGAGAGTGGATGAAGGACAAAGTTGGAAAAGGCAGAGAGAAAGAGAGAGAGAGCGAGAGAGAGAGAGAGAGAGAGCGAGAGAGAGAAAGCAGGTGTAAGATTCATGGAGAGCACTTATCCCGAAATATATATGAATCGGTGGCAGGAAATGAGACAGATGCAGAAAAGAGAGGAGGGAAAAATGGCAGGGAGAGCGCTGCCAGGTTAGAATGACTCTTGCTCAGAGTAGTTGCCTGGGAAAGTTTGGTGGTAATGGTGATGGATGTAGAGTAGGGGGGTGGGGGGGCCATGTGTTGGGGGTTGTGGTGACAAATGGTGATGATGGTGATGGTGGTTAAGGTGTAGGGGTGATGAGTGCCTCCATCATCCCTGGCTCTCTAATAGCCCTTCATCAGAGCTGTCCAGCACTGACGTGACTCAGCCTAATTGCGGCGCCTTGGAGCAACGCGCCACTTTTACTCTGACTGTAGTGAAGCCGAGACGGAGGCTATTCAGAGTCGCCACGTGGTCGGATGGAGGCAGATGCTCTCTCACACCCACACACACACAAAGAGAAGACGCACATGCACACTCGACACCTGTACTCATTTACCTTAGCATGGGTGCATCTCGTGCTGTGAGTGATGGCGGCTTGTCCAGAGTTATATTTAGCTGACAGGTGAGATGTCGATGCTCGCCTGTGCATATGTGGGTGGATTTATGTGGGTATCTATAGATGTGTCCTTGACTGTGTGTGTGTTGTCTATTGGACATTAAATACTGTCCATGTAGTGGTTCCTCTGGGAAAGACACGGACATGTCCCTACTTACTCTAACTTTTATTTAAAGCTACTCCAGCAATTTATTATTGCATTTCCATAAAGTTGGGGGAGTCAAAGATACACATTTAAAAAAAATAATGGTTTAAATCAAAAGAGGCAAATACATCCATACTCTTAATCCCAAGTATTTGTAAAGCTCTAAAAACACAGGATCCTTCATTTCCCATAATGCATCCAATACCATCATTTTGTTAAATGGCAACATCTTTCAAACCCCTCAACTGAGATAACCTGATGACATCATGTGGAGGTTTGATGACATGCTGTCTCTCTCACCAAAACACAGTGTGTATGTCCTTAATGTCTAACAAACACATTAAGTGCTTTTCTTTCCTCAAAACCTTTCCAACATCGACTCATAGCACTACTAGTGGTCAAAAACCTCCATAAAGGCGGGAGTTGTCCCACTCTAACAGGTAAAGAAAAGATAAAAGGACATTTATTATCTTATAGAAAGGATCGCTGCAGGAAAGAGGATACAGAGAAAAAGACGTGTTGTAGATATTTGCGATTAGATTTTATCCCATCATATGCACACCTTCCATTTCAATTTAGAAACTCATTGTGGTTTGACTGCAGAAAGTGTTGCTTGTTGTTTTTTTTAAGTGACATTTTGTACACTGTTTAGTCAAAACTGTCTCTGATAAGCAGTCAGTAAAGTAACTAAACTGACAAACGGGGAAATGGATGAAAGGATGAGCGGAAAGCGGGATGACATGAGACGGGAAGGATAAGAGGGGAGGGATCAAAGCCTGACAGCAGAGAGAAAGACAGAAGAGATACGGGATGAAGGGTAAGAATAGAGAGAGACAGATGACAGCATGAGGGGGTAACAGGGATGACACGAGAAAGTGAGACAGGTTAGGTGGAATGAGAAAAAAGGAAATGATAACGAGAGAAGAGACAGGAGGGTGAGAAGAGAAAAGGGAAGGGAGAGAAGGGTGATACATACAAGAGAGTGAGAGAGAAATGGGTATATTGGGGTGAAGAGGGTAGGAAGCCAGAGCAGAGAATTAGAATAATACGATCTACACAACCCTGACGGACAGAAAATATCTTAATGGACAAGTAAAAATAATCAAATCAATATGACATAAATAACAACATAGTTTCGAAAGGAAAACTGCTACTAAATAAAACTTGGTTTAACGTACTCTGTGTGTTGAATGAATTCTCTTTTTTGGCCATTATATAAGAAAATTAGAAACGAAAACATAGCCTGGAAAATAATTCTAGGCTTTTGTAAAGATATAAGGAAAACAACATGTATTTTGTAATACTTAAGTTAAAGGTCTTCACCTTCTGTACATGTACTGAGTAACAACAATAGTCTTTCCACTGTCAAAGCCCCAAAGCACAATAAAAGATGGACTGGTAAGTATAACAGCTAATCTTCCTCATGCAACATACTGTAGTAAGGCAGTGTTATATAGTCAGTTATCCTAAAACATCACGTGGAAGAGGTTGAGCATACAGTACACACAGGCGCACAATGGAAGTCAGCGTCCATTGTCAGCTTGTATATAGAGTTGTGTGCCTCACTGACTCACACATATACACTTACACCACCTGAGGTCAGCTATTTAAGGCCAGACAGTTAGTCACTTGGCGACATAGCACCAGCCTTTTGGCAGCTTACCTTCAAAAGAAGACCAGTTTTTGTTCTTCGCATCCACATAGTGCAGGTAAAATAGTGTCCTGAAAGAGATCAGAATGAAAGAGTTCAATGCATAAAAAGTTCAGACAATGTTGGTGCCTGCCTAGAGAGGGATTTCAATTTGTTAGGCAAATAGGCAGCAGGAAAGTTATATATTATTCTCAGCCTGCGGTGTGCTTACAGGTGCCATCAGAGGAATTTTGCTCTTTAGTAACATTAAGAGGCAGCAGTGGAAATCTTCAAAACAAGGGCTAAAAGAGATTCTAACAAATGGAGGCACAGTATCCAAACTTAACAGACTTATATTTAAAAAAATAATAATATAATAATATATATATATATATATTTAAAAAAATAATATAAATATAGTCCTTCTGTAGTGGACAAAGGTATATTAGAACAATGGGACTCTATAAAGCCACATACAAATTAATTATCAAAATGTGTTAGATACAAACTTATATAGATGAAGTGATCATGGTAAAAGCGACATGTTGCCCTTCAAGGTGTCCATAATCAGGACTTAATGGCCTCCCTGTCGTCCATTAATTCCTGATAATGGACACCTTGTTGGACATTATCCTTTACTAATTCTCTGTGGGTTAATAACTGCAAGTGACCCCAATAGATGTAGTCATTTGTGATTCATGTCATTTGTTATTGCGAAAATATTGATCATGGCAACTTGAAGTAGAGCATGCAGTACTGCAGCAATGTGACTCATATTGTCAGAGCCTTGCAAATAGAGCACCTCATGCAGAGTGAAAAGTGGAAAGTGAGAAGTTCAAGAGCTTTAACATACCTTTGTTGAACTGCCAAAGTATGCAAACTTCAACTAAGCCACTGATGGGATCAAAGACACACACACAACACATGGAAACAGAGAAATACACGAAGCAAAAAAGTATCTCCTTATATGCTCTGCTACTACAAAACAAGTTTAACTTCTCTCCAAGTTTGCAACTAAAGAAAGCAGACAGCGATATATGCGAGAGTGACAATAATAGCATAAAAGGTGGACTACAAACATTTGATGTTCATGTTATTTCCACTTCACAGACATAACAAGGGGAAGATATTCAGAATGATGAATGATTAAGTTAATGGGGTGAAGTCGGATAGACTTGTCAGCCTCGACATTTCATGTTCCTGATTCAAGTTGCATAAAATGCCCTGAAGCCATATATACAGTACACATAGATATTTTTTCATTCTTCAGGTTGTAGAAAGTCCTCTTTACAAATATATATTTTTGTATGAAGGGTTTGTTCTGTACGTGGAGAACAAAACGCTGTACAATGGTCGACCCAGACTGACAATTGAAAGGGCAGAAAGAGACAAAGACCTCTAAGCAACAGCTGAAAAAGAATAGAAGAAATCACCAGTCATTCGTAAAATAAACTGGACACTTAGCGTCAATATGTGTGCAAATTTAAACTGCGACTTGACTGCTTGGCGAAGGCATTCAATCGCGAGGTGGTAATTCTAGTTATCTATGTTAAAATAGCCATTATTGAGGGAAAGAATAAAACCATCAACAAAATAGGTGTTATCAAGCTTTTGAATGGCAGTATATATATTTAAATATGGACTAAAGCTCCTGGAAAAAGGCCATATTACTTTTCCAGAGATGATTCTCAAATATCACGTGGAAAATGGCTTGTAGATTATTCAACCCCGATGATACCAAGGTCACCAGAAATTAATTGTACCGACACTCCTTATGCAGGTGACAATCAAGACAACATTACATGGGAAGGATATCATTATCCTAGCTCTTTAATATGTAGAACTAAATTATTACATAACGGCAAGAGTGCAAGACAAATGGCTGTGCTGCTCATATGAAGAAGCACGAGCAGCAGTTTAATATAAAGTGTGGTCAACAAGGAAAGGAAGGGGTGTTTTAATCAATGGACGCTCATTCAGGTGGAGAAATTGTTATTGTATTGAGAAAGTGAGTTCATAAAGCAGGTTAAGTTTGATTCAATACTCCCTCCACCATTTAATCATGTAAAACACACAAACATGGATGGTCATTTGTTGGCTGTCACTTTGTTCCATTTCAAATGTGGGCCAGACTGCCAGCGAAATGGATCAAGCCATTAGGATGTTCTGGCTCCTTTTCCGTTCTAAGCTATTAATCCTGGCCTGTCTTTGTGCTTCTGCCTTCAAGATAGAAACCAAAACAGCTTCATTCTCACCTGTGAAGGAAAGACGATGTTCCCTCTGATGATGAGCGGGGACCTCGTCCATGACGGTGGTCGTATCCACAGCATGTCTGCAGTTCAACACGCTTCTCATCTGGTTCATCGTCTAAAGAATAGACAAGGAGAAGCAGTGTGTGGGAGGCAGAATAAGTGTGTTAAAGTACAAATACCAGTCATGATTCATCACAGTACTGATGTAAACTTTGAACCTACAAATACTAATTCTTTGTTCAAACATGGCGTGACATTTCCATATTTTAGTGTCCAAATTGGAACATAATGTTGAAATAGGAACCTTTTTTTGTCCTTCGTTTTCTCCATGTTACATCACTTCATGCTCATTTATTAGTCCCCTCACATTGGCATGTCTTCCTTGTCTTACCCCAAACATAGGAGTAGGACAAAACAACTTTAAATGTGGATGAAACCAAACCAACAACAAGTCGAGACAGACAGACAGACACACAGAGGAGGAAATGCAAACACACGCCTGACAAGTAAAACTGTCACAAGACTTCTGGGATTGAGCCTTTTAGGCAAATAGAGGTAGGCGGGAAAGATAAACAAGTTGAGTTGAAAAGAAGAGAAGTCAAGCTTTTAGGCAGGTATACGCGAGCACACACTCTCTCACACATACATTCTTATTTAGACTCATGCACCTACTGAGGCACCTGCACACATGTTCACATAAGGACAAACGCAACAACACGGTGGCACACGAAGACCCCGATCGGACAGCGCGCGTTTTAGCAGCCTGGGACGGCTCTTATGTGATGCTATTACTGTATGTGTATTCAGTTTTCAGCGAGAGTGAAGAGTTTTGATCGCTGCTTTTGCGTTGCTTGAGCTTCTCGCATTTTTCTCGTCAATTTTTTTTTTAACTCAGAGCAGAAAAACGCCCGACGTTTTTTCACAATGTTCAATCAGATGAATTTAGAGAAGGGCTTTCTGTTGGGACTTCTTTCCGGATACCCAAGGAACTTATATGACGTTACCCACACACATACACGCATACACAAAAGTGCCAGCAGGTGATAGCATGATTGATTTATAGATAGATTGGTGGTTGAGTCTCAGCGGTAAAAGCATCTCATCTCAGTGCATGGACTGCAATGCACAAACACAGCTGGGAGCAGGCAGAGAGGAACGGGTGATTAGAGCGAGAACAGTGCAGAGATAAATATCGAGTCACTGTGATAAGAGGTGGAAGGCATGAAAGGCAATGAATTTGAAAGAAGAGAAACCGGCGGAGCAATTAGAGGTGGGGAAATGGAACAGAGGAAAGGAGGGAGGAAATAAGGGGCGTTAAGGGGATGAAAACGATGAATGGATGCAGTGAAAATGGATGGCTGTGTGTCTGTGTGTCTATGTGCACCAACGCTACATTGTGTTTTCATTTGCTCTAGTGTGATGGTTACAGTGTCCTGGTTATACCCATTAACAATGGGGGGGGGGGTGCTTTTGAAGAGGAAAACACAATAGACGGGCTGTTATGTGTATCCATGGTGATAGTTGCTTCCTGGTATTGATTTGTTTTTTAGAAGTGGCCTTATAGGTGAAAGTAAAAGTTGAAGTAATCAGCAGTACTGTAGCACATTCTGTCATTACTTCAGCAGAATGGCTTGAAGTACCACGATGCTAGCTCAGCCCTAAACTGACATTTGCAATCGTTAAGTGTTTGAGCCGCACACGTAAAGAAAGGCTGACATTACAACAACGGCACATTTTCTTGGTTGACTAGCACAGTGACAGAGAAAACAGCTACAGCAAATGGGAGTGGAGGGCACAGGTGAAGCTACATAATGTTTTAACAAGCGAGGATGACACTTATTTGTAGATGTCAGCTGGGATGAAAGTGGACTTATTTTACATTGCTCATTTTTCATTGCCCTCTCTGAGTTTTCAGTCCCAGGGTCAAAATTCTCCCGTATTTCTCCAGATTTATGACACATTTTCACATCTTTTTGTCCTTTTCGTTATCACAACCTTTCTGGCGCTGTACAGCGTGTGTGTTTTCACCCGGACTTGTGCCTCTTCCTCCTCAGTGAGTGAGAGATGGAGAGTGA
>CALSCE010010667.1:4746553-4760167 GCA_943593645.1 Bovichtus variegatus | reverse complement strand
AGAGAGAGAGAGAGAGAGAGAGAGAGAGAGAGAGAGAGAGAGAGAGAATACAGGGGAAAAGGGTTAGAGAATGAAAGCAAGGAACAGTTACTAAGAGAAAGATTTAGGGAGTAAGAAGACAGAGAGAGAGAGTGAGAAAGAGACACAAATAGACATGAGGTTGAGTCACACTGGGAACCTAGAACAAGCTGAAAGCATACAGAATTACAGAAGGAACACACACACACACACACACACGCACACACACTTTGCATATGTAATGTGCTGATGCACTTCTCAAGTGTGGAATGGGAAAGCAAGGGCAAAGAGTATTTATAAAAGGCTCAAAGACAAAAGAAGAGAACACGATGGAGTTGGAGGTTAAGCAGGGGAAACACAACATGCTTAGAGTGATGATCACTTATCTGGCATCCTAGATGCACGCACACACACACACACACACACACACACACACACACTTCATCTTTCCTTTCCTATCCAATCTCCATTTCCTATTTATAACAGCATCTGGAGCTGCTACCAAAATGACACGGAGAGTGAGAAAGACAGAGATGAAGAAGAGGAGGAGACAGATGATGGTCATGGAGGGATGAGGAGAGTCAGACCACAGTGTGAGTGTGTGTGTGTGTTTGTGCCCTCGAGAGGCATCAGGCAGTACCAGCAACCAGGTGGGGTGACAGCAAACGGCATTGTTTTGTCTGAGGCACCGTCACAAACATACTGTCACTAGAAAGCACTGGTAAGCAGCGGCAATTAGCGCCGCCTTACCGGCCTGAGTGTGAAGGTGTCTGTGTGTGACGTAATACAGTAATGAGTGTGTTTGTGTCTATAGATTAATATAAGACCGATGCATGAGCAAATATTTACATTTATGGACTAAATTTGTTTATTTGTGGTACGACGGTACAGTACAGTATCTCTGGGGTCCATTTAAAACACTGCAAGGCGTCACTATCATCCAGTCAAGTGCATCTGTGTGTGACTTGATTGTCTCAGGGCCCAAAGAGACAAAACAGCCAGATAAAGCTGGAACAACATATGTGACTATCATACCAGTGAAGAAAAACAAGAGTATGGGAAGACAAGGCAGGGAAGTGAAAGAAAGCATGAAAGAGAGACATTATTTGAGTGGAAAGAGACAAAACGGGTATAAAACACAGTGCAGTGCAGCCAGGAAGTGCAGTACACAATTCCTACTTCTTCTCAATTACAAAAAAAAAACAAGAAAAAGAAACCTCGCCGTGTCGTAACCACAAGCTCACGAGTTCCATTTGAAGAAAAAAACAACAGACAAATTCTACATGATTCATGCGATGGTGACGTAACCATCCTTAAATTAAAGATGAACGTCAGCACGTTAAGCTCACGGTCATAGTCTTTCATTTTAAATCTGAATGTTAGAGCCAACACAACCAAGAAATGTGTCACGTCCTAATGCTTTGGCTGCTCTGTCCCTTTGCCTTTATAACTGTAACATTATATAACTCTTCTTTACAGAAACAAATACCCTTTTTCCACCATTTCTTTTCTTTGAGCCATATTAATTGTATATATATATATATATATATATATATATATTTAAATTATAATAGTTATCCAAATACCTGTTGATTTTAATCAATATATATTCAATGTGCGTCATAACATTGTGCCGGAAAAGGGGCGAAAATGAGCGTGTCCGCCCGGGTCTTATGTTTCCGTCACTGCCGATCGGAGCTGGAGCCGATAAATCCCCATGACTACTGCAGAGTCATTTGTCCTGGGAATAAATGTTGATTGTAAAACTCCTGTTCCACTAAAAGTGAGATGTTAAATATCCTGATATCCTCAGGGCAAAACAACAACAATCTTTATGAATACATGTAGTTTTTAACCAGTCCATTTATGCCTCTTTGAAGGGTAACTTTGCTATTTTTCAACCTGGACCTTAATAAACAAAATGTTCTGAAATCTCACATCACGTCCATTTTGTTAAAATCAGCTGAATACTGAGCCAGGACATCGAAAATCTTCTCTTCAAAGCTCTCACTCATGTTTCCACCGGCAACAATTGACAGGACACAATAACAATCAGACCAGATCCAGCGAAAGGTAAAGAAAAGCATTTCATTTTTCTGTAGGGTCCTTTCTATAATGTTGTCAGACACAATAACAATCTGAGCCTGTCAGCGGCAAAACATTGACAGTGTGCTATTGTCCCGACATTGTAGAACGCTTAGCAGCTTCAGTCTGCAGCGCACTCACTCAATGCTGGACCAATTCTAAAAATGGTTAAAAAAATACCGTAATTACCCTTTGAGGGTTTATTGAAGGAAAAGGGCAGAACCTCTTGCTCCGACTCTTACATAGCACTGTGTACATAACGGCGCTTGGAGAAGGATTCTCGTCTTGAGTTCAGTCGCTCACAGTATGTCAGGGTGTGCCACTTCCTCATCTGTCGCTCTCACTTAGACTTTCTGAGACTCAATATCAACAAGATGTTTCGCATTGGTGCCTTAATCCTCCTCACTTGGCCCACCCGATCCATTTAAAAAACTCACAAATAGTCGCACACACTTTGTGCTAGACTCCTTTGAAGCATAAAGGGTGGTAGAAAGCAAAGTAGCTCTTAAAACTCATTAGATGGGGGAAGGCCCACTGCAGATGATGAGAGATACACTCAATTAAACAGGATAGAGTTCTACTGGGCCCAAGGGAGCTATGCTAAACCAATAGGAAGAGAAAACTACGAGAGAGAAGATTTGTATGTGTGAGAATGCTTGTGTGTGTGTGTGTGTGTGTGTGTGTGAGATGAGCGTAATAGAGTTGACAGATACATCTGAATGTTTGGCAGTCTGTGTATGATGCATGTCAAGTGTGTGTGTTTGTGTGTGTGCTGGATGAGATACAGCCCCCCCAAGGACAGCGGATGTGATCATATGTCGACGACGCATCCTGATAGGTGTGATAAATGCTGCGACACGTCTGTGTCAAAACGAAGGGTGTGTAATTTCATGGAAGGGCCCCTCAGGGATGGATGTTGTGATTTTCATAGTAAATGAGAAATGGACGGACAGCGTAAGACAGAAAGAAAGAGACAGAGGATCATGGGGGGATTGGGAATACAGGCAGATAAAAACAAATAGAGACTATTAGTCAAATAGACAGACACTTACTCTGAAGGTTATAATCTAAAGATAATCTGCATGGCAGAGTGGATGTTTATCAATACTGAATGTGTATGTATATCGGTCTGGTATTGTGGTCCACTGTCTACGTGACATCCTGGTGACCGTGTGCCATCTTCCAATATGTTCAAACCCTGAAATTGTTCCACAAAATTAAGATTTAATATTTGTACTAAGAAAATAAAGTGTGTCTAAGTCAGGCTTTGTGTTACTGGAAGAAAAAATAACCCATTTTTGTCTCTGGATGCAAATTCAGACAAGCACATACAGCAGAATGAAATGGGGAAACAGAAAATACTTAATTACCTCAAACTTGTAAAGTACAGTCATTGTATACATTCCACTACTGCACACAGCAGGTACATTTTCTTTCATACACATTTCTCAAAAGGACTCCAGGTGGTTATTATCTAGCTCTGGGAACCAGTCTGTTTAAAATCTATTACAGCTGTTCTGTGTCCTGTAGAGACACACAAGCAATAGGCCCACAACCTATTTCTGGATTCAGCCCAAGTGGAAGAAAGAGGTCGACACCCAGTGTCACTGACAAGGTAAGTCACACCAGAACTTGTCGTTTCCCCTCAGGCAGAAATCTTGGCTTTTAAATGCATTTTTTGGGTGATCGTGATAAATATTCAGCCACCACATTGCACTTTATACTGGCCTGATGCCTATTTCTGTACCACAACATTCTCTAGTGTTCTTCTTCCCTGACCTGCTAAATTGGAGATAACGGAAGAGAAAGTGCCGAAACACAGAGCCTCACTCTGTGACCGTGGGAGACTTTCTTGAGGTCATACTTTTTGTTTTTTTTTGTCATACAAGAAACGGTGCGGTGGAAACGTCTTTTACGTCAAACATAATTCCCTGAGGTGCAATCTTATTATTGTGACGCTGTATTTATTAAATGCCATCATTACTGGCAGATGGATAGATGAGCTCGATATATCATGGAAGAGAATGAAACAAAAAGCGTAACTTGAACGTACGAGCTTTAGTGTGGTTTGCAGAGGTCCACAGGTATGGAAATAGAGTGATAACACCAAAAACATTATCTTTATCTTAGTCTGTTTTTAAAAAGAGCTTAAGGCATCAGTTGCTACTAAAATATGTCAACGCTTGAATATTTTAAACGGCTGGGGACTTCTAAACTAGTTATTCTATTCTGAAATCCTTTTAAATTGTACTATTATTTCAACTTGCCATATGTCTCGCATTGCATCTTACCCATTTAACCAACGTTTAGACTGATGGAATAAATGTTCTGGGACCATTTACTTTTTAGGGTTAGGTTAATTAGTTCTGAGGGTCTTTGGTTAGTGTTAAAAGATTTAAAGGTTGTGAATGTTACTGTATGATACATGCACTTTTTCTTATGATTGTACTTGTTTTTGAACGGAATAAAACTGAAGTGAAATGACTTGCGCTGAAACACACAAACACATTATTTAAAGTTGAGGTTAAGGAGGCCATCTTCAGTCCAAACAAACCAAAGAGCGAGCAGGGGAGGACTGAATGGTTTAGAATGTGGACCGAGAGAAAAAAGAAATGGTACAGATGCTGTCTGAGGTACAACAGTGACCACAGACCACTGACTGTGAGCCAGACAAACAGACAGGTGGAGCTGCACCGCGCAGCAGGTGGGGTTCAGTCACTCCCAGAGCCTCCACACAGACAGAGGAACGACGTCTCCAGTAGCACATTGTGATGGAGGTGGAAATGAGTAACCAGTGGAGCCTGGCAGAGCAGATGGCTGAGAATCCATTAGCTAATAGTGGAGGAGCCTCCCAGCCAAACTAATGACACCCTCATTACTACGCTGCACGCGCTCCCACCCAGCCACTCTGGCCTCTGGCTGGGCCTTTGTCTGGACCGGGATGCACAAACACACACACACAGATACCTACACACTAGTACAAGCATCTGCACAAATGTATGCAAACACACATCCACAGCAACAATGTGATGTATGCAGGGAGGGGCCAGAAAAAGACAAAAAATGTGCAGACTGAGAGACTATCCCATCCATCTATCCATCCTTCTGCACACATGACTGCCACCTCAAAATATGCCATCTGCTTTTCACAGCACGGAGCGATGAGAAACGAAGCACAGATGAAAAACGCAATAGCACTGCTGCATAAATAATTTAGCGCTGTGTGTGCTCTGCATGTGATAATGCGCAGCTATTCATTCACCTATCTATTACTTATCACCTGTGTCTATAAACACACTCAGGCACATGCTGATGGGCATGCAGACACACAAACCTCGAAGCAACCACGTAGACAGACAGGCAACGAGACAAGGACAAAAGTTAGACAGCCGATGCCGTGACAGCAGTGGTGTCTAAATATTGTCTAACTTTCTGCAATGGAAAAAGGTGTCTATGTATATTTTAGTGCTGCCATGAATATTAAGAGGAGCTGACAGCTCTCAGGACCCTCTCTGGGGCTAAAGGAACTAAATCTGAACTGTGTTTCATCTTGCATTTACCTTCTCAGAGGAGGATTCACCTTCTTGGTAGGAAATAACACTGGCATACAGTCAGAACACAACTCAACACTAGTTCTCTGCAGGACTGCTGATCTCGACTGCTGACCTGATCACTTTTCCTTTCTATTTTCTATAATGGGTGTTTCTGTGCCAGTGAACAAGTGGGTGATTCCACTGAACAGCGGCAGGTCAGTCGAGGTCAGCTTAGTAATGTTCATCTCCTTCTTAGCCGTAAGCAGGTTCTGAGGACAGAAGGACACCAGGGCAGAGCTGAACACAATCTCACTTCCTTATTTTTGACCAGGAGAGAGGTTAGTGCAGCTATTGTATGTTTAAAAGTGCTGGTTTGCCTATATTTGCATTTGGCAGTATAGACAGACAGCACAGCTTGGGTTCACATTCCAGCTAATGCAGCCACAGCAACTGGCTGCTATTCCCAAGCAAGTTTCTGCTCAACCTCACAGCCATCAGGGCAACAGCAGCTAGCATGACTAATGTTACTTTGAAATGCAAGCTAATAGGCTTTTAAACAATTGTGACATTTTGGGGTAAAAATGCGAGGAATGTGACAACCAGTGTCTGTTATTAGTGAACGATTGGCTCACATCACCCGAAAAAACCTGAAGAAAAGATTTTGTCATCAGGTACAAAATGATGAGGTCTTTTTAAGTTTGCTGTTTCAAGTTTTCCCCCCTCTTTGATACATTTTTGATCACAGCCGGATCCCCTGTGGAGCGTTAGACACACATTTTCCTGGTGTCAAGCCTTCATCTACAGTCACTCTCTCATTAACTCCCTGTATGAGTGAGTGTGCACAATCATGTGCATTTTAGTATGTGTCTGTGTGAAGGCGGGCCTCTTTCCCAACAGAGGCTGGAGGACAGGCAGAAGCAGAGAGGAGGAACTGCAGTCCTGTTGTAGAGAGTCTGACTGGCAAAAGATGAGAATATGAGGTCAGGTAAGAAGTCAGTAAAAGGTGCACACACTGCAGTCTGCATGTGCCAATTGCCTGTGAGACCTTTCCTTGATCTCAGAGACAGAGGCATGCAATCTGAATAATAGGGCTAGCTTGAAGTCTGTTGGAGCCAAAATAAAAGCTGGTCAAAAGACAATAGTGGATGAACAAAGTTTTTGTCATGTTTGGAAAAGGTTTCCTTTATATTTAGTTCGCTCTTGCACAGGGCTCTACTGGCCAATTTGCATGTTATAGAAATACATTATTCCCAATGATTCAACATGAGAATGGGGATTCTGTGGATAAGGAAGAACAAGGCTCTGGCGCTGTGCTCCAAGCTATCTGGTCTTTGTGTAACCGGAGACAAAGCTGTGTCCTCAGCAGTAGATCGAGAGCGTTCTCAATAGCTACTGAGCTTTGCGATGGCTGTGCCTTGTCACCCATTCTGTTTGTGATTTTAATGCAAGGCAGAGGAGAGCAGAGTGTCCGGTTTGTGGGTTCAGAACTGCATCTCTGACCCCTGCTGATGATTCGGTCCAGCTGGATTTGTCAGGCTGTGACCCTCAGTGTGCACTGGAGCAGCTTGCAAATGATTTTGAATCAGGGAGGGATGACAGTTGGCAGCCTCAAGTCCACAAACACAACATTTTACCTTTAAAGACGTGATTGTCTCTATTGGTTGGTACGGAGGGTGTGCGCCAACAGAAGTGCAGTACCTGCAGTCACGTAGAAGCTGGACTGATCTTTTGAGGTGATGGAGGAGCTGAGCCTGAATGAGAAAAATGTCTATCTATGGCCAGTGACCAAAAGGATAAGATCATGGATACAAGCAGCTGTAATTTGTTTCCATCACAGGATGTTTGGGCATACCATTCAGGCCAAAACATTACCTATGTCATTTCTCAAACACGGACTGCTTTCAACTGTGTTGATTCAAAGTGGATCGTGCTGTTGCAGTCCATAATGGCCCAGTACAAATTCACAGCACGATGCAGGTGTCAGCTTCAGTTTCAAGCTTTGCTGTGAGGAGTGATATATGAGGCAAGAACAAGAACATTTAAGGGTTTTTCTACTTGTTCATTTGGACTTCTGTTCACTCTTTCACAACTGTCGCTGCACCCCAGGTTGACAAGTCTCTTGTTGTATCGCCCCCTTGACGACTAAGAATTTCACGGGGATATAAGAGCAGTCATAGAGTACATAAAACTGTGCCATGCTTTGCAAAAAGCATTGTTCTGTACTTTGGTTTTACATACTTGTTGTATATAGAGTATTGGTTGACGAGACATGGGGGGTTTTGCTAGAAGGGGAGCATAGTAAATCCTTTTGGGGATTTTTAAGGGGGCTTTGGAATATGAAATTTTAAGAAAAAACTGTGTTTTTCAATAATAGATAAAGATTCATGCCACATAGTAGATTTGTCAGCTCATTTATGGTAAATAAAGTCAACACACGAGGTGAATCTTTTTCCTGTTTTCAACCTCTGGAGTGCAGCCCTTTTTTTTTTCCCGAGCTTCTGGTAAAAATAAATGCAACAGCCTTTCAATTAAATTGGTACGGAAAGCCTGGAATAGAACAGAGGAACTGGTGACCAAACGTGCCCCTATTAAAGTCTGGCCTCCATCAGTATGTTCTCACATCAAAAAACAACTGTATTACATAGTCAAAGTTTGCTTATTTTCATTGCATAAAGAAATTCTTCCCTAAGAGTGAACCACCCTTATTAACCTTATTCGTACTGATAGAGGTTGTAGCGTGCCTGTAGTAAATGTTTAAACCCCAATTACATGATGAAATTAGAGACTGACCTCTTCATTAGGAGGACTGAGGAGAGAGCAAAGATTCTTTTCAACGTGGTGGAGTTAGGAGTTGGCGGCACGCAGGTCAAATCAAAGTGGTTCTGTTTAGGCAGCTGCCGCACCGCCGGGGAGTACAGGGTGAACAATTTCTTACCCGGGAGCTAAGGAGTAGAGAGACAGGTGAAGGAGAACGTGAGAGAAGGATGAAGACATACAAGGACACAGAGGTAGAAAAGCACTGTACTAAACACACAAACGGAGACAGAAAAAGAAGAATCAAAAGAGAGGAAGAAGAAGTAAAAAAAAAAAGGAGAATGGTGTATTATACGAGGTTGTCAGCTTTGGATAAATAGGATTAAAATTTGCAGTATAAACTAGAGATGAGCCAGGGTGACGGAGAAGGGCAGTGTGCCAGTAAAGCATGTCATGAAACACAAATCCATCAATTCCCATTCCCTGCCTCAGTGGACTTCAAAGACAGGTCTTGAACCGTGCATCCATTCAAGCATACAGTCAGCTTGCAATGCAGCATGAAGAGTATAATGTGAGCTGAGCATATTGCAAGTCTGTCTGTGCAGTACTGCATGTGGACATCCACTCAGGATGTCCTAGCTTGTAGTTGTGTAAACGCTATTTTGGGCAGTTTGATTATCTATGTACAGAAACACACTGGGTTTACATGTATTCTTATTTCCCACAAATACTTGGAATAAGTTTTTAAGCACTACTTTCGTCGTTAAACATTATACTATCGCTATATATTCTGATCATGTTAACAATTTATTTGAGTGTGTATCTGAGGATGGGAGTAAAAGGAACCTTTCCCTGACACATATTTCAGTCAGTATGCAGGAAACCTGGGCCACTATGTCAGTTTGCTCTCATCAGAACCTGCTCCATGCAGCTCATGAGACACAGCAATGAGCGCAGACACACAATACATGCACACAGACGCACACAGACGCAGCACGGCTGTCACACTAGGCAGCACAGATGATGGGCTTGTGGGCGGCAAATCCACCTCCGTTCTGTTCCTGCTCAAAGAAAAGTCAGAGAGCTCTCAAACCGGGCCAAAGCGCGCTCAAGTAGGCCAGTCCAGGGATCAGAGTCTCCTGCAGTGCCAGGTAGGTTTTGTTCCACCAACATCACACAATCCACGTCTTGTCAGCACCTGGCAACTAGTTAAAGGTCGGCGTGTGTATTAAAAGTGTGCACGAGAGTGTTTGTGCATATGAATCCCAGCGCTTTCCAGATTGATCCTAAAGCTTTGGTTTTATAAAACACTGGGATATAGTTTGCTGTTGTTAAACGTTGCCCACATTTACAATTCTTGATTCTTCATTCACCGTGGAGGCATGAAAAACGAGAAAAACTGAGTTCTCTCCATCGATTCAGAGTAACATGGGTAATTGATATATAAATGGTAATTTTTTGGAAGAAGTATTCCTTTCAGTAAGGAATTACGCCGAGGTTAATTTGGGATATGGTTTAGCTTCAGGTAATAGTTTGGCTTCATGTAGTGGTGAGGATTAACGTTTGGCTCAATAAGAGAAGGCTTGGTAGCTTTGTTGGAGGAGCCCATAAAATAATCAAGCTCATAAACCACAGTATTCAGCAACATCGGGCAGTGATTGGCTGTGTTGTTTCAGTCTTAATCTGTTGTTGTTTGCACTGCTGCTTGGTTAACACTCCTAATTCTCTATCTGGCACATAATTACCGCTCCCAACGGGATGCAGCCTGGTAAAATTGGTGCCATGCTAACATTTAGCCTAGTATATGTGTGTGTGTGTGTGTGTCTGTGCATGTATCAATGTGTCCTTCAGTAAAAGAGAGACTGTTGTTTTACTTAAGTTTTGGAAAAGTTGGTGAAGGAGTGACTATGTGTGTGGGCGACACGGTTGGATTTAGCTGAAGTCTACAGGGAGCAAAATAGGTCTTCATGTTCAGGTGCAAGACGGAATTAGGATCTTGTTAAACACATGCTGGTTAAGAAGCAAACATACCACCTTCACTCTATATAAAAAAAAAACTAAATACAGCCAGCACACTAATACACACCATCTCTCACATTAAAACGCGCACACACACACACACACACACACACACACACACACACGAATCAGCTCCCTGGTGAGTCAGCAGTAATCCTGCTGCAGCTCTGGTCCCAGAGAATCATCTGTCTGTGGTAATCATCACATGTACATACGCACACACAAATGCACACACACATTAATCCTCGCACACCTTGGCCCTGCACCAAACCCTACATTGACACTGATCCCAGACCAGCGCTTACTGCTTAAAGGAGCTTGAAATCAGTGAGTAAACAGATGGATCAACACCCACCACTGATCCATGTTCGGCTGAGGCTCCGGCCGCTCCAATAATGGGATGGCACATTTCCTGTTCAGAATCATTTATTTCGCTTGGGACAATGGCAGTGGACACATATGACTGTTAAAAACCCTGTTAGCAATCTTTTTTTTTAATTTTATATGTAAATCTATTTTAAAAAAAATAAATTAAAAAAAAGTCTCCAAGTCTGTAACTTTGACATGAGAAGGCAAGCAGGGTATTTTTTAATTGAATCCATCAGATTGATTTGATGATATTGCATCTCTATCAGAGTAGAAGAACTCAATCTCATCTGCTGATTGCCTGTGCTCTTCACATAAAAGAAGCGGGAATGTTTCATTCAGGCCGTGATAATTCAACAAGATATACTTTAGAAATCAGTGCGTATTCAGAACTGTGTACAGGATAAAAATAGCACCCAGACAGAATTCATTAAACAGATACGTCCACTATACAGACAAGGCCTCGTTACTGAGAAGTGAGAGAGTTGAAATGATGTATCTTTATAGTTACATAGAGTAATGTTATCTCTCTGTTTCCCAGTAAATGACAACGGTTTGTCACCAATCCTGGATAAACAAGTCTATACTCTCAGCATTGTTCCAGCCGAGTGAGTGAGGAGCCAAATCAGGGTTTTGTAGCAGAAAACCACAGTGGCACAAACATCAAGACAGTGTCAGTTCAAATGATTGTGCACTTTTAACTGTATTAATATGCAATGATAAGGTGACTTTGACACAGTCTCAACAAGAGTCAAGCCTCTGCTCGCTGATTTTCCTGTTGTTTCCGAAACAAACACCAACCAATGGATGCTTAGATGCTAGGCTTCCAGCCGCAATCTGCAGCACTATTGTTGTCATTAAATGTAAAAAACAGAGTATTGGTTGGCCAAACAAAAAATCACTAGGTTTGTATTTTGAGGGAAAGCAAAAGCGTTTTTTAGTGCACTGTCGCTGATGTTTTCCTTAAATACGATGAAACTAATTTGAGAATAACGGATTGAATACAATCCCTATACATCCCTACTACATACTGAGAAGTACACTCAATCATTATCTTATCGTTAACCTTTAGAATCAACCATTTCCCTGTCATCTACATCGTCATCCTCATCGACCTCTCCAGTGCTCGCCCGTATGAACAGATATTGTTGATTGCAATTCCTACTGTACCGAGCACAACATCTAATTGACCTTATAATAGTACCGATCTTTTGGACAGAGTATGCACACAAAGCAGATGTGTTCCCTGGTTATTATACTGACAACGGTAATGCCAGTTCCTGTCAGCCCAAAAGTAATGTACTAGTTATAAATGACACGAATCACAGAGCAAATCTATACCGGACCTCCAGAATGTCAAAGTGCTTGATACTCAACACTGACACACAGACCCTGTAACACTACCTGATAATACCTATTTGCCTGCCAAACTGTATTGACACAAACAAACGGGTTAATTCATTGACTGTTATGTGGCTGATTTATGTGTTTAAGTTTGTGTCAGCCTCTGCACTGATTGACTGAATGTAAAGTATGTGTCGGTGTATCGGCTTCAAGATGGCCCCATTCATTCCATTAACAGTTGCTCCCTTAACGCACATGCTATTCTATGTTGTACAACACATTTGCATTAGTGTCCTCTTTGTCCCATAGAGCTTCACATTCAAAGGAAACATACATAGATTTATTCTAGGCTCTAGGAAGTTTTATAGATATCAAGTGTAGCCTGCCCAAGTTAGACTGTTATCCTCTGTCTGCACAAGTTATGTTAAGCAGGCAGTAGCCAGGTATCCATCCGAAAATCACTGATTTAACTCCCAAATTATCTTTGGATGTTAACATTTGCTCTCCAAATTGACTGCCGTTTCCACTGCAAGAGCATCCGGACATGTCACTGCCAAAAGTTTGAGGCAAAAATCAAATCCTCCACCCACCAAAACCCTCAAACAAAACTGCTAACGTTAACAGGAAGGCAATGTCAGACTGAATAGATGAAGTAGCAATGAAATGGCTATTCAGTCTAAACCAGCTAGCAATGCCCTACTCCATCCTGTTGGAAGAGCAAACAAAACAGAAAATGGGCAAGTAGAGTGGATGTGTTTTTGGCCTCCTTCCAACTCAAAAACTCATCTCTTGCTGCAGTTAGACGGGCCAGCAACGTAATGAGTGTTGGTGGAGAGTGAGAAAGGCTGATAATATGAGGAACAAATGTGAAGCCGAGAGAGGTTGTTAGTGCGCCAGCATTCTTTTTAAGTGTTTCTTTTACTGCCACAAACTGTTGAATGTGTGAAAGCTATTCATCCCACCATTGATTTTGGCTTTAAAATGTCATTAAATAGCAGTGGTGGAAAGTAACATGGAGATGTTTAAGATTAATTTCCTCATCACATCTCAAACCTCTAAATGAACATTAACAACCACTTTCAGAGGTATCAATTTTCTGTTTTGCAATTCCTGCTTTTTTCTAGCTCTCTCCGTCAACAATTGTTATTTCATTTAGTTTATCTTCATCATGTTGTTTACCATCCTCCTTCAGTCCATCCCTTTTCCTAATATATTTCCACCCTTTCAAATGCAGGTATTCAGCTTCCACAGATGCACCAAACCGAGATCTCTCTTAATTATAAAAGTTTGTATTTTATGTCTCACTGAATGTGGTGCTGGTTTCCATAATTTAGGCTTCATTTTGTTACTTACAATGTAACGCGAAGTGACGACAATTTAACATATAGTGGAAATGGAAATGGTAACATTTAGTTCAGCAGGGATGAGGATTTGTAAAAAAAAACATCTAATGAATGTGGATGGCAGCTGCACAAGAAGAAAAGAACAAGGATGA
>CALSCE010010667.1:4634053-4741553 GCA_943593645.1 Bovichtus variegatus | reverse complement strand
TCGATAAGCAGAACCGGTATCAGAACCGGAATCGTTAAAATCCAAACGATGCCCAACCCCAGCAATATGGATTGTAATTTAATATTGAAATATTGATATGAATTGTGATATAATATTAAATGTGCCGCTTGTTCATGCATGTTGTTGTTGAACCAAACAAAGGGATCCACTCCTAAAAACCTTTCTCTATAGCCTTAGAGCACCTTTTATTTTCAGGAGAAACAGTTGGATAAGATAACCAGGTCAAATACCTGACAAATCAAGATACATATATAATCCAATATGACACAACGTACTCCTGATTGTTGATTTGCAATATTCCCTCTGTGTAGCCTAACACACCCAGAGATATTAAAGAGCGAGCCACCATCACACATCCATCAGACCGGTGGCTCAACTTTCACCTTTTTCCACCTCCATAAACACAAAATATATCAAAACTGTTGACTTCTTTACAACCTGCTTGAGTGTCTTGAATTTCATTGCAACTATTTCATGCAGTTCCTTTATCTCAGCAATTACTTTGGGTGAGTACAAAACCAATCATGACAAAACTAAAACTATCATGACAACTACAAAAATACGAACCACATTGTATTGAAGCAAAAAAAAACTTGAGTTCAAATGTGAACAGGGAGCAAGCTTATGCCTATACACTCCGACACACAGGATGTGCACGCCTGAAAACATGAGCATGAACGCGGCCTCACACTCAGAATGACTCACAGTGACGAGCTACGACCCAAAGAAGGAGCACGCGATCCATCCACACATCTAACAATACCAAGCGGAACAATGTGTTATGATGTACAATATCCTAGTTATTAGGTTGACAGATATAAATACCCTAATGCAGGGGTCCCCAACCACCGGTCCGCGGACCAGCACCGGGCCGTGGGTCATTCGGTCCCGGGTCGTGCGAAAAGAATAAAACGTTTTTTTTTGTGTCTGTAATATTTATTGTAAAAAATTTTTTATGTATATATATATTATATATATTGCAATTTAATAATAATATAAATAAAGTGCATAATATTACATTTACATTATATATGTAATAATGAAATGATATGTTTTGCACTTTATTGTGTGTTTTGTTATGCCTGCCCCTCCCCCCCGGTCCATAGAAAAAATGTCTTGCATGAAACCGGTCCGTGGTGCAGAAAGGTTGGGGCCCGCTGCACTAATGAGTATGTCTACAATAAAATACACACATGCACAAGAATACAAAGGTCGCCATAATTACTGCAGCAGAAACAATTCTGAGACGCTCAAAACCACAAACGTATTGACCCAGAACCCTCTCTCTGTACATGTGGATACATTGATCTATCCTGCTTTAAACTCACAGAAAACAAATTCTTAGACCACATGTAGTGTAATAAACTTATCGATCTGGATACTTAAGCACGCCAGGCCAAGGTTTAGCCTGTTGGCCCATAATACTGGCTTCGTGGCTGAATTTAGCCAAGAGGCAAAGCAATGGGGGGGGGGATTGACAGACACACACACACACACACACACACACACACACACACACACACACACACAGATGTCCAATGAGAAACAGTCATTACTGCCATGCTGTTTAGCCCGCTGTGTCTGTGTGTGCATTTTCCATCACACAGAAAGGCTTAAAGTGTTTCACATGAGCACTGCGGCATCATCTGCAGAGTGTCTTCTGTAGATGAGCAGCTCTGTAACGCACCGGGGCGTTCCTTTGGCTTCCTGCTCCTCTGGTTGTTCTTTTGAGGGTCTTTTAGACATTTAAAGAGTAATAATATTTTTTTTAAGGTTTCCTGCCCAATGTGTATTTGTTGCTTTTGAAAATGTCTTCTGTGTGTGAGAGTTTGTATGTGTGTGTGGCACCTGCCTGAGGGCATGTTTGCACAGCACGGTGTGCTGATCCACTGCAGGGTTTTTCTGGTGTGAGGAACAGGTGAGACGAGAGAAGGGAGTTGACAAGATGCCCTCCCAGCACTCACACAACAGAATCACATCCTGATACACACACAAACGTACACACAACTGTATGAGAGGGAAAACGGACTAGAGCAAACACTGTTCAACATATTTGGCTATTCTAGCACAAGAGGAAAAAATGGGGCTGTGCAGAACATTCGCTAGGGCAAAATACACAATCCCGCAATTGTTTAAAAGTCTCCGTTTCCCAAAGTTGCCAGTCTGGCATGAGTTAAAAATCAGAGAAATATGCAGCAGATAATTGGGAACATATCCTCACAGCACACTGTTTATATGAGCCAATGTTTTTGTGCATTATGTCTCCAAGGGCTCTGAGCATATTTGACAGCATCTAGAACATATGAGAAAGTATGTTCCACTGGAAGTATCAAGTCAATATGTGGACATGTAGTATGTGTATGTTCTGGAGATTAGGCAGATTAGGCAGGTAGTTCTGTGTACGGTGTGTGTGCATATGCTTGTGTTTTTGGGATGAGTAATTCACTGTCACTGCACATTCTAAGAGCATTCACTGTAATCACCATGTGTAGGTGTGTGAGTCTGTCTCACTGTGCTCTAAAGATCTTGTACAACGCCAGAACTGCTTTCCACACACACACACACACACACACACACACACACACACTTCTTCCCAATCACTGTAATTTGTTCTTAATTTGTAGGTAGGACCCCTTTGCAATCATTTGTTGTTAAAGAATAAGGTCAAAGAAATTATGTTTATATTTTTTTGGAGCTTCTAATATGCTGTTTTTGATTAAAACCACTACTGACCTATGAAACCATGATTACAATAGGAACAGATTTTGATTAATTAGAAACTAGTTTGGCTCATTTTAGAAAGCATTAATGGTTTGGGGCCATGTACGTATTTACACTGACATATTGACACATGTAACCTTGGTTTTGCTGTATTTCAGATGTTTCATTTGCTCATCAAAGTTGGGAAAGTAATTGCGGAACTCAAGTTTTGGTTTGCACGATGACGGGTTTGTTTCCATCTGTTTTGGTCCAAATATTATGAGAGCGAACGAGATGCTTATCTGTAGGCCCGTTTTTCCTTTATTCAATCAGCTTTGTCTATTTCCTCTTGTTTTGCTTAAAAGTTGGCAGCAGTCTTGTTTTGCTTTTTATTTCTTCTTTCACCACTGTTGTTGTTGAAGCTGTGTTGGCATGATTTGCAAGAGCAAAAGACAATGTACTTCCAACTCGACAATTTGGGGCTGCTTTTTTGCATCATGATCTCTGGTGGGCTTAGCCAGGGGGGGATAAACTGCTGATCAAACATGTGACATGAACTCAGGCATGTCCATCAGCTGTCAGTCATGTTTAATGTTCTGACTGTTTCTATTTAACTTTCAGATATTTCCCACCCATGGGTCATTTCTCAGAAGAATTTATTAGAAATGTTTCATTTTTTGCATTTTCTGTTGCTTTTACTCATGCTCCCTCTCCTACACTCTTGGCTCCACAATCCCTCTGCCTCTCTCCCCCTCCCTGCTTCCCTCCGTAGTGTTTACTGTGTGCCAGTGGCTGACTGTAGCCTTCCCCTCTCTGCCCAATCAGTGGCACTGGCTTGGGCTGCTAATTGAATTGGGCTGGAGGTCTAATTCTAATGTGCAGCAGATGGCCGGGGCATTCCTGCATTCAACAAGCCGCGGGCCGCCACTTCGTTCCACACGGCTCTGCCCAGGGTAATGTAAACCACCATGGAGAGAAGGAGAGAGGGACAGGGACAGAAGGAGCTAGACACCCCTAACTCAGTCACCTTGAGGTTACACACAAAGGTGCAAGGGCTACTGAGCCAGTTACCAAGCAAATCTTTCCCACACGTCACCTCTGCTCTCTGCTGTATACATGTATAGCTTTGTACAAACAGACATTCATAGAGACAACCATGTAAGTCGGCCACTATATGTGACACATACAGCCATCTAAACATACACAGTTAAAAACAGAAAAATCAGTGGATTAAACCATCACTGGATGGCAGTATTGAGCTGCACTGAGCGTCAGGATCTGGTGATGCTGGTGAACAAGGTTCCACTGAAGACATAATAAAGACACAAATCAATGGCCATAATTTGGAGAGAGACTCAGCTTGGGTTAGAGTTATAATTTCCCTGGTTTCTGGTGCTGCATTGGAGAGTAAACACTAAGTGCTAAATCACAACAGACAGAGCGAGAAGGAAGGAGGAACAGAGGGAGGCAGAGAGTTAGAGGAAGAAATCGAGAGATATGAGCCAGAGAGGTGGAGAACTGCAGAAAGAGAGAAGAGAGTAAAATCTGAGCTGCTAATGTAATAACAGTCCAACACAGAGATGGGGAACACAGCTTCTCACAATGGCTACTATCACCAGCTATCAAGTGCATCAGGGACGAAGCATCAGGGAGCGTGTGTGTGTGTGCGTGTGTGTGTGTGTGTGTAATGGTGTGTGCACGAGCAAACACAGCGTACTTTATGCTTGCGCGGGGCTGCGCTTACTGTTTTGAGATGACTCCCCAGAGTGCAGCCTGAGTGCTGTGAGGAAGATTATGAGTAAGATAGAAAGCACACATGAATTTGGGCTTTGTTGTGCGGCAAGATAATAAAAGATGGAACTCTTTGTCAGAGCGGGTAAGTGTATGTTTTGCGAGTAAATGACTGACAACACAAAACAGCCATTTGGGCTGTGGGTGTGACAGTAGCTCTTTGTACAAAGATTTTAGATTTGTAAGCATGTGTGTTTATACATTTCTTCGCCCAAACGTATGAGCAAAACTAGTTATTTAGATGCATCTCTCAGGATGTTCTGTGTGTTTGCGCTTTGGTCTGGGAAAAGTCAGAGATAAATTGCTCAGGCTGTGGGTGGCAATTGCAGGTGATTTTGTTAGTGCACAGTGTATCAAGCTTTTCTCTTATTACAGACACAGTAAGACAAGACAGACAAGGTTTGTGCTCGAATAACTAATACAGCAACTCACTGCAGTATAGTCTCTTATAATGCTGTTGATTCACTGGCACCAATAATGCTGAATCTTGTGCTACTTGGAAACAACTGTTCATATAACTCTGGAACTGCTCTGCTGTCAGTTTAGCCTTTTGCGACTTTGACTGTTTGCTTTCCAGCTACATGTTGCTGTGAGATTAAAAGAACTTCATCATAAGGTTATTATTATTATTATTTAGGGGATGGATATGTCAGTTGCTAGGTGGGTTCACTGCTTTCTCCCAGACTCAACCCCAGTTTGTGTCTCTGATGTATTTACATTTGAGTCACGAGGTAATCGTTGAAAAATAATCACAAATGCTATAAAAACTAATTCCATCATGCACCAGGCAGAGTCGTTTTTCACCCAGATGGTAAGAAGAGTCTGAGGATTTTGGAAATACCTTCAGAGCAGCGATAAGTGTTGCTAAACGACCTTCTGGGTTTTTCAAACAAATCCGGGTAGATATGTTCAGAGAAATGGATGCTTAGCTCTGTGACTCGAATGCGAATACACGAGTGGCTGCTACAGTTTTATTTGAACTATCGGATGGATTACCATGACATTTGGCACAGACGTTTGCATTTTCCAGATTATTTTCTCAATCATATTATCAATTTCTCTACACTATCGTGTAAGAATGATGCTTTTTGTGAAAACTTTTATGTCTTGCTCTTTAGTTACACATAATCGTCTTTTATTGATGCTTCAAAATGTATTGTGTGGGGCTGAATCACTGGTATGCTGCCGCTGGATTACACACAATATCTTGATATTTTTTGTATTGTGAGCTAACCTACAGGAGGATTTCCACCCTTACTCACCTGCTTATTCTATCTCATACTCTCACACACACTCACGCTGAACTCTACTCCTCAGCACAAAAAGGAGCAGTTATGTCTCTTTACGCTCAGTAATCACCACTAGACTACAGAAGCACACACATCTCATATATAACCAGTGTGTGGTCTGTCGGCATGCAGGCGATAATGTCTGTGTCTTACTCATATTGTCCATAGTATCATCATTAATCATTTTTCCTCCGCCCAGACATGGCCATCAGTTATTGAGAGGTGCAATAATTTGGAATTGATTTAGTCCCCCCACATGGAGCCTGGCTCCGAATATAAAGAGCTCCTTTGGCAAGACAGAAGAATGAAAGCTAATGATAAAGGGCTGTCAGCATCCGAATCTCTACCATCCTGCAAATAGCTGTGATAGGTGTCTCTTTCCTTCCCTCTCCTTCTCTTAATGTCTATTTCTGTCCTTCTGTTTTGTCGACAGAACATCTAGGAAGCAGGGCTGTAGGGAAAGTGTTCCTGTTGTGTGCGTTTACTTGTTTGTGAGTCAGTTTGGAAGAGGAGGAGAGAGGAGAGAACCTGATGGATGGAATCTCTCCCCTCCTACGCAAAATCCCTTGTGTTAACAAGGATACAGATTTAGGAGGGAGAGCGTGAGAGAGACAGTCACAGAAACCTTGAGAGATAGTTAGAAAGAGACAATGGGAGACTGAGAGCTCCAAGCTGAAGAGCAGACTACTAAGCCTCTATAAATAGGAAAAAGATTGACATACGAGGGTTGAGAGAGCCTCTTAAAGCTCTGTTCTCTCTTTTATTTCCTTCCCCTTTCTCCTCTAGACTTCTCCCATTGATTTAACACCGTATCAGTTGGCATCAGGATCATTTCTAGGAACATCTGAAGAAAAAAAGGGAATTATATATCTATTATGTTATAGCAAGTATACTGCTGATTAAGTGTATTACAATAATGTCACTATTATATTTACATTTTAAGGGATTTCTTTTTTTTTTTTTTAACAACAAAATTTTGTGGAAGCAGCGACGATATCGCCTCACCAAAGAGTAGCTAAATGAGCAGTATGATAGCAGCAATGGAGCATTTCAGAAGCTATTGATGCCTGTCAACCATGGCATACCGTTATCAATTCCAATTATTTCGTTATCGCTTCTAAATGTGAATTGGCTCTTGATATCGAACCCTTCCTTCTCAGCTTCTTTCTGCTGTTCTCATCCGCTGCTGCCTAATCTCTGCCTCCGTCAGCCACCCTTCTGCACATACATACATAAAACACAAGTGTGGTAAACCCTTGTCTCTCTCTCTCTTCAATAATTCCATGCAAACAAAGTATTTTTAGATTGTTGTGGAACCAAAACCTCAACATCTATTTGGATTTTAGCTGACTTCTCCTGTCTTAACTGTGAGGAGACCCAAACAGAGTAAAAAGAGACATTTAGAATAGTAGTACTGCATAACTACGGTCAAAAGAGGCTACGAATGAGACCTGTATTTACTTCAACAGAAGAGACAAACAGTCTATTATTACAGACGGGGCTTTATTCCTAATTCCTATAAATCTGATCATGTTCATGTAAAAAGCCTCCCTTATGTTGGTTCTGCCCCCATTTGCCATGTTAATTTATTGTTGCTGCTGTTTGCTGTTAATGCAAATGCAACACTTCCTCCATCTGTTTCAGATAACAGTCCTTTCAGCACGTTAGAGCACATTATACTTTCTCTTTGCCGGAAGGCTTTTATTGCGAAACATCAACAGGACATGCTGACTTTGATTTACAGCAGATTTACGGCAGCTAAGAGTATGATAATCAATAATTGAATTATATTCATTTGTGAGAGAGAATAGAGAGAAACTCAGAGGCAAACATGGCATGGTGAACATGGCATACCTATATTTTGCTAATGCCATGGAAGTGTACAGAGCATTGACTCCATTACTTAAGTACAGGCTTTTATTGAAGGAAATGATGGTACAGTATGTGTCTGTGATCATTACTTCTCCATCTCTGTTTCCCTCCCTCTCTTACGTTCCTTTATTGCTTAGCTTTCTCTTTATACTCATCCGGCTCTTTTTGTGTATGTGTGTGGCAGCAGCCTGGCGGAGGCTGGAGAGCAGGTGGGCGAGAGGAGTTGAAGTGACACCTGGTAACAGGCTGACAGCCCCAAGGAGGGATGCAGCACTTTCATCCCCGACACGTCTCAACCTTCCCTCCTCGCCATCATGAACTTTTAGATTTGCGCACACACTGTATACTGTAATGCTCACACACACACCAAAAAATAGCATGCATATACAGTACACGGGGAAGCAAGTGACAGAATACAGCAGAATCTCTTCGAAGGAAACCGTCAAAATCACTTTCCAAGAATTGTCTATGCCCCAAGATTTATCCTTACACCTGCGCCTCCCGTTGGGCAGGAGTCCTGTATTCCCCAATGTTTTTGTGTGATTTCTGGTGGTGACAAACAATGCATAAAGTTTAGTAATGGCCTGTATTTCTACTTCCCCTACTGCTTACCTAAAATAAATAAATAAAGAATAAGTGTAACCTTTCCTACTGCATCTACAACTTACTGTAGTTTTTTGGTTTAGTTAGACATTTGAATTAAAACACTATAGGTAGGTGGTTGTATAGAAACCCAGCAGCAGATATGCCTCAGGCTTATTTTGAGCACTAGAGAGCGCCAAGAAATATATAAGTTATATTATATAAGCTATAGAAGTTCAGTAAAACACACATTTCAAACCAGCCAAGAACCTCATTTTGGACTTGCGTGTATCTAAGCTGCCTGCAAGAACACATACCAACACTTCACTGATAGTGTAAAATGGTAAAATTAGTTCATGAACCAATGCTATAAGCTCTTTACATCGACTTAAAATAATTGACATCAACACCGAACCATGTCCCAGACACGACAGACGCCCTGTTGCTGACAAGCTGTGGAGTCAGCCATTGTAAAGCTGCTTAACATGATAGGAAATGTTGTCTTTGCTCACAGTGAGGTAGGGCGCAGAGCATTGCGATGAAGGCATCTAGGTGGATGTGTTTCTATGGTTACCTTCCATGCTTGCCTGTGCCGCTTCTGGCTATGTCACATACAGCTGTTATATCATTGGTCGTGTCAGCGGCAATCAAGGTCAAAGTTGAACAAATTTGAACCGCTGGGCCTAAGTTGATTTCCCGCTAAGCCAAAGCATGAGGGGTAAAAACATTTTAAAAAGTATTTTTAAGATGCGTCCTGCTTGCCACCTGCTGATTAAAGTGAAGGCGTAGCACTGAAGCTCGCGACAAAAAAAGTCTCAGCCTCACTTAAGGTGGGTTGACCTTTAAGATGGACCTGCTACGAGCACCCCAAGGCGCTTCACTCCATCAGCCTGAGAAATGGAGTCTCCTGCTCAGGTATTGCTTATTGGTATTGTTTTTTCACCCATTTTCTATATGGATGCCGTACACAACTGAATGTGATGGTGCAAAAACCTTCGGCTTCCACACAGACATGCACAACTCACAGCAGTCAGCACCAATTACCCACGACCCTGCCAACGAGGCAAACACATGAAAGTTATGGTTCAATTAGGAAAGAGGGTAAAAATAATCTAATCCATAAATTAGCTAAAGTCAATTAGTACAACTCACCAATTAAGGACAAATCTGTTACTTGAGGGCATAGCTATAATGAGGTTGCGGGAGGAGCCACGCTGAGACTTTGTCCTTGCTTGTTTGTGTCACGCTCACCAAATACATAGCTTTGACCATGTTTTTGATATGGAATTAGACTGCAAATTGGGGACCAAACCCCTGTCTAGCCACATGAGGTAGCCCGAAACAGAGAGTGAGAGACAGAGTAAAAAAAAAATAGGGAGAGAGAATGTGAGAGTGTGTGTTTGTGTGACTATTTATAGATGCTGCGTCAGTCTTAATAGAGTAGAAGCTTGTGTGTTCTGTGGTGCAGAATGACTGATTTTCATCTAACTCAGTGCTGGCAAAACCCCAGAGTTTTTTAGAAGGGCAGGAGTATTTATAGATGACTGATTCTCATTTTAAAAGAAATAACTTGAAAGAGATGATTACCTCAAACGGTATAACAAAATCAACACACTGGCAAATACTTTCCATTAATCCCTGAGAGAGATTAACAGAAAACCAATCACCTGATTTTCTACACCTTCTCTATCATGAAACTTGATCTTTAAAGCTCATTGACCTTTGACCTCCTCAACCTCCACTCAACCATGCCTTCAAGGCTTTCTTTTCACCTTAGCCAGTAGGGACCCTCGTGTCTGTAAGGTGCACTGTCAAGGAACGTTTCATGCCCTGTCTAGTCGATTCCCTCAAGACACTTCAATATCAAAGCCAAAGTGTAACGCGATCAGACGGAAAACATCTCCGATGAAAACAGTCACTAAAGAGAGAAAGGCAAAAGGAGAGAGCGCAATGCTTTTATTTTATTTTCCACAAGACCAACAGTAACTTTTTGTTATGATGGTATGAGGCAGCACTAGAGGCAGGAAACTATTGATCTTTGCAACTATTGAGTGTTGCAGCTTGCACACATCAGAGACGGAGAAGCTTTTAGAAACAAGCGTGATGATGACAGCATGTAACGGCATCATCTTTATGTGTTCCCTCTTTTCTCTCTACCTCCCCTCCCTCTACTCTTTATGACTTGTCAGTGAACTGTGTGCTGATATTTGTGGGAGAGAGTGGGAATTACTGGGAGGTCTGAATTAAACACCTTTGACACCTCCCTAGGCCAAAGTTATTCACACACTAAATCTGCACTATTGTATTTTCTGCGAGTGCTGGGCTGTGTGACCAGGAGAGGGAGAGGGGCAAGGGGCAGCACTGATGTTGACACCGGTTGACAGGCAGACAGGACTGCTCCACGAGCTGCCCCAGGACAGCCGGCCTGGAGGCAGAGAGGAGGGAAGCAAAGGAGCCAGTCAGCCTGTTCCAACTCTCCTCCCCAGTCCTATATCTGGTCTGGAGGAAATTAAGCCTAGTCTCCATTTCCTCCGCCGCTTGCCTGCCTGAGCTCTAGACCTCATCCACCCGGGCCATTGGAGATGTTGGGGAATAAGCTGATGAGCTGCTGCCAGAGGCTATGGGCTATGAGCTATAAGAGCCGCCATAGCCACTTAACCCTTTCTGTTCCCCTGCCAGCAGGGCCAAATGGCCTTACTTGAGGTGATCACCACATAGACCTCCGCACCTGGCAGCCATTCATCATTCCCAGCAGCACTGCAGCCTTTGATACCCTGATATGCCTCTAATGGTGTATGCAAGAGGTAAAGGGCTCACATACACATACATGCAAACAAAACTCAGGCTTGTGAAATAACTACAATTTGAAAGGATATCCATTTTGTCCTTTGACCCCTGGAACCATAACAAGAGTCTCATGTGGCTGACCCAGGAGAGTGGCACTGTACTGACAGATAGCAAGGTCAAATGAATAACTTAGCCATGAAGAATTCAAACACTAATGCTGGTGACCTTTTGAAAGGGGTGTGAAGAGGGACGAAGATAAATGGGGAAAGAAGAAGGGTGAAAACGTCTGAGAGTAAAGGTGAGTAAATCTGTTGGCCAGGAGGCTTCAACTCATAGCAGGCAAAATCCTAAAAATAGGAAAACAAAGGCAGCTGCACAGCCCATATCTAGACTCATCTGCATTCCAGCAGCTGTCTCTGTACCCATGTTTGAGGAAGGTGAGTATCAGTATTAATGGAAGCTAATAGAGCGAGAGAAAGCCAACTGAGAGTCAATGTGGAGAAAGAGACTGGACGTGTTGTATGGAGACACTCGTCCTGTCAGCAAACTTGTCGAGGCCCAGATCTGATCTTCAGCAGGGTGAACTCCGCTCAGCGCAGATCTGCATCCAGTTTCTGAAAGAAGGTGGCATTGGATGTATAATTAAAGCCAAAGAAGACATAAAAAAACAGAGCTCAAGTCAAGAGTGCATTACTGAAATAATGTATAAAAGTAAAATGCTCATAGGTTCAAAGAGGAGAGCACTGACATAACACAGCAGTAATGCTGATACTTTATTTGCTTGGTAATGTAACAGTAGCAACTTCCTATACATGTAACAAACCTTTTAATTAACTAAAGCATTGTAAATATACACTATTAGTAGTGATGTCTTTACCACTAAAATAGCAGATCTGGGTCTTGTTTTGTGACAACTCGGGGTCAAATGGGGGTGAACACAGGTTTGTTACCCTGTGTCAGACATGGGATTTGAGTGCGTGTGAAAGTGGTATTAATGACCCCAGCATGCCACAGAGGTAAGTGTAATGTACTAAAACTGAATGTTTATGGATCATGAATTGCTTATCCTCCGTAAAAAACAAAAGTATACAAAACTAGGCCATTTGAGAACTGCTTACATATGAATAGAGAGATATCTGGGCATGACAGATGTATCACTGTGCTCTGAGCTCTGTACGGGAGCATCATTAGCACACTGACTGACATGACTGACAGCTGGTACTGAGAGGAGAGGGATGGAGGGTGAAATAAAGAGGGAGGAGACGGAGCAGAATCTGTGCCAACTATCACCCTCTGGCTGTTCTCCAACGTTTTAATCACAGCAACAGTGCTCTAACTCTGCAACCCCTCAGAGACCCAGGTACCTTAGCCACACTTGACATTAACCACAAGGCGAATACACCCATGGTTAATACAGACAAGACTTCTCGCTATCTTCCTCAATGTGTTTCTTTCCCTTTCATTACCCTCACAGACTGCCATAACAACCAGAGAACACACTGAACAGAGGCATATGTATTTTCTATCCATCTTTTTTGTTTACCTTTCCCTTTTTTACATCTTTGCCGTTTTGCGGCGCACCTTAAGCTCTAATCCTCTGTTTATTTTATTTTATTACGTGAGTGCAGTGAGTTCAGGAAGGCTCTTTCAAAAGTTACATCACTGATTATAAGACCCATCGCTGTCCACTGCTCAGATTTGCTTGCCTTTAAAGAGCTTCTTGTCAAAACAAGTTGTATTTTTGCCAATTACAGTGCCAATTCTAACAAAATGGACGGGATGAAGCCAGGACAGAGTAGCTGGTATTAAAAAGTGGGAGAATGGTCTTTCGAGGCAGTGTGTATGCTTTCCAATGTGGCGACACTTTCCCACAGTGAGGACAGAGTGCAGCAAAGGTCTGGATGGTCCTCTGGGAATGGAGCTCCAGACAATGATGAGGGGAAACAAGACTGAGAGGAATACCTCGGACAGAAGGGCAGCAGAGCAAACTTCAGGAAGAGCAGACTGGACTAACCACAGTGATAATCTCATTCTGTGGGACTTGGTCATTCGCCGGATCATCATTATCCCTTAACAGCATCACACTAGCATCACTAGTAGTTATGGCGTAGTTCTGTGCAGAAGACTTAAACCCAGCATTTAAAATATAAGAGGAGACTATCAGGCTAAGTTTGAAGACAATAAATGACCATGTAGAATGAAGTATTTGGAATAAATTGATAATCATATGACAAATTCATTGATATTATGGTTCAAATCAGTACCTGTATGTCCTTGCTGAGAGGGATGATCCTCTTGTTCTTGGAGGAATCTTCTATGTCCACTCCTTATCCTGCAATCAGTCCAAGATCAGGTCATCTCTCCTGTGTGATGGTTACGTTAGACATTCTCACGTGTTTTGGGGGAGCTGTGCCTTTTGTGATATTAGCACCAAATGTTGTGCATCCTGAGAGAAGGCCATAAAATGTTTTAGCTGTCACTGTAAAATGAATTTCCGGCAGAGTCCGCGGGTGAAAAGCTCAAAAAGAACTTCTAATGATGTCCTCTAAGAGTCTGCTAACTTTGTATTCATTCTAAACACAAAGTGTAATTCTCTCTACAGAGACCACGATCAAAGTACAAGTTTAAGATTGTTCGGTACTGAGCAAATTCATTATTCTGTCCTTTATGTTGTGTTTGCATAAAACAAAGCCTAGTTTGACCCATGAAATACAGTACAGCCATAATCTGCAGCTCCCTAATGAACTCTGTGTGACCTGTGTGTGTGTGTCATTTAGTTTCCTCTGGAGTTTTTTGAACATGTCCTGTGCTCTTCATCCACAGCGTCGCAAACTGACCAACTTCCAGTGTATTCTAGTGTAATATTCGCACACACACACACACACACACAAAAGCTCAATGATAGCATGCTTTTTGCAATACACTTAGTGCTGTTACAAGGCCAGCATTCACAACACAAAACTATTCCTTCCAGCAGACCCATGGCCAATACATTTATGCAGCTATTGTTAAGCCACAACCTCACTGCTATGCTACACTGCACAATAAATAGAAATTCAGCAGGGAACCGAGCTGATCATCAAAGAAGCATGAAGGAATAAAACTCAAACAAACATCTTCCTCTTCTGTTGTATTGTGCAAAACATAATAGCACAAGGAGGTCTCCGGGTACAACAGGCTAAAATTGGCTCAGGAACGTTTAAAACATAAAACATTTGGAAAAAACAAACCATTATATCCTGAACTGACATTTCAAATGGCTAGCAAATTGAAAATGTCAGTCGATTGCTACCACAACCTTGGTTTGGGAAATAATGGGGAATCTTGACAATCGATGAGACGTCCTAATATTTAATTAGCAATACTCAGCAAAACTACCAGTACTCAGCTTTTCAGAAATCATCTTGCCTAAAACAGCCATACCTCTACACCTCATAAAAGGTCAGGCTGGAGTCTATTAACTGAAAAGAAATCAAATATTTGATTGCCATAAGAATTTTGCCCATTGCAAAAGCATTGGTAACATATTTTCATTTAAGTAGTTCTGTGTTGATATACATTATGTGATAAGCAGCATGAAGGTTATATAAAGCAAAGATAGAAAGAAACTGTCTGTTCATTCACACTAATTATACCCACAGCTTATGTTTTATGTCTTATGCATGGGCCCGAGGGAAAAACAAAGCACAGACAAAAAAAACGTTTTTGAGTTGTTACCCCGGTCTCTTCGTGCCTGATTCACTCATGTTGGTCAGACTCTTGGCACAGTTTCCTCCTGTGGATTAACTGCTAAATCTGTCGTGTGAATAAGGTTAGGTCATGTCAGGACAACAAAGTATGTTAGGATTACGAACTTGGTAGTGAAACACAACTTCCCCAGCATCCTGATTGTTTTTGATGGTTAACAGTTGAATTTTGAAGAAGCGCAGGCGATGGAGGATGGTGCTCTCCTCCAGTTTGCTGCAGAACCCTGTTATCCCCTGTACGGCACAAACATGCACATGCAACACATGTAAGCAGGTGCACAAACACAGATGTGGTGCAAAAATAACCAACACACCTACTGTATCTAAAAGAGTCAGCAAGAACACACACACACTTTTGCAACTGTTGTGAAAAGAGCCAAATAGACACACATGAGTAGAGTGGAGAGAGATGGTGCAGAAATATCTGATATCATAACTCATCTTAATGAAGTCACACCCCTACTTCATGCACACAGACACACAAACACACTCCAACTGATCTGACACATTACATGTACTTGCGACATTAAGCCAAGCCGCTAATTTAAGACCTCTGTGACAACGTGCTCAGAAATTTGCGACATAATTAGACAGTGGAAGAGCCGGAACATTGTGAGTGGAGATGGTTATCTGTGTGATGTTTAGTTTAAACGGCAGCCAAGTTGCTGTGTGTGGGTTGGGAAGAGAGGAGGGGGAAGAGAGGAAAGGATACTTAGTTATTCGGTGCGAGGAAAGGGAAGGGAAGGACACAGGGAGTGAAGGGGAGAGGGGTTAAATCCAACACAGAGAAGTGTGCTGAGGAGAAGGGTAGAGTGAGGCGGAGATCAAATTTGATAATGTATTCCACAATAGCTAAATATCTACATGTTCTAGACACTGTAGTAATCACACAAAAAAATCATATTTTAGGCATTTTACTTACTTGAACTTGAAATCCAATCCAATAATCCAATAAAAGAGATGAACTTGAAGAAAAGTTTGCAGGTTGTGCGAGTTCATGGCCAGATAACCGGACCAATAAACCCAATTATAAACATCAGCAGTGCGAGGACAAACAATAGGTCCCATTGACTCTGTTAAAATGGTCTTTAAAGCTTAAAGTGATTTATGTAATTTTGCGAGTAAAGGCGAAAAGGTCAGGGGTGGAAAAACAAGAGGAGATGTGGGGAAAGTTAAAGGACAGATACAGTATGTGGAACAATAGGAGCTAGTATCCTCTTTGGACCTCTGCTCGCGCACACACACACACACACCGAGGGCCCCCGCACACACCGAGGGCCCAGACGGCCCTGCTTCACGTGTGCGACAGCTTTGATTTAGGGGATATTTGATCTTCACAGCTTTCCCTGTCCTCCCATCTACTCATAGTCTGCACCCACAGTCACTGCATACACACGGCTTTCTGGCGAGGTCCCACCCCCCCACACACACACACACACACACACAGCTCATATCTGCTTTCACCTCAGCCCCTTACTGCACTGCTGCTGTTCTTACTGTTTTTGGAAGCTGGCCTATTCTGAAGTGAGTGGGGTCCTAATGAGGAGCCAATAACTTACAGGAGCTATTAGAGATGCAAGTGTAATTCATATATGATCCACTTTATCTTAATTGAGGGAGCTGCATGTGGGGGGCAGAAAGCGAGGAAGAGTGGCAGAGAATCAAAGAGAGAAGGGAGGGTCGGGGTGAACGGGATGGACAGAGTGAGGAAAATGGAAAACAGACAAAGAGACGGTGTAGACATAGCAAATGATTGGAGAGTATGAGGAGGTGAACATTTGATGAGAGCGTATTTCTATTAAACCGTCACAGAATTCTCTCTTTTTCCGTTTGTGTGTGTGTGGATGCCCTTCACAGAGGCACAGTGATGTGGCTGACCCAAATGACTGGGATATTATTGGGAGAGCGAGAGACGGAGACCTCTGTTGAATACTGATGAAGCTCGGCACAAAGCTGCCTCCTGGCCTCATTAACCTGCCGAAGACTGCCTTTGTTTTCCTCTGCAATGCTCCAAACACTTCCTACATCCTGTCCGAAGGGGTTTCGGAAGTCACACCGCAGACAGAGAAGAGGCAGCCTTCAAGAAGCTCAGGGATGGCAGCGTGACCACGACCAGCACAGTGTGTGTCGGGAGAACAAAATGGGGGGGGTCAGAAAGTGCTCTTGTATACAAGTGAAGTGGTTTGTCTCTCTTTTAAGTGCTACATTTTGAAACAGGAAAATGAAGATGTAGAAAAAGGGAAATGAGCAGAGAAGTAAAACTTTTTTTAAGGAGGTTTTAAATGTGTTGAAAAGTGATAGATGGCATAAGTCAGCTATTCTGTGACCAAGAAGGAGAAAGCAAAATACAATGTGAAAACAAAACATAGATCACACTGTCTCCCACCGCACTCGCGACAACTAAAGAAGAAGAGGAGATGGAGGCGAGGACAGTGGGGAAGTGGAGCGAGAGGAGGAGAACAAGGTAAAGCGAAAGTAGGACGAGAGGTTTGTGCTCTTTCATATGCCTTGGCACAGCACGTTGTTGTTTTGTTAGTCAATTTGTGTGCAGTGTGATGCCTGTGCGTGCGTTCGTATGCGCTTTATATGTGTGTGTGTTAGCACAGGAGATTTCAATTTCATCTTTAATGGAAACAGCAAATAGGGGAACAAATAAAATGCGAAGGAGAGGAGCAAATCCTCCCAGCAGAGGTCCAGTCAGAATGGATGATGAGGCCGACATGAAGTAAACATTCTGCTGTTCACTAAACAAGGTGGGTATGAGGAAAGGGGAGGCAGAAACAGGGGAATCCGAAGGTGAGCAGGGAGGAGAAAAAAGCAGCTTGGAGGAGGTGACGGAAAGAGGAGTATCCAGAAACAGAGGAGGAAATAGAGGAGCAAAAAGAAAAAAGCAGAGAGGGAGTGATGACGGGACAGGGGATCAGTCATGGTGTGTCTTCCAGTCAGAGTTGTCACTTATACTGTGGAAGGGAGCAGCCGTGTAGTCAGAAATCATCAGGAGCAGGAACAGATTAGATACAGGCTATTGGTTCTGATGAGGCCTCGTATAGATCAGTGATGGCTCAGTAGGGAAAGAGGAAAAGAGAGCGGGAGAGACAGTCAGAGCTAAGGTGCTGGCTTTCAGTACTCGTAACACTTTTCCACTAGTAGAAATAGTAGTAATTATATTTTGTTGTAAAAAGAAGTTGTTGATCCTACAGAGCAATATCTGTGAAAATGAGTTGTGTATTGTGTGGAATACAGCAGTGAAATAAGTTGAATGTGATAGTATTTCAACATACATGTAATACTTGATAGTTCCACCTTTCCCTGGTAATCCTCTAGACAGTGGGATGAAAACAGAGGGAAGCGTGAGGAGATAAAGGAAGAGGGAGGGGAGGGGAGGAGAGATGCCTCAGCCTGCTGCTCTGCCATGCAGAGACTTGACCACCCACCAGGCCAGTCAAGGCTCAGGCCTCGAATCATGTCAGACGTGCAGATACACACCCAGTCATCTGGTCTTTGGGGATAGGACAGATGGACGGATACAAATGTGCACACGTAAACTGTCTCACAAGAGCATGCGCACACACATGCACGCGCACACAAGCCTGGGTACTTTTAATGAAGGTTTTTTAGGTTCTTTTTTTCCTTTGCTGATTTTTCTTTAACTCATTTAATGTCACTTCTGCAATGTGTAAAATGCAATTAAAATGTGAGACTCATCTCATCGCTGCAGGTAGGGCTGATTTAACATACTGGCAAAGGACAATCTTGGCTAACATTTTCATTCTAATTGATTAATGTGCACTGTCCTTGACAAATCAATACGAATGTGAATACAAAAAGAGACATACACACAGATATAGCCATTCATTAATCAAGCCATCAGATATTCCAACAATCTGCACTTTTAGGGATGATATGGACAGGTGACAAACTAAAGGAAATACCCAACTAAACGATGAATTATGATGATAAATTCAGACTTCCACACAAGGATGCAGGGGTCCATGAATCATTTAAAGAGGATGACAGTGATGTCAATCACGTGTCATAGCCTTCAGTCAGCTCTCCAGTACCATCATTAAAAAAACATATCTTTTAGAAAAATTTAGTTCATCCCTCCTGTAGTTCCTGAAGTTTTAGAGACTTCAAATAATCCATGCAAAGGAACATTGAAGCGGTTCTTTTGGTGGCTCAATATCGTTCTACAACACTTTATTTAGGGATTTCCTTTCATTTATCCCCCCCACTCTTTACCGTATATACATGTGTGTGTGTCAGAGGCAGTGAGATAGTGTCTGACCTTTGATCTGGATCTTTTTGAAGAGGATGAGACGGTTCTTGATCTGCGTACGACAGCTACCTCATACTAATTCCTAGTATGTGGTAGCTGTTAATCAACACCTGCTGGTGCCACACCGATGCCTGATTCAGCCGCCACACATCCTGCTCCTGTGGGGAAACAAGTTGTAGGATTGAAATGATGATGAGAAAAATGACGAGAATGTTTTTCCTGTATATACCGTACCAATGACTTCCACTGATGTCAGCGTTCTGATGCCTCAACGTGTACCCACATAGCTTTTATAAGTTCCCTTCAGAGGGGTCAAAATGTCCTTCAAAAGCTGCTTCCTGATTAACATGAAGGTGAAATGATGTTATGTTTATAAATTCTTGGGTCACATCTTTTTTTCTATCTAAAAGCAAATTAGTAATTTCCCTCCCTGCATCCCTGCACAATTACTACGATTAGCAGAACAAAGTATGACAGGCATTTTAATTTGTACGTCGATAATATAAAACAATGAAGGACGGCGCCTTCTCTCAGTAACTGCGAGATGTTTAGAAGACATTATGGTGATGTTAGCAGAAAATGTTTATTTGAATGTATTATTTAACAAACTGTAACCTATGGTAAAGGACCTCATATGCATGTGTGTATATTTTATTAATCAGTGAGCTGCTTACAGCCTGTTCCACAGAGACTTCATATTTGCCCAGGATAGCAATCTGTTCATGGATGAGAGGAATCGGAGCCTCTGTCTTGGCCAAATCTCCCTGGAGAGTCTCCAAGAGCTTCAGGCTCTCACCAAGCTCCACCAGTGTCTGGAAGGGTGGCTCTCACTTGTACTGAACTAACATGGAGTGGCTTGCATGCCTGCATCAAACAGCTAAGCCTTTCAAAATGTAACATGGCCCAGGCACAGTGACACTCTACATTTTACTCTTCTGTGATCATTTTAGATATTTCCAGAAAGGGTTTATAGCAAGTTTTGTTTGAAAATACTAGTTTGTGTTGGAATATTTTCAATCTCAACAGGATGCCGATCAGTGTCACATATTCCATACCAAAGTTAAGAAACTTTGTAAAACATCTATGAGCATTACATAGAAGGGTGGAGCAGGAACCAATTATTAACATTTGACAAAGTATGAACCATCTATTTAAATAATGTTTATAGAAGTATAGAATATGTACATTGTTATGTGTACAACAATAAACTATTAAAATAACATTATAACATTAGTAAACATTATTAATAATAATTTCATTTTTGTGAACAGTGAAATAACTATTAACTAAAGTAAGTGAACCAACAATTGACCATTTATTAATGATGGTTATTATAAAGTGTGGGATCTCAAGTCATTTAAGACTTTTTCACCACAGTCTGGTGCAAAGTCAAACTGATTTGTGAACGTACTTGTTCTAACATCAGTGTGTGGAATCGTACTATGTAAATAACTCAATTTAAAAAGGAACAAAGTAATACACACAACCACCTGCACTATCCTGCTGTCGTGTATAATAGCAGCACAAAACACAACAAGGAGTAATACAATGCAAACTTCATTTGAGCAATGGAAGAAATTAGATTAGTTTTATGGGTGGAGGAGTATTATCGACATGGGTGTGAAAGCCAAAGTGCTGAGACAGGCTGTGTACACACGCTGAGCAGTGTTGACACGACAGCCATTTACATACCAATGTCTTTGCTGAATCCATAAGGCAATAATGCATACTTGCACTGTGGATATACCACATGTGTCTGTGTGAGCGCGGTGCCCGGATCCATGTTTGCAGAGATTGTGTGACTGGACTTCAGTGTATAGATTCCACTAAGGTCACAAGGACAGTGTTCTTTGCTTTAGCCACCCTGTCACCTTCGTACCTAACTCATCATTTCTTCTCTGCTTTTCACCACTAACTCTCACTTTCTCTCTTCCCGTGATCATCACAGCTACTGCATGCTTCAACGTGTTGTTCCGTTTGGAAAGCTTTCCGAAAGCTCACCTACGAAGCCATACAAACGTTTTTGTAATGTCCTGAAACTCAAATTCTGAGATGTACAACAACTCCCCGCTGCTGAGACTGTCCAGGTGTGGTTAAGTGTGAATACTGGAAGAGCTGAAAGTGCTCGCAAATATCATGTTCATTCTTCACACATCCACTTCTCCTTCATGTTAACTGCTTTCAATGACGAGCTCTGCATACAAACGCTGAGTGTTCTTTTTTCTTTATTCAAATTTGTATCACTCTCCACCTTTTTAAATCTAGACTTGCACTGCAGGTGTCCAACACACAGCAGGAAATACAGAATGGATGATAGTGGAAGTGACATTTCAGAGTTTACTTCACATCTTCATTCTGACAAACTGCATCTGCCGAAGTTACTTTGACTACCTCAAATCGCTTGTACAGTACATTGTCTATAATACACACAGGTGGTTTGTGATGTGCTTCTTATGTGCTGTGTTTGCAGTACTGTATGAAGCAATTTCAGCCTTCATTTTTCATTCTCATGCAGCACATCACCACCAGGATTTATACCACACACTAAAGTTGCAAAGCTGCTTTCATTACTTAAATTAAGTAAACGATTTTTCAAAGAGACAAAAAGGTCAACCCAGATCACGTACTAAACTGAATAAGCAACCTTTGCATTTCTGATTTCTATTTCCCTTCTTTTTTTCATCTCAAGCTGTGTCCCAATTCAGTGGTTAGGTGTTCCAAAGTGGCCCACAGTGATGTGCCGCGCAGACGACCTGAAACCCAGCTGAGCACGCTCGTCCTCCCTAAATTAAACCATCTAGCCTCAGAGAGACCAACGTCAACACTGGGCTCCTTTTCAACTTCTAAAGTCAAACATTTTCAAGCTCATGGACAAGCTCCATGATAAGTGAGTTGACAGTATCAGCTGTGATCTTTGACACATTGTGGACATCTGGCAAATAGTGTATCATGTTAATAGAAACTATGTTAGATCCATACATAATTTACACCATGCAGTTGTTTTTTTTTTATTGGTTTAGTACATGTCATATATCTACCAGTTATCGCTTCCCATCTGGACAAATACACATGGACACTTGATACTGCAAGTTAATGAGGATCATCCAAACACAATTAAGCAGGCAGCAACAAAATACTGGACGTGTCCTCCAAATTCGGGCCAAAGCACCCTGCATTTCTTGGCTGCATTTGGAGACTTTGAAGAGGGACAGACCTTGTTGGCCTCTCATGACATATTTAGTCTAGAAATTAAAGCTTTGGAGGAACCAGTGCCAATCTGAGGTTTACAAGAGACCCACTCCTCTGCCTTCCCTCTTTTCTCCTCAGGAGGTGCTGGGAAACCAACGGTGAACTACTGCCACACCAACAACCTCTGGTGACTTTGTGTTTGTGGTACCACCCATCTCAGTCAGGGAGAACGTTTCAGCCCACCTTCACATTGATAAATATATTTATATACCACTACTGTTCAACGTATAGCCTTTAAAAAGGACCCGTGGGAAGGATTTAGCGGCATCTAGTGGTGAGGTTGCAGATTGCAACTAACTGAATAATTACACTCTTATTATAATATTTATGTAACATGGCATTTCTAATAGCACACCACACTTCTTTTGAGATTAACCTGTAGACACTGGTGTCATTATTCTGATATGAGCCAACTGAGCGCTGGTGCAAAACCCACAAACAGATCGTAGGAGAACTTGCTCTCCACCAACAGCCGACAGACCAAAAGTAGAAGTTACTAAAACCAAAATTGATGAATTTCCCGTAGATGTCATTTTTGTTTTGGAAATCTATTTGATTGTTCTTACTTATTTTTACTTACTTACTAATTGTTTGATTTGAAATTGTTTATTTGTTAGTGTTTCCATGTAGACCCCAGGTAGACTGGCGACCACTTTATGGAAGCTAATGGGGATCCAAATAAAGAATGAGAATATCTTATACAATCCCCATTCTCAACATCTAAATGTGGAATGTTCTTTTTTTTAACGGGGAAATCTTTTCATGAAGTCAGGCTGCACTGCGCACGACAAACCTCTGTTTACATGCAGCAATGGATGAGAAGGAGGGAAGGAGTGCTTGTTGTTGGTCTCCCACATCTTCTGCTGGCCCAGGCCTTCAGTTCTACCTGCAGGTGTGCAGCATCGGCTGTCATCTCTGTGGCCACTGCAGTCTTTCATCTCCTCATCTCGCTCTGAAGGATTAGAGAGCACCAGGGGGAAAACAGGGTCAAAAGGTTACGAAGTGGAAACACAGACAGACACACAGGAACACACCACCAGAGCATAACATGCAATACTTATTATTCACTTATTTACACCCAAAGAAATGTCATTTGTAATTCTGTAGGTCATGAGGATATTTGGCATAAAAGTGCACAATGATCACACATAGATGTCTTCTGTCAGAGGAAACAGGCAAACAGTGCTAACCATCTAGCTCAAGTTGCCCCAATAATAAAAAAAAGTGTTTATTTTATAAACCTTTAATCAATTTCAAATGAAATGCATTTCACAGCCAAATATTGAACCAGTAAATAGTTTGGAACATTTTACTATGGTAGTGAATATGCAATACATGACACTTCTTTCCTTCCAGTTTCATTAAGGCAGAGCAGTGCCAGTCAATAGTCCCTGCTGTCTGTCAAACTTCAGTACATACACACAGCATGGTGATAAATGCATCCACTCTCTCACACAGACACATACTCATACACATCTGTTGCCTTGGTTAAAATAGATAGGTGGATGGCCAGACGAGAACTGAGTGGAGAGATAAAGAGAAAGTGGCATGAAGAAGGGGGTAATGCTCAGGTTTTTAAGATGAGGGGGATAAAGAGGAGCAGATCAATGGAAGGAAAAACTGGCTGGCTGGGGTTGTAGGGGTCGCTGAGTGAATATTTTGGATAGAAAGGTGAGGATAACTGACTGGAGAGACTGAAGATTAGATTGTCTGGATCTAGCCTCATGAATTTTTCTGACTTACATTTCACACACATTTGTACTTCAACCTGATTTCAGCCTTGTTATTTTTGGGTCCGGCACATTTCCTTGCTCTCTTAAATCTACCAGAGGTGAACCTGACACGAATCAACCTCTCGTTCTATTCAGTCACAGTAGAAAAACTGTTGTATTTGCAAACACATGCTAAAGGAGACAATCACAAGTGCAATATGAATATTTGATATCAATAGCACAGGTAGAAGGAATACCAATATTCTAACTAAATAGAATCACTGCTACCTTTCTTACCTTTTACTTCATTTTAAGTAAAGTATTTTTTTACTTAGTAAAAGTAGAAAGTAGCTTGTACAAATATACTTACTTATACAATATATTTCATTGAGTACAGTGTTACAGTCACATGTTATCCTGAAATGTCTCAAGCAACACTAAAAGGATCAGAAGACAGTTCGTAGTGGGAGGAATAGTTAAAAACAGAGACAGAGATACCTGATACAGTGAAGATGTGGTCAGTGGGGACGTTAAACCAGGAAAAACAACCAAGAAGATACTTCATTAAAAAGGTGCCATACTGTATGTGTTGCTTTCAATGACCTTTGTAAAAATCAGATTAATTAAAGTGAGCATTCACAATCAGTGTCTCACTGCGAAACAGTCGCACAAAGAGTCTGTTAAATACAAAGAAAAAAATATATAGAAAGAATGATATGGAAAATGTGAAAAGCAGAGGTAAGAGCACTCTGGAGAGCGATGAAATGGCCACTGGAAAAAGGATTACAGTATACGATGGGTCAAATATGTGTTCGACACATTCCAATAATGCTGACTACAGTTGGCCAGTTTTTCTCCATTTCTTTGTTTTAATCATTCCCATCAAAACACATGTTGGAAATGGTTGTGTAAAGGCATTGCTATCACAAAACAAACAGCAGTTTCGCTTTTTGGATTCCATTCAAAGGTTTATAAAAAAAAAGTCCAGAAAGAATGTTAACATGTCCCCGAGTGATTCTAAGAAAAATGGAATTGGCAGTTTTGAGCCAAGTTTATAAATACAGAGTGTCCAGATCACCACATGAAAGATAGTGAAGTAAAGACACTTTTTTTGTGATTGTGGGTTTGTTTTTAACACCAGAGAAAAACAGAATTTTGAGTCTGGCGTAATCTTTGTGGATCACAATTGTAACACCGATATTTGCATACTGAATTCAAGCTCCCAATCCTTTACTGCAATGTCACATTTTGACTTGCATGATGAAGACCGTGTTGATAAAATCACTGCAAATTGGATCCAGTGAACAAATTCATTTTTCCGTTTGTTCTTTAGGTCTGCTTTTTCCCAGCCACAAGAACGTAGATCTGCACACTGCTACAATCGGGTGGAAAACGTTGTTCCCAAAGGAAAAGTTCTCAAACAAAGTGAATAATGTGCTCCATGTCATTTTCTAACCAGGGAGCCGTTGGAGTCTGAGACGGTGTTAAAGAGCTGAACCAGCTTCTGGAACGTCAAGGAGGAATGAACATAGACAAACAGACACGCCTACACTGGTTTTATCCATCACACACAACCACTTGCCCAATTGACATTAATATTAACCTCCATGGGATCAATGCGTTCAGCCTTCAGGCAGGACTACTTGAACAAGTCTCCGCTTCCTTTTTTCCACAGAACAAAAACAAAGTCAAATCCAAACCTCGGCTCCTATCTCGGACAACATCATCGATTTTTGTGACATAAAGATTCATCAGGTTCATTCTTCTTTAAGCCAATATTGTTTTATGAAGGCTAGCCTGTCCAGAGCACTGAACACCAAGCTGAGTTAATACATTGTGATCTGTGCTACAGCTCGTCTCTTTAAAGCAGGTTACAGTCAAACATGCATAAGGCATGACTCGCATGTCAGTCCTGATTTACATCCAACAGTGCTGTCTGTGATTTCACTGGGTGAAGTATTACTTTGCGGGTGAGTGTCCGTGTTTACACGTTTACTTACAAGATATTTTCCATATGAATCTAAGTACTATGTGCATGTTGTTGTCTGTGTGGGCTGTTTGACAAGGACAAATGGCTATTCTCCTATCCTATCAGGCTGCATACAAGGTGATGCCCTGTCTGCATGGGATTCTCAATGTGACTCAGACCTTGGAACTGCAACAAAGCTTGAGCATCACACAGGGAAGATAGATTACTTTGTTCAGCTCAAAAATATGAAATTCTTCCCTTTGTATATGTGTGCGTGTTTGTGTCTGAGAAAGAATAATATTGGTAGAACTCCCACGTCTGAAGTAAATGTCAGAGCAAGATAAATAAATCTCTACACATGCCTTTATTGCCTATTGTTATTTTGCATTCTTTATGCAAAACTTTCCTGCTGCGGGGTCTTTGTGTATGATAATGTGCCAGCATGTTGCCAGACATATCTACTCTCCAAAGTACAACACCGCACATGTTGGGCAAGCTCATCTATGTGTGTATGCCCTCATGTCGGCCTATACACAAATCCGCCAACCGCATTACGTGTCCGTGATTGCTCGCAGTAAGTATGACAGATGAGTATGTATTTAAAATGTATCAAATTACAATTGAAGGCTCCTGTTATACGTTGTGTTTTCAACAGCTGCCGTCACTGCGAGCAACTACGACGCATTTGGCTTCACAGTCACCATTAACAAGGTTAGCAGACACTTAGTGTCATTGTCTGTGTTCTTTCTGTGATGCTGACCGAATGATGGTTACTTTGTGGTCATTAGGTTTCCCTCATTATATTTCACAATAACGGCACAGTTAGTTGTTTGAGTTCATTTATTCTGTGGGACCCCCGCAGTCCCCACTCTACTCCGAGACATTGTAAAAATGTAACACTTCTAAGGACAGCTTGCATTCAAACGTACGCATTGTAAGGGATACGCCGCAGCAGTAATGGCGACTTGTTCACCTCCGGTACTTCCCCGGATTCATGTATACAATCATCTTAAAAATCTGGAACCAAATAGTTAAAAATGCTCCAGGACTTCGATTTTCCTGGAGGAGAGATGGTCCAAACTATTTATCCTGTACTCATCTTGACATTTCCTGGATGTCATGAAATGTCTCATCAAATCATGCACTCTTTTGGTGGAAAATAATATCTAATTATCAGTTAAATGAGACTGATTAAACATTTGTATAATTTCCTTTCAGTTGCAAGGCCATGTGTCAAAGCTAATTAAACTTTACAGCAACAGTAACACCTGGTAGGGCTTACAGTAACTCTGCTTATCTTAACTGTTCCAGAATCAATACAAAGTATGGCTTATTATGAGCTATTGATTAATGAACGGTGGTCTGTTGACACAGTTGTCCATCCTAGGTCAAGTTCACACCATTCTAATCTGCATTTTTCCTCAGGATATAATCAGAGTCAAAATAGTGAAGCGACAAGTTGGATTGGAAACTGCTGTTTTAGAAAACGACTTGGTCCAAATAACTCACATTACATTAGTCATCTAGCAGACGCTCCTATCCAGAGTGACTTGCAGTGAACCAACCACGGGGACAGTTCCCTTGAGCAACTCTGGGTTAAGTGCTCAGGGGCACAATGGTGGCAGCCCCTGGCATTGAACTCACAACCTTCCGGTGCTCCATTTGGAAGCCTGACCACAAGACCACCACCAAGAAGCAGCATGCCATGTAAACAACACATATAAGATGCTTTGCACATTAACACAATGTGAACGTATTTGTATGACTCCCCTGGCCCAGCTGGAGGTGTCAGTTACCTTAGCTGGGGTCTAGGGGGCTCTCTGGTGCAGAGGTACAAGGATCCAGAAGACATGCAGGCCACTTTCTCTGTGAGGCTCATCCATTGCTCCTGGAGCTTAAACACACAGTGAGGGAAAGGACAGAGAGCCAACTCATTAGATACAGCTACAGACTTAGTTGGCTAAACCTCTTAAAGTCCTCTTGGAGTGGCTAAGAAAAGACACACAATCCTTAATGAAACCAGGAAAATGTGCTATCTGCATTATCTTGATTTTTATTTTGGACTGAACTCCGGTCACAGCTGGTAGAATCCTTGTTGTTGGCATGCATCTGTGGCGCTGCTCAACTATGTCATTCCTCAAAAACAGCCAGACTGTTCAGTGGGGTGTAACTATTATACACAGAAAACGGACACAAGCAGAGCATGTTTGCTGTTAAGGTTTTGCAGGCAGCCGGGCAAGAAGGAATTTCAGGGCTAGAACAACACTGCTGAGCACACGGTTTGGAAACGGCTCTGCTGGTGAGCCTCTTGGTGGTCCTAAAGCTCCAACTCTCTGGAATAACGGCTGGAAAAATTCCCATCATACAGACCAATAAAACCAATGTACATCCCTTGCAAAAAATGTGCACAGCTTGAGGAAATGTCTAGATATCTGGAGAGTGGAGCTGTAACAAATGTAACAATCGGTCTCTTAAAAAGGCTTTTAAATATATTTTGTGTCCAGTGATAAGGCCTTTCTGTGCGGAATTTCACAAAGCACTAAAAAGCATACAGATCTGCACTTCCAGTTTCCACTTTATTTTTAGGAAAAGAAGTCCTGATGAAGATATGTAAGGCACTTTTATATTTGCTGGTAAAAAAGTAATCACAAGGCACTGGTTACTTCCTGAACCCCCCCACACACACAATATATTATTCATTAAATTCTGGGCCTAGTGGGTCAAATATGCTCGTACTGTTTGTAGAGGTATGGATTGAATGACCCTGTAATGTTTTATTCCAGAAAACCTCATTGATTTTAATTCTCCCACTGTCGTATTTTTAATTGCTCTTGTGTAAACACTTTATACCGCTCTGAAAATGTACAAAGTGTCTACATCTTTTTTGAAAAAAGCTGTGGATGCAGAGGAAGATTTTGTCCCGAGGTATGTTTTGCGATTTAAACTGCTGTCCCAAAATAAAGCGTTTAAAAAAAGACGTTTCTAATCCCTTTACCTTCACCCCTTACAACAAAAGAAGCGAGAAAGCAAGGTTGACAGAAAAGAGCAGAAAGGCGAAGAGGTGAAGAATAAACTGCTCTTCTGTAATATTTCATTCAACAACCAGTTTGAAACTTACTGAACAATCTGTCTTACTTCACTACATTGTGCCGTCGATACTGGTTTGGTAACCACTAATATGCTTTTTAAATTGACACAAGTTTACATAAACTACATACACTGTAGTGTAGAAACTATACAAGGATCAGTTTGTGGATCAATGCAAATGTACTAATTGGTATATGTCCCACATTAGGCTGTTGTGAGAAGGACCTCGTATGACTGATCTGCTGAACAAGGTCAGAGAAGAACATATTCATCAACTCACTGGAGGAGTTTGTGTACTATATGAGGATGAGGACAGGAGAGGAATTTGGGAAGCACAAAGAATTCAGTAACACTTTCTACTGAGTTGCATATTAAACAGGGCCAACAATAAGGCGGCCTAAAGTGCCACGTACAAACATGCCTTTGTATGGTGCATACAATACTGAGCTATTAAATGATAAAACGGAGCCGTAGCTAACTGGCTGGCCGTTATGGATAGGTGCCGCACAGTGATTTAGCAGGTTAGCTAGCTTTAGCTGATCGCAAAATGATTCAAGCGTAACAGCAAGACCATCATCAATGTAGCCACAAACATTTTCATGCATTTAAAATAACATATGCTGCATCACAAGTGATTAGTATGTGTTATTATGAGATCACAAGTCATAAAGCATTATGAATGCATTATAATTCACTATAAATGGCCTCATCATGCACTATAGATGTGGTCTTCATAGAAAGTGTTACCAAGAATTCCACTGAGTTTGACAACACTGCGTCTTTTCTTACACCCCTCAAAGGCCTCGTTCGTATTCTTCCAGCATCTCCCCTTCTCTATTTCCCAGTCCCTCACTAGTTTCCTCCCTGCCTCTCCTTGCACTTCTGCAGATCAGAGGGGAGCTCATTACATAGGGATATCATGACTCCAACATCTCAAATGCAACAGGAGTGCCTCATATCCTCTGTCTCGCTCTCTGGTTTGAATTACTGCCGACAGGCCTTATCCAGACAGCATTAGGCGAACATACATGTGACACTTTCCTATTCAAATTGTGGGAGCACAGAGCGCATTCCCACCACGATTAAACATGCTGCTGTCTCTCTCCCCTACTCTTCCTGTACAAATGTGTCTCTATAAAGCATGCATCACCGCCCCCCCCTTGCTCTCACTTGCTGTCTGCACTGCTGGACCTAATTCCTAAGGAGAGTAATTTTGCTCTCACTCAAAATTCCAGATCCATGCGCCAATCTCCGGATTTTATGGCTTTCATGGGGATAAGGCACAGCGTGCAGAATAATCTTCTGCGAGGAAATTTTGTTGGTGAGGAAGGACGATGACTATTCTGAGCCAGTTTAGATCTCTTTTGCAGATTCCTTCTGTCTCTCTCACGCTCTCTGTCTGTGTACCTAGAAACGCAGAGACACAGTGCCAGGCTTTTGACTTTGCGCACCACAGATCTTGACATTGGCTTGATGTCGGCCTGATCTCAAATCCTTGGGGAGGAGCGCAGTGGCAATCCCTGCCAATGAGCATTAAGTTTTCATTAGGCATGCTCAACCTGCCGCGGCTCCAGCTGCCCCCTGGCAAACGCATCCCAAGGCTTTTATTATTGTTTTTGAACTGCAGGCCAACAGCAACCCATGTACGGAAGCTCAACAGTGTGTATGTGCGTGCATGCACTGTATCTATATGTGTTTATGTGTCTGTCATAGCCCATAAACTTTCCATTCTAACAGTTAAGGCCTTTTCCTCCCCGATGAACCGTTAAATGAGTGCAGATGAAAAGACAAACATATTCACATGCTTACACTTGAGCACATGTTTTGAACTGACACACATACATGTACTCTACAGACACTTTTCCCTCTGGTCATAACTGAGTCCTTTGCGAATAGTCAGCACGGCATCTATCTTTCCATTTTATGACTTTTGTTGGGTCTGACACCAGATTCCCCCCAAACAGCCAATGCATCACGGCCTGGAGAGCAGCCAGGCTGCTCCCACTGCTGCATTCATTTTAAACATAGGCCCGAAAAATGCAGATGACAGAATGATGACAGCTAAGCAGCCAGAAAAACACAGGAGGGTGTGCGTGAGTGAGAGTGAATGAAAGAGGTAATTAGAAAAGAGGAGACGGGGAAGAGACTACTAAGAGCAGAGCAAGAATGTAAATACAGGTGGGGAGGACAGAAATATTATGTGAAATAGAGTAATGGAGGCAAAGGGACAGGGAACGTGTAACTCTATCCAAACTGTGTCACGACAGAGTTGCAGCTACTCTCGTACTTGTGCCCCCAGCTGTGCTCAGAGCACAGCAAGGGCAGAGAGGTTGTGCACGTTGCTTTTTTAAATCCACATACAGTTCAATGCACGATGACTTGACCTAAATTCATCAGCTCCGCTATATCTTTTCTGCTGGGATTGAATCTGCTGTCTATATCGCCACTTTCAGAATACCTGAATAGCCAACTTGACAACAAAGATGATAAATACTTAATGTAATATACTTAATGTATAATTCAGTGTGATCTACATCAAATGAGCTTTCCTTGTATAAAACACTTGCTCCCATTTTATAATGCTACTGTTTTTGCTTAGCACATTGAAACCAATATCCCTCATTAGGCCCACGCCTTCGCAGTAAACTAGACTTAATCAAGTTGTCCAACTCATTTATTAAACACAAGCACAGACTCACACACAGCCTCGTTTTGCTGCACTTCAGAGGACCATGGGTATAAATTTCCACCAGCCTCTCGACTTTATCCGAACCTTATTTTATATGGTGAGTCACATTTATCGATGGAATGTTAACTATGACCACTTTTCACTGATCACCTTCTTCACATTCATATATCTGCAGACACATTGATGCACACTTGGAGATTCCAAGAACAAACATCATTTCTGACCTCTTCAGCAGAACAATTGCAACCAGGATTTAGGGGATTTGTTCAACTTATAGGCTATATTTGCCCTCAGTCTAAATGCCAAAACTATAGTTAAAACTGTGACAATATTACTGTAGACATGCCCATATTAGCTTGTGGTGAACTGTGTACGTCATCTGAACATCTTAATTACAGCCATTTGTTTCCCCCCAGCTCATGTTAGCAGTGAGTGACAAAGGAAGTTTCACCGTAGATTTATTTATTTTATGCTAGAATCTTCTTCAGACAACCACAGCAGCTTGGTGAATCTTCTTATTGCAGATCAGACCCAACTTCACTCATACACACGCGCACACACAAACACACACGGACAGGTTTAGTAAATATACGTTTTTTTTTGGCTTTGGTCAGCGAGGGAGTATTATTGGAGCAGGAAAGATTATCTCATAACTCAAGCTGCTGAGACAGCGTGTGTGTGTTTGTGTATTTCAATGTGTGTGTGGCATCATTTTGTAAAAATGCCATGTAAGGTCTTGCATTGCCAGCTGAGAGAAGAAAAAATGTTTCATGGAAAATTGAATGGGAAACGTTTGACAGAATGGGCATTGCAAGCAACCGTTATGAAAAGGATGCTTTTTCTCGAATGTACAAACTTATTTGACAAAGAAGATCTCAAAGAAGATCACGTTTCATTTATGGAGAAATATCAGGTCAACGTCTCCTGGCATTAGCGATGTTTGTGCATCCACTTGACCTTAGAAAGGAGCTCTTCTTGGGTTATGAACATTCATAGCATGCATGGCTAGCTAGATTTGTGCTGGCTCACTCACAGAGACACACATACTGAAATGCACTTCCACTCGCTACATGGAGATGTAATTTTCAGTTGAGTGTGTGCGGAGCTTTGAAGAGTCCCAGCTCTGTATACATATGAGCTCTCCACTGTCACTTGCATTGTGCTGTCTGACAACACTATTATCTTTGCATGATGATGGGGTTAGTGAAAGTGTAGGTGCTTTTTTTTTTTTTGTGTTTACTCGGGGCTTGTCATCTGCTCTCCCATATTGCTTGTTTTGTTCAAATCCCCTGTTCACAAAATGTGTGTGATTAAAGCAGGGGAGGGGTGGAGTGTTGAGGTATCGGCATGTATGCAGTCTGCCACAGTGTCCTTTTTGTTACCAGGAGTCAAAACATTTAAAAAAATAAAAATCATGTGTATAAGCCAAGTACCTCGTGTGGCTCAGGAGGTAGAGCGGGTCTTGCAGCCCACATGTCGAGTGCGAGTGTTGATTGTGTGTGTGAGCATTTACATTAGAGCCTGATGAGCAGGTTGGCACCTTGCATGGGAGCCTCTGCCAACAGTGAGGGAATCGTTAATGTTGACATGTAGTGTAAAGCGCTTTGCGTGGTCAGAAGACTAGAAAGGCACTATATAGTCCTTTCACCATAAATCTGTTTCTGTAAGGATATAGTTAATCATATACAGCCGCTAAAGTACGCATAATGATGCTGATTTAACAAATGCAACATTACCTACTAAAGTTACCTTAAGTCGACAAAAACTGTGTGAGCGTGTGCATATTAACGCACGTATGAAGGTTGTGATAATGCAACAGATCGTAATAATTTGTGACGCTTAAAACAATTAGGAGCACAAATATCCTCAGGACTGATATATCCCTTGCTGTATGTGTCAGGCATGAAGTGAGCCTTCTGAAGCACCTGAGGGGAAGCAAAGGGACAAGATAGTATAGGTTGTAGAAGAGAGACCATAAACAGCAACTTTTCCAGCTCTACAAACAAAGCATGTTCACAGTATTATGCTTTCATCAAACTGTTGTCTATTACATTAAAGCAGCACTGCCTGGCTTCTTTTTTTTCTTTTAGCACATCACAGTGCTTTCAAGTTGAAAGTAGTTACTCAAGCTTTTATTTGTAGCCAACACCTGTTTGGGCCTGACCCAATGCCAGGGCCAAACTGGACTCCATCTTAGTTTAAGATTTAGTTTTCAGGCTTGATCTAGTTGGGATTCATGTTGTTCTTTTTCTCCCCTAAATAGGAATGTGTGAAGCAGCGGCTTGCAATAAAGTCGTCAATCTGCCTCCCTGGACTTACTAGCACTGTTTGTGACATTTAGGAGGCCATCACCGTGCTCTGGGTAAACATGCATGTAGCCAACACAGCTAAATTCATGCAGATTAAGAGAAGTAGAAATTAGGAGCAGGAGCATTGGCCAACATTCACACATTACTGTCAACATTGACAAAATATGACTGTGTTTCAATGTTGGAAAAGCTGTACCCATCAAATCTGCAACATACATTATATTTTTGACTGCATTATTATCAGAAGGCTCATGAAAAGGGAAATAAGGGTATGCTAAAGTTAAACGCAATGACAACCATGCCGAGCTAAAATAGCAAAAGTAACAGCTAGTAGTTGTTACTCTAATGAATCCACTGTGTGCTGGGAGCATCTGGGAGGACAGAAATACAGATTCTGTTGCTTCGAAGCATCTACAGAGACAAAAAATTTAAATGCAAACAAAACAAAAACAAATGAGGAGTGGCATAAACATCCCATCATCTGAGTAAAACCAGCTTTTAATGAAGTGCAGCAACTAATGTTTCTAAACAGCATATGTTTAACAGGGAAAAAAAGACGTGCCGCTAGTTTCTGTGCCTTTAAAAAAAGCTCCATTTATTTATCGACACAAGTTCCAAATCCCATCGCTTCGTCTCGTCTGTTATGACATCAGTGGGGAGGAAGTTCTCAGATCGAAGTATAAATAGTAATTCAACTACTCTGTTACAAGTAAAAGTCTTGCACTGAAAATGTTACTGAAGTAAAAGTACACAAGTATTAACATTAAACTTAAAGTACCAAAAGTAAAAGTATTAGATTATAATTGTTGATGCATTAATGTGTTCATCACTTAAATGTTTCAGCTGTAAATGTGGATATTATTTAAATTTAATCATATATATTTAATATATTATTTTACATACTGCAGGGTAACTTGTAAATTCTAATTGACATCATAATAATAATAATAATAATAATAATAATAATATCATAATTTATTTATTGATTAGATTTTTTAATGTTAAACTGAATCTCCAAAGTAACTAAAGCTGTTAGATAAATGGAATAAAAATGACAATATTTGCCTCTTAAATTTAAATGTGGTGGATTAGAGGTATAAAGTAGCAGGAAATACAAACACTGCACCCCTACAGGTGTCGCAGTGGCACCAAATTATTGTCATCAAATTTGCTCCCGGAGGTGTTATTTAATCAAGTTAAACAGATGCCAATCTATTGAATTCGATTACACTTTTACTATTGAAGACAACAGTGTCTAACTCGGTGCTTAAAACACTATCTGCTATGTGCAGTCTCATGACCTTCAGGAACAACAAAAAAGCAGAGCTGTAAAGTAGCGTCGGAGAGAGGATCAGTACCTGGGGCTTTATTTCTGAATCATTAGAAGGTAGTTTTCATGAGCAGAGCGCAAAAAAAATGATAGTATATTCAAGATTCACAGTCCAACACAGCAGCATACATACACTATCTATTTCATTGTTCACAGGAGACTGTTGCTCGTGTTGCATTGCGCTCCTGTCTCATATTTCAACCTTAATAAGAATCTTTTACTCCAAAGAAAAGTAAAATGGAGGGCAACACAATCAAATCTGTATACAATTAAAGCTCCCCTACTGTTGTTCATTTGTGTTCTTTGTGTTTCCAGAAGCAGATAATCATTTTAAACAGAGTATGAGCTCTAACTGTATTTTTTATTTATGTTGATGTGTTTGTGTGCGTTACCAGAGGCAAGGCAGCAACAGCTGTGTTTAATAGTGACCCAGCCGCCAAAGCCACAGCTGAACCCGAAGCCACAGAGACAGAAACATGCTGGTCGGGGATCATGGGGAGGTTTGGTGAGTCTGGTTTAGTCTGGGCAGGCACAAGATTTCAAACCAAGAACAGCTCTGTGATGGTCTGAGAGCGAGTTGGCCTTACTTGGCCTCTACTGACACTCTAAACAACAGCAGACCATCAATGCATTCCACTCACTGACTTAACAGGGACCACATTCAACTACAGTACTTTGTTTGGTTAAAAGGAATGTTCTCCCTTTCAGTGCTCTGAAGTATGGAGATTTGACTTTAATGCTCTTTTCAAGTTAAACGTGCATGTTCAAGAGCTTTTTGTCTGCTGGCGTGAAAAGACTTCACCTCGATTGTGTTACACTGACCTATCTCTCACGGTTTGTTCGCCATTTCAACAGTTTGCAGGCAACAGCCTGCGTATTATGTATGTGTGTGGCTGTGTGTGAGAGAGAAAAGGAGAACAGACGGGGGAAAGGAAAGGGTGAGAAACAGATTGAATGTGCATCCACTAGTTTGCAGTTTTGGGCATGGATCCATAGCAATTTTTTCCAGTTTTGGTTCAAGAGCCGGTTGCAGTGCTACAGTTTTGTTTTCGTCTTTGTCTGGATTACATCTCGTTTTTTGCGGTATGGAGAAATTGAAATTTTCCTTTCAAATAAAGACACAGCAGTGAGACGACTCAAAGTACCAATGCTCCACAAAATGTTACAAGAAACCCCAAGTTTGTAACTAAGGTTGGTGTGAATTGTGTTGGCGGTCTAATTGCTTCCTTGTTATTTTATTACTTTTATTTTATGATGCTAAATCTTGGTTCAAGCACTCAGTTTTGAATTAATTTCTAACAGACACAATATGAATGACTATGAGCAAATTTAAATTGTTTTGTAATGTTTGATAAATAAACATTCATTTATTTTGTTGGAGTTTTGTTTGAAGAATAGCTGAATCTGTTTGATTAGAACATTAGTATCATTGTTATAGTTGATTTGAGTACTTGTTGATGCTTTTCTTTTGAAGGTACAGGGCAGCTCGAGCCACCAGGTGAATCTATGGGAAGACAGGCACAGAAAGTAAAAGGTACAGAGAGAAGAGCAAGAGAAGCTGCAGAGGCCATTTTTCTTTGTTTGTTTGCTTGCTGAAATGGTAAAATAAACTGCACATAGTGTCATGCTTGTCTGGACAATGGTCTTATTTTCCGGCATAAGATTTTTTTGTATTTTGTTTGAGGACAAATTGCCACTACACTGGCCACTGATGCATGATTGACAGCTAATCTAGGTCTAAATAGTTTGTTATAGTTGATAGAAGGCCACCATGCTGGCCTCTAGGTAGTGTTGTGCAGCATCAGGCTCTTCTTCTGACCTTGTATCTTATGTGTTTTTGCTGCCCTTGCTATCTGTTTTACACTGTGCTTCCAGAAAGCCAAAGGAAAACTTCCATTTCATGTAATGGAATGGACAATAAAGTTGTCTTATCGTATCGCATCTTGAACAGTGCAAAGACTCTTAAAGAATAAACCTTTTGATGTGAATAGATTGTTACCATAAAAATATCAAAGAACGTATTCAAAGCGAGGTGGGAAAACAATATTTATATGCAGCGGGCGTTTCAGCCAGAACTGGATACGAAAAGAACTGGGCTGGTATAAAAGATTTAGTTATGTTTTGTGTAATTTAGGATACCTTTTTAGTACCAAATATACTAGAAAAATAACCGTACAGCACACATATAGAAATGCAATTCTGCTATACATGTGGTTCCCCGTAAACTTAAACCAGAAAAAGCCAACTTTCTCCCTATGAATGAAGAGTGAATGTGATGGTTCTGAACAGATTACTAATCCATGCCCATTAGCCTTCTGTCACAAGTGTACTTCATCAGACATGTGGCCCATACAAATGTAGCTGATGTACTTCTGCTTGCTCTTGGCAGGCAAAGAAACCATCCGTCTGTCCGCTCTGATACTTTCTTCAACAGTTTAATTAGATTTTTACAACCGCATACAGATATTGTCACTAATTACGATACCATTACATTTTCTGCAGGTTAGACTGCACAAGTGTAAAAAAAGAGGTTTGATTAAGATTCTCAGAATGTTAAATTACCTTTAGTTGGTAAGACCCAACACAGTCTCAAGCAGACTTGACCTCTGAACACTACTGTTGTGATGTTGGCATAAATGAAGTGGTAAGTACCAGGAGGAAGGAGCAGATCACTGTGTAGGCCACACCTCCACAGTGAGCGAGGTCTGCCTGTATGTGGGACTGGCCTGCTTTCAGGAGTTCTTATCTTCTGGTAAAGCTTCATATTAACAACACTGTACACTTCCAACACCTACTCTTCTGTGGTGCGTTTGATGAAGAAAAAACTCAAAAAGGACAAGAATAAGAGGATGAGAGAGAATGAGCATCGGGGGATGAAAATACAGAGGAAAAAAAGAGCAAGACAATGTAAAAAGAGTCTTTACTCAGGAGAGAGGTGTTTAGATCTATGGGTGAATACATAAAGTTGGTTGAGCGTGAGAAAGAAGCTTGCAGCGAATGCAGCACACACTGGGAAGCTGAGACAGACCTTGGGGCTCTCAGAAAGCTCAGAAATCAACGGAGGGTGGATAATCTACACACCAAGACTATTGTGGGAAAAGTGCCTTTGCTCTCTGTGTATTGAAGTGATAGAATGGGCATTTCTCTATGGTCCATTTAGGGGAGGGAAATGCACTTTGTTGTTTGCTATGGCCCACCTACACCAGAGACAACAGGCATGCTACAATTTCTAGCCAGGTAACTCTAAGTACTATATATAGGGAGGGAGAGAGGGTGCGACATCAGCAGACTCTTTACTAATGTACAAAACGTACATACATGGACGTATGCATGTGAAAACAGACATATAATGATTAGCTGAATAGAGGAAGTGATTAAATAAATCAAAAGCACACATTTAAAACAGGAGTGAGCACACACAAATATGCATATGAGCGGAAGGGGTGTATTGATTTGACTAATTTCAATGTGCTGAGTCGCTATGAAACACCTGCCCCAGACACAAGCGCAGCTGTTTGTCTTGGCAACAACATCGCAACCCTGTAACCCCCCATGACCCCAATCCATCATCCACAGTGCACGCACGCACGCAAAGTAGACAGACAGACACAGACACACACACAGACACACACAGACACACACACACACACACACACACGCACACACACACACACACACTGCCAGTGGACCCATTTTCCCAAGACCTTTAGTGATGTGTCAGATGACCGGGGGAGGGACAGTGTGAGCAAGAGTCCCTGCAGGGTCTTAACCTTCATGACTTTACTCTAGAAATGCACACAGAGATAGTCATAACTACATATGCATGCCAACACACATTGTATGTGCAGAAAGACATCACGCAGGAATACATATAGTACATTCACATATGCATGGCACACACACAGGCAACTCATCCATCTTTGATCATGTTATTCAGATAAGAAGTCAAATGACCTGCTGTCACGACAGCTCTGAATGACAATGAAGGGGCGGTTTTTCACGTCGTGCTCCGGGGAGAGCAAAGGCCCCAACACAGAGAAATTACAGATAAATCTCACACACACACACACACACAAACACACACACACGTCATTTAATGTCAGATTTATGGACACGCACATCCACGTGGACAGGCAGTCTAGACACAACACTAATTTGATGCACTTTAGTTAGCAATGGACAGCAGTCATTAGTCCATAAAGAGGAGCTCTAGACTGAAACTATTTATTGTAGCTTATTAAATATGTTACTTGTACTATTATTGATTACTTTCTTAAATGTGTACTTTGTTACTTTTGGTTTCCTTTATCAATTATAAGAGAAAATGCTGTATAAACTATGAAGAAGAATGCATCTTTTTTAGTCTTTCAGAACTAACTATGCTGCACAATCTTAATTTTGACAACGTGTCGGTGGGTGTAGACGCATACATTACTAATGACTGACTATCTATGACAACAATTAGTTTAAACAAAGAAACTGTGTATAGCCAATATATCTCCAAACAACGATGCTTTTATGCGAATAAAATGATAACGGCCCGCACCGATGTGGCCAGATACTGGTGGGTGTGATGTTTTGCATACGTATGCATGTGTGAAAGGGAAGAAAGCTGATTTCTGTCCTGTCTGACAACTGTGTACAGCAACCCATTATTACTTGAAAAATGACAAAAATATGACAAAACACCCTTGTCTGGATGTGCGTGTGTGAACTAGCATAACGGAGGAGATATTTTATCCTGGCTCACAGGGCAAGGCACTGACTCAGAGGGAAGACACAAGATATATTCTCAGCCACAGAACCGCATTTATCTCCATTACTTCCAACAACACCAAGCATCTAAATTCTAGTGACGACAGCCCAGGGATTGTATAGCAGTTATCAGGATGATCCTCTCATATCAAACGTTTAACGCTCTCCTTGCTCAAAGTTGGTTCTTTTTTTCAACACAATAAACACAAAGGAGATGGTGGTCTTTCAGGCTGCTCTTCAGAAATTGCAGACGGGACAGCCTTATTTACTCCTGAATGTGGCGGTGATGCGTGTTCAAGCCCCTTGATATCCCTGGCACTTGTGCTTGGCATTCTCAATGACCGAACACCAGAACACCTTAAACTAGACACCTCAGAGATGAAACGCATAACAAGACAGTGGCTTGGACCTCGGCCTAACTAAATCCCAATGAAGCCACTCTCTCTCTTTTATCTACGAGTGTGCCCTTTTAAAGGACTACAACCATACCTAATGGTAGATCATGTAGATAACTATTAAATCGCATCACAAGTATGCTAACTGTCATTTAAAAGTACACAAACAAACAAGGCTACAATACCATTTACATAAAACAATACTACAGCATTTCTAGAGCTTGGGGTCAGACATACACATGCACACGTTCACCTACACGCAACTCATTGCAGCAAGATTATTATTACCCATTATGTTTAAATTTGGGTAATTACGCATTGCCCTTGGCCTACTAAAAGCTAATCATCTTGTGTAACACTTTAGGATGGGCCCCCAGTAGTGTGTTCTGCAACCTTCCTGCTTCAGTAAGAAGTCATGCTTAATCTAGCAGACAGAGTTTAACACTGCCCTGTACTTTTAAGCGAATACACCAAACACACATGCTTATTTTCATTTACTCACTTCGTCTATTCATCATTAAAATTGTGAAAGGTATTGTGTGATTGGTAAAAAGTACTTTGGCTCTATCCCAAAGAGTAAGTATTGTGGACCTAAGAAGAACAGGTGTTTATCCATAGTTTGGGCTATTTTATTCCAGTATTAAATAAACAACTAAACATGAAATGCTTTTGTATTTTAGTGCTATTTTCAATGAGTACACTACAAAAAAAAAGGAGGCTGTTTATTGTAAATGTATAAACATATTATTTTTATAGATGTCACTTATAAGTTCTTAGTATCTGTGAAAAAATAAATAAACTGATGTATCTGCCCAGTTTTCTAAAAGTATTATCAGTCAAATTTATTCTAAACTTCCTGTGCAGTGTTTTTATTTAAATCATTCTGCAACTCTGACCAAAGATAGCACTCCAGTGTCATAAGAGAGCATTTTAAAGACAGCAGCAGGTCGTCTGTGAGCAAACCAGTCTCACCCTCATGGAGATACTTCCCTCCACTAACAGAATTTTCTTTGCATTGGCTCCAGCAGAAAAGTATTAGAGTCACATGTTGGTCTAAATGCTGGATATTGTAGATTGCTTTAAAGGTTAAATTGAATAATACCTAACAATATTGCTTTGATCCAAGAAGCCTGTTTATGAGCTGTGACAACGCTTATTAGTCTAATAATAGTACTGACACCCACCAGGCCACGAAGGTCACTGGTCCCCATATGCGAGGAAACAATAGAGAGCCAGAAAACAGGGAAAAAAATGCCATTGTCCTTTAAGGATAAACAGCACTACCTGTTGTAATCATTGTGCCAGGTGGTGTTTTGACGTCAAGGATGCCTGTGCCAACAAAGTGCAGAATCTGTAGGCAATGGTGGAAGTTGCTCTCTATATCCAGCAGGCAGCGGGTGACCTCTGGCCCCTGAAACCCGCCAAAACGTGGCGGGGCCCTCTGCTGACCCTCCTCCCAATGGGCAAGCTGCTACTGGCAGTCACATGGCCAAATGATATCCCAAATCACAAAGCTGAAATGGAGAGAAGGGTTAAGATAAGGACAAGTATGAATAAGATGTTAAGAAGCAGCACTGCTCTGTATGGCATAACGTGGTATAATCTATGTAAAATAGTAGAAAGGAGAAAAGGCAAGTTAGAATAGATGTGAAAGGAATAAACACATACATACTGCATGAAGAGTCTGTATATGGTGTGTATGTATGTGCTGGGAAGTGAAAAAATACTGTATGGTCTAAAGACTAAATGTATTCAAGGTCACATCCCATGGATTTGTAAAGGAGGATATCTGCATTCAAGGATATCTTCAGACAAAGTCCACAGGGAGGCTTGGTCAACAATTGCGGCGATAGCGGTAAGATGTGAATTACATGAATGGAATGGGAAAATAAAATGGGAAAAAGCAACCAAATGCTAAGCTAAAACGTGTTAAAGGTCATACCCACAGCAATTTGTGAGGGCGGTGGTGAATGGAGCTGCATTATAACCCTGCAATCAATTAAATCAAAAAATGTTGCGCAGGGAAAGCGGCCTTTTACAAAGGCTGCAAAACAATGTATTTTGACATCTCCTTTCAAATGATGTGTGTGTTTTTACTTAGTTTTGAAGCACTACAAAAGACGCCACCACAGCCATGTTATGGCTAACAAAAGAAGGGGAGGACAAACAAAACTGACAATGCTCTCAGGAGAGATGACAGATGGCTACAATTTGTATGACAAAAAGGTATGGGCATGGGTAAACTGTGGTGGAGATAAGAAAAAACATCAAGCATTCAGACAGTGTTTCAGATATATTCAGGAGGAGTAGGACACAAGTGGCAGAAGCAGCATGAAAATACAAGATGAAGTTGATGCTATTGAAAACGTCTGACATCTATTTCAACAGCATAAGCCTGCAAAGTTGAGAATGGGGACTCCCATACTGTGTGTGTGTGTGTGCAAGTAAGTGTCTGTATGTGTGTTCATGGATGTTTGTGTGAGAGAGCAATTCACCTCAAGCTAGTCTCTGAACCTTTGAACGAAGGCATCAACCAGAAAAGAAATGCTGGTTTGGTCCAGGACCGAGCCTTTGGAGAATACCTGATGGAAACACGGATGAGAGAGAGAGAGAAAGAGAGACAGAACAAAAGCTAAAGAGGAGGAGAGAGAAAAGAAGTGGGAGCAGAGAGACCGATGAAGATATAATGAGAATGTTACACGGTCAGAAACATACACAACAAAAGTAAATAGAGAGTGAAGGAGAAAGCGCAGAACAAAAAGTCAAGTCGTCTTTCAAACAGATGAGCACCTCAGCATTTTGGAGCTGGGTCTCCAGCTGTCACAGAATTGTAAAGTGCACAAAAACAAAAAGCAGGCTGTCACAGTGGCAAAGCGCCATCCATACAGACTGAGGGATAAAGGTCAGAAAATGATCCGTCATTGGCATAATTGCATCCGCTGAAGTTTGTATCGGTGGCCTGGCATTGCACAGATTGCTTTTCACACTTCATTCTTCCCCTGATGGAAAGGTAATCCCGAGGACATAAATGTGTATAGTTGCTGCTCACAGAGGAAATGGGAAGCTGAAAGAGGGAGAGATTGACATCAGGTGAAGCCAAGGTGACAGCAGGTAGACTAAAATGGGCATGTGGCCGCTGCAAGTTGATACACTTCCTAAATAAATCTTGAAAAAAAGGATGTTTTTTCCTGAACTTACAGTAACTCACGTGACTAAACAACATGATAACACGCTGTAATGGTAATCTAGCTGCTGAACCTTTGCCTCCTTTCTCTTCAGCATTACCTCCACAGGCACTGCTGCTTTGTGAATCATCTATTTTTTTATGTCCTGTTCAACCTGGGGGAACTTAGGTGTAGGCTTGAACCCCCCCCCCCCCCCCGTAGCTTTGTAGCTTGTCAGCAGCTACTACATGAAAGGAAGAGGGCATTTCTTCACCATACTGTCAAGGTGCAAAACAAAGGAATTCCTAAAATGCCTGTCAGCTCAGTGTCCTTTATGAACATTTATGTTGTGTTACACACAAGGAGACACACTACATTTTCAGGCTGACACCAGGTAAGGATATGTTGCATCATAACTTTACCAATATGTATAGCCTCGAGGCTCAACAAGCATACATAAAACACATATACAGAATGTATTGCATTTAGTAGCAAGACTAAATTATATGGTGAAGAAAGATATTGCCCCGGCCCTCAAGGGGCTTCAAAAGCACCACATTTACTCAGTGTCCATCGGTTAGTGATAATTGTATTTAGTGGTAGACGATTGAAGCCATTTTGAGATAATCGGCATCAGCCGATGTCTGTGATCACAAGGCCGGTTATTTATTTATTATAGTAATAGTAGTAATACCACCAGGGAAGACCACTACACTAACATTGGTAAGTTTACATATTTTCATTCTTCTGATCTCAAAAAACAAGGAGATGCTGCCATTTGCTGATAAATGCTGCTGGTAAGTGCTCTAAAACTATTTATTTTTTCTGTTCATAAGTTTCTTTTCATTTTAATTACCTGTGGACATTTATTTAGTTGATACATTTAAAGAATGTTTTTTATTTAATAATAAAATAAGTGCACTACAGAGTGCAGATCTACTTAAGCAAACCGAGACAATGCAGATAATAAAAGTGATAAATAAATGATCATTAGTGAAATACAAAAATAGAAACTTAAATACACCCGAGGGGTAGACATAACAATAAAGGGCAACTATGCCCATTTTCAAAATTCATACATGTTTCTCTCCCAAATCCCAAAAACTATAATTATCAAGTATAATGTCTGGAACTGCTCCATTGACAATGAATTGAGAAAGATGTAATAGATGACACAGAGCAGCCAGGGGAATGTTCCGAGTATATGGGGACATTTTCTGTTTCAGAACTGAGGACACTACAATAGAATAAAGCTCAATCGGGTATAAAACAGAAAACAAACATTCTGTGGGTTCATAAAATCATCTCCAATCATCGTCGATGGAGCAGCTCCAGGCTTTATCCCCGACGACATAACAAGTTTGAGACTTACTCCTAGGCCATGGTAATAACATATTGCAATTCTTTATTTAGGTGGTGTTCCCCTTTAAGGCCTATAACTAAAAACACTGGTTGAAATGCCCACAAAACCCAGTCAGAAGGATTAGCAAGGGCAGACTTGTCTCTGGATAAGGGGAAAGGGAAGCTCATTAAACTTGGTTGCTGGTGTTCCAAGTCCAAGGTTTTAAGCCTATTGCGATGTTGCCTCTCCATGGCAAGTACTTGATCTGGTTGACTGATCAATGATGTGGAGGGAGCAGAGAGAGTCGATAAGGCACATGCCAACTGTTCTGGAAATGTCAAGTACACAAAATTAGGAAACTTTTACTTCACAGTTGCCCGGCCCCATTGGCTGGTTACTGATTCCCATTAACCAGCATCTTCCCGACAGACTGCTATTCTGGTGATACAGGTCATCACAGTGTCACCTCTCCGCCCACCTCCGAGCCTGCTGTGGTCATGTGACTTCTTCTGCCCTGCGCACCTTGGCTGTCATGTAGGAATTCCCTCTTTGTCATCACACTGTTGAAGCCCCAATAGTTGTCATGGTCACCATCCTCATCCTAATTGAAATCTTTTCCATTATCCGCCTCCATGGAGAAGAGTCACCATGGTCCTCTGGTCTCGCTATTCTACGCACTTCATTTCTGCGTCCTTGGTTTGTTTTCTTTTGCTGTATGTGATTCCACAGGTATATACTCAAAATAAGCAATTACTGCTGAGGGATCTACTTGAGCTCAAGTATAAGTAAATTGTTCCCTCTCTTTGACGTCATTGCAAAAAAGGGAAAGCACATCGAGACAAGGAAAATCAAAGCACACAGGTACAAAAGGAAATCAAATAAATAGCTACGAATCTATATCAAAATCTGCCACTGCATACATTTCTGTTTAATGAAATTACCACACACTGACACAATGCTAATTTGGGGCCAGACTACAAAACAGTTCAAGAGTACAGGTTTTGTTCTGGGTCTATATTCAAAGTATAATAAAGTTACTATGTTGCATGCTGTGTTCACTGTGCTTGATGGGTTTTTGGAGTAGGCGTGGTACATACACGATGTACAGAGTGATGAATTGGGAGTCCATAGGGGCCCCAACAGCTAGCTTTTGCCCCAGGGTGCATTATTGGATGACTCTCGAAATTAATCTTAATTCATGTATGTATCAAAAACTAAACCATACACATTGGTTTCCTGAAGTGGATGCTTCATTGAAACACCAGATGTCAGCACAACTATCACAAAAAAGCTGACTTAAGTAAATGTGATATAATGAATTTAACAATGTCCTAAAACAGCCAATTTGAGTTGCTATGTTTAATTTGCTCAGCAGTTTTGCATGATTTACTTTACATTACCTAAAGACTAGTTCATCTACTGAAGCAAACAAATGATAAACATGCCATTTGATACTATGGAGTGTATGCATAGACACACACACAGACACACACAAGTGTGCTGCACATACATTTAAGGTGGAGGTATGAAGGATGGGGTTTTACATTCATTTGAACTGTAGAGAAGGGTATTAAGAAAATGTGCAGGAGAAATGGAACAAGGAGAAGGGGAGAGGGTCCACATCTGTGACTCCGTCTCTAACTGCAGATGAAAGGAAGTCGTTTGAAGTTGATGTGGTGCTATTTCTCCAATGACTCAGATTAAACACTGATGCCTGTGCCGAGCAGCACATTCATCACTTCAATGATACTTTTAGTGGCCGTTCCCCTGCTCAGGCGGAAATTAACAGCACTCTGGTGCCCAGTGTGTGCGTAAAACCTGCTCAGTCACTCTCCACACACACCTACACGTGCACACAAATAAATGCCAAATTCTGCTCACATACAAAGACGTGCAGGTGTTTTGGGTATGCAAAGGCTATGTTTATCATCGCTTCTACCTTTTTCCACTCAGGGGACAAAAAATAATTCTTCTTTCAAACTGTGGCCTCTTTTAACTCATCAAACTCAGTCACCGGAGGAGCTTGAGACTCTTAAATTATGCCATTAAAACATTATGATGAATCATTCATTTACCAGGTTGATTATAACTTAAATGACAGATGAGGCTTGTGAAAGACGTTAACCTTGTAATGGGGAAAGAAAACGAGTACTTGCCTGAATTTTCACCATGGATCTCTAAATAGCAACTTCTAGCGAGAAGGGGCTACAACTTACATTTTACTGTCCAACCCTTCAAATAAATGAACCTTGTATGTATGTGAAGGGAAGAGGAAATCCGTACAATAATTCTGTATACTAGTTACAGTTGAACATTGAATAATTTTCTGCATAATAAGATGACATTTGCCGATGTTTATCTGTTGTGTCGCATCAATTTTGTGCCGGCCAAAAGAGTTGGCTTTGTGCGATCGGACTCAGCCAACAAAAAACAGCTGCTGGTTAGGAGAGGTTTCCCTGGCACTAAAGGGGAATAATTACCAAAAACTGTGTCATTTTTAAACATTGGTATCGGCCCAGCATTTCACAATCAGTGCTTCCCTACTTTATGCGTCATTGTATCATGTTAATATGATCCTAAAATAAAAGAATATGCACACCGTCATCTCCAAATCTACCCACCTTTGTACCCAAAAGTACCTGTGGAGGTTGTGTCGATTGAGTGACATCAGCTGATTTGTGACTATGTTAAACCCTGTTCACAACAGTGTAACATACTCCGAGTATGGCAGTTTGGTCCGGTTGGGTGTAGAGAGAAGCCTGGCCTCCAGGGGTCTCCATTGGGGTTTTAAGTCCATTTCTCTTATTAAGAATCATTTTCCATTTATAACGAATGATAGGTTGATGTGGGGTTGGGGTTTCAGTATTTATGTACAGTATGTGTGTGTGCTATAAATCCACCCATGCATTCAGAACATACAGTACTTTGCAGAGAATTTAGCTATGCAGAAGTCTGAATCAGTGTAATTTGATCAGTGTGGCCCTAACCTCATGGGATAAATACCCAATAAAAGACATTTTGGCGTCTGGATAAGCGTAAATCCATCCAATTTGGGGCCTAATTAAGTGGGACTTACATAGCCCACTGGGACAATCGGTTATAAGGGACAGAAAAATGACCGGAGGCATCAGCGTCTTTGCCGTCTCAGGAGAGCACTAGATCCAATAAGGATGGAAATAAAAAGAGGGGTCATCGTGGCTTACTTTAGTATGGAAGCACATCATCATAATAAACTGACACACACGCACACACACACACGCGCCATATGGCAAAAGAAAGATAATTTTTGACAGAGTCAAAGGTGCAGCATTAAAGCTGCACTAAGTGATTTTTGACCTACCACAGAGGCATCACAGCAGTTGGCTGACCCTTAACACTGAGCTCAGGGTCAAAAGATAAGAGAAGTGGAAGACAAATATACCTTTACATTGAGAAAAAGATTATTCCTCTTGATTTTATATCACCCTACATTATCCCATCATAAGCTACAGCAGCTATTAAACTGACTTTAATATAATATTTCCCATAGGCATAAAAGCCCAGCTTGTTGCTTCCGCTATATACAGCCACAGTTGCACACAAACATAAACTCCCATGATAAGCGCTATCTCATGATCATAAAAGAGTTGGTGGGGGGAAATGGGGCCGCTCCCATATGGACAAAGATATACACGAGTCACGTCAGGCCACAAAACAAATTATACTCTGTCAGAATCCCTTCAGATGCCTTCCTGTGCGTTTCCAGATTTCACGGGCAGAGTAAAAAAAAAATAAAGGCCTCCTGCGATAGAGAGACAGAGAGCCATATCAGGAGGTCATCTGTGCTTCAAAAGGGAGATATATTAAATTCATTCATCTCAGTCAGTGGGAGTGCCAGTACTGTGGCTTCCATGTGATGAGGGATAGAGAGATCTCCTCCTCTCATTCGGCCTGCCTGGCTCACCGCCTTCTCAGGCATTGTCTGGGAAAATATCCCCTGTAATAGAGCCAATGATTAAATAAAGACAGAGAGGTGTGTGTGTGTGTGTGTGTGTGTGTGTGTGCATGACTGTATTTGTGTGAGTGTCTTGCATGGATGCACATGCAAAGAACACAGTGAATAGACGGTGCTTGGAAGTAGTCTAAAAGAAAAGGAAAAGAGAGGACAGTGAGAGATGAAGAGAACAACAGAGCGAGGAAGAGGGAAAGAGAAGGCAACAATGAGGCCACCCGGAGGACAGAGAGGAGGGAGGGCAGGCTGTGGCCAACCTCACATTTATCATGTGTCACCACGCCATGCTCATACAACACTTACATTCACATACAAGATAGATCTAATATCACACACACACACACATACACATATACACACTATCAGCTGACACCCCTGAGGGTTATATAAGCTAAATAAACCATACAGTGTGCGGCTTCACACACACACTGTATGGCCTAATACAAACATACATGTTCCAACGGTAAAGGAGAGGTCGCACAAGAGCAGAGACGGTAACTGTGATTCATAGCGGTTTTCATGGTTAAATCTCAACTTTGATCGATCTGCGAATGCGTTTTGCACTCCTGTGTCTCCTTGAGTCGTTAAATTGGCTGTTGAGAGAGAGACAGAGAACAGGAGAGTGCGAGGAGGAAGGTGAAAGTGAGAGAGGGAGAGGAGGTGGTTAAAGCAAAAGAAACAGGAAAGTAGAGACAGAAGTGGAGCCAAGTGAGAAAAAGTCAAGAGGAGAAATATGAGCCAGATGAAGGGCTCAACACCTGGTTTATTACCTTATGAAGGCGAGGTGTCGTGTGATGAGTCCGAAAGCTGTTGTCTCCGCAGCTCGACAGCCTGCAGAACAGGAAACTGGCTGGAGCAGAAATCATCAACGTGGATCCTGATTATCAACATCTCTTGATCGTCCTGATGGTTCAAAGGAATTACAAAATATATACATTAGTGCCCATTTCCAGGAGGTTATTTCATTTTGTATCTAAGGTTACGCAGTAAGATTTCCTATCTGCTTTGTAACCTGATGGAAACTGACTAAAGTGAGTTAAAATGTCAATTCTTAAGAAATAGGCATTCATACATCAAATGATTTACTTAACTGAAATTACAGTCCGTTCTTCAGTGTTAATGTGTCCCAAAATCACTTTATTACACTTAATACATGCGTGGGAGGGACCAATTTATCGCCACAGAAACATGTGAAAAATGATATGCTTTAAGAGCAGGAAGGTGAGAAGGACGCAAATGCTACAGTCTGGCTGCCGTGGTGCTGGTGACAATTTGCCAGTAGACTTTCAATTTATGACTTCATTCTGTAGCTTATTCCATTTGCCACAGAGGAGGCTGCATTCCCTCGCTGATATCTAATTCTGTGACAAATTCAGAGATGGTGGGATCCTTGGGGGACTAATAAATGGGTTTCCAAGCTGTCAGTATTGTTGTGTTGACATTGCATCTCACAGCACTTCACCAATTTCCCTGGATCGTGCTTTTCACAGCAGTAAATATGTACGGGTTCAGCTGTGTCAGAGCTACTGAGGTGTATTGTGACGTTAAAGCCCTATTTTGCTTATTCCTTCTGCGTCCCTTTTATGCCCTCTTGTATAGCTTATCCAACACTCCTCCACTGCTCCTCTCATGTTTTCCACACAAGCTTTGTCTCTCTCTTTCAATCTGTTTCACTCTTCTCCCATTCATCTCGCTCTTTATTTCATAACTTCCCTCTCTTTTCTTTTGGCAACTTGGTGTGAACTACTTGTCTCTATTTATTTATCTTGCATGTAGCTGCTATATTATATAAAGCAGAGAAACAGGAGCTGCAGTAGAGGCTGAAACACCATTGTAAGCACATGGCATGGGCCTATTGCTCCGAGCCAGCAGGACACGCCAGTTACACATTTTTACCCTTGTTGACTTCTCCCTTCTTCTTCTTCTTCTTCTTCTTCCTCATTTTGTGTTCCCTCCCTTCTGCTTTCTGTCCCTGCCCTGTGACTGAACCCAGTGTGTGGACTGACTGTGATATTGGCTGTGTGGGTGACAGGCTCACTGGTGTGATATCTGAAGGGGAGAAAAACAGATCGGCGTCTCTTTACTTAACACCCTCCCTCCTTCACCAGCTGCTGATGAAGGAAGGACTGACTAGAGATAGCAGGGAATGTATTCATTTATTTCTCAACATGTGGCTATCTTTCACCAAGAGTTCAAGGTCTCTTGGAAATTCCATAAATAAAGAAAACTGATGCAAAAGGAAATAATTCAGATTCTGAAGGTTTGGAAGTTATGACTCGTCTTCCTCTTTCAAACGTATGCATCTCCCCTACACGTCACGTCATTACATGCCGTATCTATCAGGCTTTCTCGCAGACAAACTGTGAACTAAAGACAGTGATCGATAACGAGGATCCACTCTCTGCATTCCTCTGCATCACGAGTACAAAATAAAGCTAACGTTGGGGTCAGTAATGCATTTACAGTTCAATGACTCAAGCACCTTGTGATAACATAATACAGACATCTCTATGATCAATAGTGTTGCATGTTGATTCATTGACAAATATGTATCTTCACAAAAGTATTAAAGCCAGTGACTGACAAATACATTAACAAGTGGATTAATTTCAAACTGTGCTACAGCTTTATCAAACGCAACGGTTTGTCCAACGAAGTGATGCAGCAATGACTGATCATCTTATAATATTCATATATAATATAATGAATTCCACTAGGGAGAGAAATTGATGCATTTGGCACATCAAGTGTGATTTTAGGGTGAGGAGCTTCAAAGAGGAAGACCAAATAAAAGCTCTCGTTGGGTCATGACGTGGCTCTTCTTGAATAGCTCCCCTCCTCTCCTGCTGTCCTCATCCTGCCCCACCCCAACCTTAGCCATCGATCAGGAACTAAGCGCTGTCTTTAATTGGTTGGACGAGGTCGATTGCCCGTGCAGACAGCGAGAGGCCCGAAGGGGTATTGGAGAGCCTGGAATGTGTGCGTGTTTGTGTGTGTGCCAGCCAGTGAAAACACTGGGAGCCCTTCAGACTCTCTCTTAGGGCAATCATAGTAATGAAGTGAAAATCTGAGGTTCAGAAAACCACTGACCCACTGATTAACTGACAAACTAAAGGAAACAAATAACTTGAAGCACAGTTACACGCTGATCCCCATTTGTTTTTGCGTTTTACTCGTTTGCTGGGACGCCTATGTTGCAATACCCTGGGAAGGAAATGCTTAGCGAATCAATTGCTGAACGCAGCACTACAATAATATAACATTGCATCATGTTATTTTACACCTGTTGTCCACTTATCTCTACATTTATGTGTGTGCATGAAGGCCTAAAAATTCCGCAGGTTCACAAGATTTATTAAAGAAAATCACTGCGGGCTCTGCATGGGAATGAAGCTCATGTGTGTGTAATGAGTCACAGGATAGCGCAGCACCCAGCCCGCGCAGCAGTCCGTCGCCCGTATCAGGATCAAGTCCCGGGGGAGCGGATTGCAGCAGCATGTCGGACCACCGCACGGCACTGGTTAATTGACCGCGGATGGCGTTGTTCTCTCTGACGGATAAAAAATAAACTAATACATACAACAAAGATCATGTTGAACGATAATCTCGTCATATCGCCCAAGCCTCTGAATTGTTAAACTTGGGTGTGCAGTTTGTGTACCTCATTACTAGAATAGCTAGTGTGTGTAAATGATGCAAAGACAGCGAGAGGAAGGTAACAAGCTGACAGGAAAAGGCAGATGTTTGCAGTGATCTGCTGTCACTGCAGCGCTTTGGGTATCACTTTGAAGTTAGCAGGCACTTCAGTCATTCTACACAACTGCCCTCTTATGCCATCATTTAGTAAGAAGAATGAGTCATTATTATCAATAGAGTCAGTAGTGCTGTGCTAACTGCCACGGTCACATTTTCCACAGAGGTGATGAATTGGAGAATGTGACTGCTTTTGTAATTCGTATTGGTGATGAGTACAGTCAAAAGTTATTGTAGGGATAATGTAAATGTAGATTAAAGACCCAAATAATACAGAAAGTATTGTGACTGACACCACATTCGTCTATCTGAATACAACGTGTTGGTAAGCTTGTCCTACGAATAACCGCTAACTCAAAGATTTGCTTTCCCTTTTCTGTTGTGATAATAATTACTTTTATCTGCTGTAAATTCGGCTCCTAATCTAAACTCCCACTTAAAACTTTGTTTTGCATTTTTGACAGGCAGTCGTCTCATATTCTCCAACAAGGGAAAAATGACTGTGTCTCATGTAGTAAATTAAATTAAAATTAATTCTAGAGAGCGAGTTGAAGCTGGCTAATCCGACTCAAAAGTTCACTCCCTGTGGCACCTTGTGTACTGAAACTGATCTCATGGATGATCTGATTGCTCCCCAACTTTAAGAGAGAACACACAAAAAAGCTAAATCTAATTATTTCAGAAGGAACACAGCTAATGAAAGGATTGAAATAATAAATCAGCAGCATATGATATTATGGTATTTACCGAGTTAGAACTGATCTAAGGCTGGACTGGATGTGCATGTTAAATTTAACGTAGTCAACTGAAAATGCTGTGCAGCTGAGAACACGCTTAACTATGTAAAATCCAACTGTAACACCAATGAGTTTCTGGATTATATAGTCTGCACTGGTCTGAACAAAATATGGCCAAGGACCGTCAGCACGCACAACTCTTGACGGTACATTTAAGTACAAATATATTGCCTACCAAATCCAAAGTGTTGTAGGAGTCTCATGAAAAGATACACTTCACGAGAACGGGACGGACAACCCGAAAACATAATGCCGCTGGCCAATGGCAGTTGCCAGCGCAGAGACATGAATTAGTTGTAGATTTCAATTAGCTGAAAATGGACAAATTGAATGTGATCTTGTAGTTTGTGCTGGAACCTGAAAGTTTGTCAAGGACTGCAATTTGTAAAGGTCAGTCATTAAATGAGATGTTTTGAGTTGATTAGGGATTTTAGGATATTGTGTATTTCCAGCTTAATAAACTGTTCTCGAGGATCAGAACATTAATCCACACTACAGCCAGTCCCATTGATTTACCATGGCTCTAACAGGGTTTATTTTTGGCTTGCTTCCCAACCCTGCCTCAACTATCTATTTAGATTTTAAAGTTGTGTGGAAAATACATTTAATTGAAGATAACTCAACACAGAGAAAAATTAAGTCCTTTTAATTACTACATTAAAGACCGTAATGCTCTATATGGACTTAAATTCAAATAAATACATTTAACATTTCACTTATAAAAGACCATTGGTGTGTGGAGTCTATACACGAGTGATATTGTTCTTACTTGTGGCGATTCTGTGAGGCATGCAGGGAAATTTCCTTCCAGGACGAGCGGCGCTGGATACAGTCGGTGAGGTTCTGCTGGCTGGATAACACATAGCCCTCAAAGATCCTGTCCAGAGAGATGCTTTGGAAGCACAGGCGGATGAGCTCATTACTCATCTGCAACACAGCAAAAAACAAACACTGTCTCACACACTTGTCACAAATAATGAGTTTCGGGGGACCAAGTTACAGACACAGAGATTTACATTTATTACACGCTCAAGTGCTGAGCTATAATAACAAGTCACTGTTATACAAAACCCTGAATACGAAGGAGTCTTACAGTACAAAGTCATTAGCTACAAAAAGAGCACAAACAGCAAGCAAAACCAAGGTATTAGCCATTTCATTACCCGCTTCAGAGCACACGTTTTAGTTTTGACGAAGCTCAGCTGAAGAACCTGAAGTATTATACTGGCTGGAGTAAGACTGGCTCCGTGTGAATTCTGGGTCTGGGTCCAGTAAGGTCTACTGTGAGACTCAACTTATTTAGTAAGTGATTAGACTTCTTAAGGTTGGCTGAAATTACTGAAACTAACACACAAACTACATACAAAAGCCAAACCAGCTGTTACAGTTTAATCGTTTCTAAACTGAGTCTATAGTATAGAGCAAAGGTTAGAGGAGAAAGTTCACAAAAACACATCAACCAAAAACAAACATAAATCTCAAAACAAAATGTAGAACTAATCAACAGTTTGATAGTACAACGCCACAATTTACCAAATTAAAAAAACGTGATCAAAGAAGAAAACCAAGACAACAAAGTGAATCGTAAATAGAAAACAAACATCAGAATAAAATTTAAAAAAAAAGTGTAATCTACACTAAATAATTCCTCCTCAGCTGCCACAGTCATGTACATTGTTGGAGATGTGTGAATCCATCCAATTCCATAAAAAATAGTCATAAAAAATAAAAAGGATCATTCTATGACAGCTTGGATCTGGTACCTCTTGACTTTCACACCAAAGGTCACATATGGCATGGACTTAAATTGACAGACCTTAAACTTACTTTACACTTGAGGCCTTGCCGTGTAACACTTTTCTTGAACTGAATATTTGATCACATTCATAAGCTTAAAGCCCCAGATTGAAGCAGTTAGTTGCATATATCCCCTGCAGGTTCAATCTAACCGCCAGATGTGAGCCGCGCAGGGCTAGGCACATCTGTATCGATTCACACACACACACACACACACACGCACACACACACACACACACATACACACACACACACACACACACACACACACACACACAGAGGGAAAAAAAGGGTAAGGTTTAAAGTGAGTGTAATTCAAGCAGGCGCACATTTCATAAAAGCCCCTATTTGATGTGCTGGGTGCCAGTCAAGCATGCCGTCTGTGACACACACACGCACATACAGGTAGGAGGTTATAAGAGAGGAGGAAGTGAGTCGAAGGAAGGAGAGGGTGTAATTATTGAGGATGATGTGTATAGAGGCCTATGTGGAATGACAGCTTCCCTTTCATTTCTCTGATCACTGGTTTAATCCTGACAGAGCTACAGCGGGCCACGGAGGTGCTCGGTCTGATGCCTGCCTGGGCTACAACACACTGCCTTTCTAACTGTGGGTGTGTGTGTGCGCACGTGTGAGTGTGTGCACACATCTGTATGTGCATGTGACACAAAGCATAGGAAGGTGTGCGCATATCTGCATTTGCTTATGTCAAAACATCAATGTTTTTCATTTGTGCCGGTGTGTTTTTTTCCATTTGTGTGTGTAAGCGCGCGTGCAGGATGCTTAAGAGTGTGTGTGCGAGTGCTCACTGCCCAGGAAAATGTGTTGCACAGGCTGATTGCAGTGGCAAGCAAATGCTGCTTTTAATGAAGGAGGGTGAGAGAGTAGAGGGAAACACAGGAAATTAAATTGATATGTAAATGACGGAAATTCTCATTTGAGCTGAAGGTTGAGAGTGCTACAGCATTAACCAGCTTATGAGTTAATAATGATTTTTTTTCCTCCCTCCCTCCCTCCTTTCCTTCTCAGCCTGACTCCCTCCCTCTCTCTCAGAAAAAAAGGATGGGTAGAAGAGAGAGGCGGGTGAAGATGAAGACAACATATGTCCCTGAATCTTAACTCCCCGGAGATTTCCCTAAGCCCTTGTATAATCAGTTTCCTCAGAATCTGGACCTCTTCACAACGACGAGAATAAAACAGGCCAGTCTTGACTTTAAAAGTACATATCCACTGGATGTGTTGTTCTCTCTTCTAACTACACATCTCTCACGTTTGGGTTTTTTCCTCTGTAAAAACAACCAGATGGTGTTGAATATATCTCAGATGGACATGGAGGAGACGAAGGGTGTCGGACAGCTTGTAATAGTGGTGTAGCTCTGTGAAGCGGGCAGTAACAAAACAAAGACAACATCAGCTGCAGCTAGAGAGAGCACCAGAGGCAAATGACTGCAAAATGATCACTGCAGCCATTATCAACCACCAGGGTTATTATTTTCTCTCCCCTCTCTTTGGTATTAGCTGGAACGAAACAGCCCAGTCAAAAGTCCTTGCCCTGCAGCCTTCAGTGATTGGAAAATGATATTAAACCAGACATTGTGTTCCCAAGTGCAAAAAGAGAAGAGAAGGGAAAAAAAAGAGAAGAAACATAAAGCTGCAACAAATGAAGAAAATGGTTGAGGCCCTGCAGGAGAGAGAGGGGGCAGTGGCAAGTCGCACACACACACACACACACACACACACACACACACACAAACTAGGAATACAATGCAGACTCACAGAGTCGCAGATGTGCACACACAACGGGACACACTAAGTGCATGCATTACACATCACACAGACATAAAAAGAGGCAGACAACCACACACGCTACCATGACACAAATGGACTATGATTTGAAAGTATTAGCCAAAAAACATCAGACACAAATGGAAACCACATCAGTGATCTGGTTCTGCTCCAGAAAAGAAGGAGAGGGCCGTGCTGCCTGATGGAATACTTTTTCTGCAGAAAATAAACAAGACATTTTCCATCTCTATTATTTCATACAACTCAAGGGGGAAGAAAGCCTCCCGACCATAAACAGAGATGGAAAACATAAAGCGAGCACTGCTGCAGGAGAGGCCGCGGCCGCCTGAGCTGCATAAAGCCCAGTGAGCCAAAGGTTTCCAAGTTCCTCCATGGCCAATGACAACATGCACCACTGCAGAGAGCAGGTTACATATACACAGTTACACTTCAAGATCATAGATGTTATTTTTATTTTTTTTAAACACACACAATATGCAAACGTGCAGAGATCCAGGTCTGTAGGCTTCACTGCTGGCCTACTCAGTACAGACAGGGTACCTTTATCCGGCAGCAAGGAACCGAAATGGCTATAAAATAGCTTACCTCCACCTCAGGTATGAAAAATAATAAATAAGTGAGTAAAATGACTGAAAAGCCTTTTGTGACACCACTGAAAAGCACTGGAAAATGTGAAAACATTAGGCCAGACGATGGAGATGTAACCAGATGTGAGACGCTCAAGGCTCTGCTACTGATTTACTGTAGGTTATGAAGCCATCACACCACTCAGCATAGTTGCTGTCTTTTCAAACTGAGCACAAATGATTAATGAAATTCTGCTCCACACAGTAACTAACTCCCCGGGCTACAACTGGAAATGGAGTGCTCTGCATCGTCCTTGGTGTGGGTTAAAGGTGCACATTTAGTGGTACAAAAGGATTAAAGGCTCCTAGGTTGCTCTGAAAGAAGCATCACACTAACAGTGCTCGGGCTGTCAGATCAGAGGAAGATAAGGAAGATGTCGAAACAGTGGGACACATAAAAGACTAAGAGAAAAAGAAAAGTCAGTCAGGCAACAGGGCACCAATTGATTGCAACAATGAGAGTTCAAAACATAATTATTTGAGGTTACACATTTTTGTTTTGGTCTGTGGGGCTGTCAATTGGAATGAAAAGAGCTGGGGTAATGAAAACCGTGATCAGGCCTTTTATTCGGTGCATTCACTCTCAGGGTATTGTAACTCTGATGTGTGAACACCCAGGATGAGTGGGAGTGGGCTTCAGTGACGAGGATGCATTATCAGAACGAGACAAAAACCCAAAGGAGAGCCGATCTACAACTGAAAGGACATTCATACAGCGGAAGGTAATCTGTTCCTGTTGCTCCACTGACTCATCTGTGGAATACGTGATTACTTGTGTAAAGGACCGTGAGGTAGCACATCGATTTATAATCTACCACAAAGGTGTCTGAAGTATTAAAACTGGATTGGAAAAACAAGACTGTGTGTATGCAGTGTGTAGGTATGAGCACGTGAGAGTCACAGGGGTTATCGATGGACGGAGCAAGAGATGACCGAGCAAAGACACCGTGGTGAAATGCAGGCACCTTGCAGAAGAGACCAGTGACGCTCTCACTTGCATTGTAGTGAATTGAGTTGACCCATACGATGCAGATTAGACCGACAATGTGTTGCAATTTAAGAGCAATTTTGGCTAGGCTTGAGCTGGCCAAGCTCTTCACACGGCTCCTTCAATACAGACCGGTAGGGCAGGTTTGACTGCAACTGCAGAAAGCAATCTGGGCATAACAGACATACACAAAGAAAAGCATTAAAAAGCCGAGTACACAAAGTCTAGACCTACCAGCAAGTAAAAGCCACAGTGATGCAGAACACTTATCCATCTATATCCATCTCAAACAACTCTCTTTCCTGTGGACAGTTACAGGCTATAATCTGCAGATATTTTGCATTGTACCTCTAGTGATAAATGGCAAACCTCAAGCTCTGCTCCACACTTGACATAAAAGAGAAACATTAATAGAGTGTACTCCGTTTCTGCCCAACAGCCGGCTTTGGCTCTTGTATATAAACATGCTGAGATTGTACCTCATATCCTTTACCTTCCCCCATCTAAATACTAGGACTGTATATTGGTGAATCTGGCGACACAATACGTATCATGATCCAACATATTGAGATACTGTAAGCAAGGAAAACTGTCCTTTAGGATTTTTAGGGAAACTATCATAGTATAAAGAACAACTGCCACATGCATAAAATCTGAGAAACAAAAGGTTTCTTTTTTTATATGTGATCAGAACAGTGGGACCTGCATTGCATTTAACACAGTCCCTGTAACATCCAACATCATAGCACTACTTTGTGTGCAACCTGTCTCCCCTGACTCTTTGCATGTTAAATATTAAATAAAAATCGAGTGTTTTTGAGAATCGATACAGAATCTCAAAACATAATACTTAATTTTATTGATATTTTCTTACACCACTATTTAATACATTCAATAAACTCAAAACACTGGCTGCATTCTCCGTTATACGGAAAGGTAACTGTGTGTTATGAGCATTAGCCAGAGTCATCAGTCATGGAGTGCCTGAATTCCACATCCAAGCAGGTGCTGTTGGACAGGGTTGGCCCTACGGTGTTAAATGGATTGTTTAGCTTGCTAAGCCAAGTCAGAGCTGTAGAGCACAGTGGATAAAGCCTCAATATTCTCTGTTTGCCCATAAGTCATCATACTGTGCCTCTGTGGTGGCTTTATACCAGGCAATATGCTGTGCTGGCCTGAGCTACGTGCTGTGTCACAATGCAAAGTGCAGCAAGCTTCACTTTGCGTCCACGTTCAAAGCCGTCTTTAAAAAAGCAGCGCGATGCAGAGATGCTAACTTTCCTGAAATAATAGTCACCACTGTTGAAGTGAAGAGAGTTCTACTAAGTAGGACAATGCAGCATGACTTTTCCAATTACAGGAATGATGGAATAGGCTTTTTTGTTGCAAACATTGCCACACAACAACTTACAAAATACACCTCTTTGTTTATGCAGTATGACCCCTGTATATTTGTTACATTTGAGTTAAGACATTATAGTAAGCGCTGCATTTCACGCGCCCAACAGATTGTCACAGCAGCTCCTCCAGAAGTCTATCTCTTGCAAGAAGCCAGATATATCACTCATCCTCATCATTTTATGGGCATTCAGTGGCTCTGTGGTCTGAAGTGATGGCAGAAAGGGAAGATAAAGAGGTGAAAGAAGTCAAGTTTAGACAAAGACAGCTAAGAAAGGTTGAAATTATGTTGGAAATGGGACACAATGAAAGGCTGAAATAAAAGCATTGGATGAGATTGTTTAGAAATGGAAGGAGAGAGATGATGGAGGTACAAAGAGCCAAAGACAAAAAAACGATGAAGAATGTGGATAGGTGAAGGTGAGAGGTGAAGAGCCCAGTGCCTCATTAAATAAGAACTCTAAAGAGTGAGAGTCAGGAAGCAGATGCTGGAGCTTCAATAGCGTTTTGAACAGAGAATCACAGATCAAAAGATAAAGTCTGAGTGACCTTTTAGACAGCATCCCCAGAGAGATGAATGGAGAGACAAAAGGCACCCACACATACACTCAAATACACACACAAACACACACACACACACGCGCACACACACACCCTTAGGCTTATTCTCCATTTTCTCTACTGGCTTCTTGTCCTTGCTGGCCACCTCGGGGCTGCGCTGTAGGCCTTCCTTATGCATTATCTGTTCAAAAATAACATTATATAAAACCTTTCACATCGAACACCGCCACACCAAGGCTTTCATTACTCTGTTGTGAGATAACGCCGATCATGCAGAAAAAAGGTTTGTTTTCCTTTCCAAATACGGAAAAATGCAGTAAAGTCATATATATCATCTCAAGAGAGCACTGCTCTCCGAGGTTTTTATGCCTACAAAGTGCAAGAACAGGAACTGCATAAAAGTTGAAAGTGTCGAGAGAGTGGCACTCTTTTAGGTTTTCTGTGTCTACAAATCACAAGGAAAACTGCTTTTAAGATACATGGAATGAAATATGCATCTAACTCTTTGCACTGAGATGAAATGGATTTCAATCTGCAACCCTCAGCGGGAGAAATGGAAAGTGATTACAACTTCACCAGCAATGGACAAGAGAAAGCCAAGAAAAACCTCCAAAAGCACACCTCATACACAGTACGCACCACTTGGGAATGTGCACAAGGTGAAAAATAACATCACATACCAACATGAATAAAACGATCGGTCATAATTGAAGAACAGGTACATGAAAGAAAGCAGAGGGAACAGAGTGTGCAAGGTCATAAAGTTATAAAGAATAATGAGGGACTTTAAAGGCCAGCATAGTGGTTAGACCACAGCTCCCTGTTATCAGTTAGGGTCTCTCACTCAGGGAACACTGAGGATCAACAAAAAAGATAGCTGGGCGTCATCTAAGCACACTTTCCGTAAGTACATTTCCAGTAATAACCGAATCCAAAATACCAGATAAATTAATGAAAAAAACAATGAACAACCAAATAAAAAATTGCATGCAATTAATGTACAGGTTCCATAAACCTTTTGAAGTAAAATGTGAATATAAATTTGTGTAAAAGGTTTTCATAAATATGTTTTTATTTCTGTGGAACAAGCATGTTGACCCCCCTCAAAGGGTCGAAATCAAGAACCGATCGATCGATAAGCAGAACCGGAATCGCTAAAATCCAAATGATACCCAACCCTAACTTTCGTACCCAGTTGCAGCAACATGCAGCTCTCCATCAGCCTTAAAACAGCGGAGATAAACAAGACGAGGACAGGAAACGAGCAGCAAAAGAGAAATAATGAGCCAACTCGAAGCACAGAAGGTGGGCAAAACAACTGAAGAGCACAGAACAGACATCTGTGTGAGAGTGTGTTATTCAGCCAGTGGCTATGGTTTTCTTCCCATTCCGGTTTGTGCTGTCTGTGAACATCTATGTGCATGCTTTCTATGGTCATTTAACCTTTGTGAGCCTGCAGTGAATCCTTGAATCGTTGAAGACAAAGTGATTGAGGTAAAGCCTTGCTCAGAGCCAAATAAGTGCTTTGCATGATTGCTTCCACTCAATCTGACATGGGAGTAGAATCTGTATACCCAAGAGCTATACCATTACCTGTGTTCTCCATTTACATACATATGTACGCTGTAAACTACCCATCTGCAGTCACAGCGGCAAAATCATTGTCACTTCATTGTTATTGAATTTGAAAAAGTTTAGAATGAAGTTTCTAGAAAGCAAAAATAAACAAATGTTTACCCCACAGTGCAGATTTGAGAGTCTGGGAATTTTAAATCCTTGAAATGTCTTTGATTGTTGCTGTATTGACTGAAAATGATATAGCAAAATGAGAATTTGCAGGGGGCTGAGGGAATGAAAAGGATTTCTGTCAGGATTATCCAATCTTTGTCTGATTATCCAGGAAACATGGAGCTGTGTCAGGTAGAGGAGGCTGTAATTGTGGGTGTGCAATTTCTGTTTACTACCAGTGTGAGTGTGTGCACATGCGTTTGTGTATCTGTGTACGACTGTGTGTTGCTTCTTTGAAAAGCAGTGGCGTTTTGTACACTGATTGAGATAATTAGCATGAGAATTGAACCATCACAACGCACCAGTACGCTGTGTGATTACCCCTGTGTGTCTCTCAATTCAACTAGTCCGTCAGCATTTACCTTTCCGGCTTTGCAAAAAACATAAAAGAATAAGTCTAAATTGTAGAAGAGCTTGTCGTTCCACATGAAGCAGATCAATGGTTGGCTGTCAAACTGACATTTTGTCAAAGGGCATAATCTTTATTGTGAAGCCCTCCTCTTTCAACAGGAAATGTTCAGTGCATATGATAGGGTCATTTTTAGGTAGCTTCCTTAAACTGCTGTTAGGGAAGGTTATGGTTATGGGATATTCCAGAGGACCGAAAGAAAGAATAAGAAACTATTTCAAAGGTTTAACCACAATAGTAGAGGAGATTTGCTACCGCACAGGGAGGGATGAAATTTACATATTTTTATTTTATTTAAATTCAATTTTCAAAACCTAATCACAGAGGCGTCTCTGAATATCTTGTACCAGACTCCAGGACAGTGCCGAACTTCAGGAGGAGGTGAGCAAATGTTAATAGAGGTGATGATTATCTGTGGCTAGTTATTGTTGTACAAAGGAGACCCGTTAACATCCTCTTTATAGGAGTTTCTTCAGAACTACCACCAAGTTTAGTGCCGTTTGATGGTGAACTGTCCCTTTCTCTCCCACTGAGGTACCCACCTGTGAGGCTGAAGTGGTAGCGGTACATGTTGGTGGTGTCGATGTCCTTTCATGCTCTTTTCCCAGTAGGTGCTGAGGGCAACCAAGGGGGCACGCAAACAGGTCATCCTGCTCAGCTCTGGGTGGGTTCACCCTGCACAGTGCCAAACTGTACGGCCGCATCAAACGTCTCCTCTGTGATTACCGTCTCTGACACATGGACGTAGTAGGCCAGCTGCTCTGCCACCTGTCCATGTAAAAGAGTGAAGCACAGGATAAATTAATCAGAGTGGTGAAGACAAGTAGATATAAAAAAAGGGAACGCAGGGATAAAAGGAGGGGAGTGAAAGAATTAAAGACAAGACAGAAAGGGCAGAGGACAAATGGGGAAATGAGGAAGAAAAAGGAATAAATGGAAATGAGTGTTAAGAGAGAGAGAGAGAGAGAGAGAGAGAGAGAGAGAGAGAGAGAGAGAGAGAGAAAGAAAGTACAAGAGGAAGGAAAGAGTGACATAGAAAAGGGAGACGGGGGAAAGACAAAGAGCAAGATCATAATGGGGATGCAAAATTTCCAAAAATGCACAACACAGGCCTGACAGTACCCTGAAAGACATTCTTTAAATGATGGCAGTCTGTGATTCTCTTTTGTGATCTCTCGAAAGCAGGAAACCACTGCGGCCATGAAATGGCAGACATTTTTATTAATTCCAGTGGGTCTCTTTAGTTGCAGCTCACTTGGTATTCAGGGACATCATTACCAAAATCTACAAAAGCTCTTATCAGTTATAATACTGCATAGCACTGCACCCATGTGTGTAGGGGTGTGTCTGTGTCTTTGACAAGGCTTGGCAGCAATCTCTGCTTCACATCTTTTGGCTTCTGAGAAGAATGGGCAGTCCAGCTTTTCTACAGTGTTTTTGACATTTCCATTAGTCGGGATGAAAGCTAAACAGGTATCAGACAAGCTGGACAAGGCTGCATAAAGAGCACCTCTCTTTGATGGGGACATGCAGGTACACGCATTCCAATCTAACTACACATTGCCAATTAAAAAAACACAGCTAAACATTGTTTCGTCCATCACGACTTCACCATTTTCCCTATCAGAATGTGTAAGCTACTTGAACCTGCTCATAGGAATTAAGCAGCCCCCCAGGGATTTTCAATGTCAGAACATTCATTATAGGGCTCAATGGGGCACAACTCTTTCATTAAGGGCTCCATAACACGTCTCACTGGGGTTCAGCCGCTATCTGTCGGTGCAGGACTACACTGCAGCTTCATTTGGTTAGGGAGGGGGCGTCGGATGTACCTGTGAGGGCACGGGGGACTCCACCTGCTGCAATGGTGGTGATGGAGGTGTCCTTGGTGGAATTATACAGCTTCCGTTTTTTTGTCCTCCATTAACAAGGCCTTGGTTACACCATGATCCACAAAACTAATGAAAACTTCTGCTGGATGGTTGGTCCAAGGACAAGAGAGAAAAGGTGGCCATCGAGTGTGATCGTGTCACAGTTCAACACATCCCAGCGACAGAGCAGGAAAAGTTTGAGCAATTACACCCAATTACCTGTATCCCCCAATTGTAACAATGTCTATCACATTTAGAGAGGGCTGTGTTCTGTGTGCCCATTCCTCACCAGAAATGTAAACATACAGGCAGGTGGTGCCTAATCTAACTCCAATATTACCTAAATGACATCACTATGCAGATTATACATGGAGCTGTCTTGTCGAATATTGCTAACAGGCAGCTACACAGATAGTACGGATAGTATTGCTGTAACAGCAGTGTAGTGTGAGGGCGGGAAGATGACTTGTGAATATTATGATTTTTATTTTGATATTAGCAGTTGAAATGACTCTTATGTGATGCCTTATTTAACTCCTTTTTGAAACATTACCAGTTGGGGCTTTTATTTGGGTATAGTTTATTCACTCATAGCCAGTATTTTTAGAAATGTAACAATATTGCACAATTATTGATATATGTTATGTCATGGTATATTAGTCAACCCTGCTGGTAGCATTGTTTTGTGCTGAATAATAAAAATCAGAAATCTCACTGAAACTGAAAACTGTGTGAATCTTCCTGTTTCTAATAAACGGCTGCTATGTTGACAACAATCCAGAGCTACAAAATGAATCTCTAATGCAGGAATTTGAACTGAGGGTCAAGATTCAACACATGTGTTCCTATGCAACAGAAAAGTTTAGTTTGAATAAAAAAAAAAACATGAAAAGAATTGGCTTAAAGAACAGGAATGACTTTGGTGTTGGTTCAGCAATGGTATCATCACTAGAAACTCATTTGGTTCTATAAGCTTGAAAAAACATCTGGTGGCTCACAAAATCCAACTTCCATCCACTGCTTATGAAGCAATTCTGAGACAGTTAGTCTGGATGACACAGCAGGCGAGTCCTGAGAGTCTGTTTTTTGGCTTAGGATGAGAGTTGTTCATGTTCACAAACATTGATTGGACTGTGGCAGAAAACAAGAATAACATATGGCTTGCATTAAGTGGTTTTCCAGTTTAATGTCCGTCTGCAATGTAGATAATGTAGTTCTAACCCTGCAGAGGGCCACTGCTGGTGGTTGGGAGACCCTGACCTTCAATTCTCCATTGCTGACAAGGATTCCATTAACCAGTTTGAATGATTTACCAGGTTACTGGTGCACAGTCTGGCATTTTTCCTCCTCCAAAGCCTTGTCGCTGCATTCATCTTCAGTTTCTCTGTGGTTAAAAGTAAGTCAACACTGATACCACATGTCTGTACATGTGGTACTGCGGCATCATTACAGAAACGTTCTAAGTCTGAAATCTTGTCTCGTCTCAGTTTTAGGATGAAATTTAGGAATTTAGCTATGACAGAAACATGTTTCCTAACTGCATTTAGGTTAAAAAAAAACTGTCCTGAATTATTTCAAGAAAATAATTCAGGCAGCAACACTGATGTTAGGTCTGTACGGCAATGACACTGGAGAAAACATGAAGATAGAGAATAACATGAACACCGAAATATAATGATGGATACTCAAACCGTATGATGACACTTATTGATTAAATAATTGACAATTATTTCAAGAGTTGAAATTAAACATTTACATGATTCACTTCAAAACTCAAAAAGCAACAATAACAGAATGTTTGAGAGTAATGTTTATGCACAATTAATCACCTCTACAAAATGTTTCATGTCTGCATGCATGCAGTATGTGTGCCGCAGTGTGTAGCCATCATTATTTACCTTCAGGTTGGACCTCCTGCAGTGAACATGAGAGACCTTGGCCATCGAAAAGAATGCCGTGCATCGTCTTCTTCAATTAATCTGATTATATGGATTCATAATAGCTTTTACAGTTCCATCAAGACCCTAGCAAGCATGCTTGCACCTCCTGAGCTCAGGACAAACTTGCAACTCCCATCTTCCCAACCAACTCCTAATCCCGGGATTGACAGCTGGGGCCTGTGAGGAGCACGATGAATAATTTGTGGACAGAAAGAGCTGCAGGCAGCCGGAAAATTCAGAGACAAAAGTAATAAAATGGTGAAGTCAACAGCTTCATGAACTATTTATCTTTCTGGGACCGATATGTCCTCCTTCAGTCTCTTTCTGTACTGTTCCACTCCAGCCACCTCACTTGTCAAAGCCCACAGCAGTCCAGCTTTTATTGAAACTTTGATTTAGTTTCCCAAGTTGTCACTTTCTAAGGACTGTGTGCAATAAAGGAGACAGGTTATTGGGGAGAAGAAAAGAGAAAGGGACTAATGAAAAAAGAAACCTTTAATAGAAAAAAAAAAAAAGCCAAAAAGCCTCACACTACAGTGATATGAGAGCAAGCACAAAAAGTTGACAATGATCAATAACATTAATATGGGCTGCTGCAGACAGTCTGCTTCAGGCAGATTAACTATCTGCTGCTGAAAAGGACAAGACAATAGTGACAGAGTAAAGCTAGGGTGTGATATTTAGCCTTCAACATTTTTTTGTCAGCTTGTGGTTGATCCCACTTATCAATTATGGGTTTAAAGTTACATGCATTTATATAAAACCATGTAGTGCAAATAGTTCACATTTTGGCACATTATTTACAGGTTCACTCTCCTCCTGGAAAGCTTTAAAAAAAATGTTTCTGCCTGATCTCTTCCACTTTCCAGGCGAGGGGCAGCTCATATCGAACGAGCCCATTGATATTGCAAAAACAAATGAGAAGCCAGAACTTGAAGATACTTCCAAACATGTCATTATATCGATGGGAGTATTGTGGTTTCCACCAAATAAGCAAGCAAGACAGGACAAAATGTAGTCAGAACTGTGAGGACAGCGTTGAAATGTTCAATCCAATTCAGGCAACATCTTACTCTACGTCTAAAGTTATATCAAACAGAGTGAAGTGAAAGGTTATCGTCTATTAAATTTTATGATTTGTTGACTAGACGAGGAGAAAATAAAATACTTTTTTTGTTGTTGAAAATTGGGGTGAAGGGAAGCGTGTGTGTGTGAGCGGAGAGGTTGGTCCTGCAGAGTTGAGCGGATTCTTCACTCCTCGGAAAACACCAGTGGCGAGTGCGCAGTAAGTATTAAAAAGTCCACTGAAAGCGCTGCATTTTCCTCATACGCCTGTCCTGCTTTGCGTTTAACAAAGGTTATGACATGTACACTAACCATGAAAAGGTGATGCTAATAACTTAACGTTATTCATTAACAAAAATTATAATATTTAGAGAAAGGTTCTGTGTGAGCACATTTATAAAGCTGTGAGCAGCTGCAGCCACTGTTGAATTGTAGTAACATTAGACACTTTGGCAAACACAGATAACAAAGACTAAAATACTACGCTGCGTCCACAGTGCTATGTGGGAGTGGGAAACGTCAAAGCCAAAGTGTGGCTGTTAAACAGCACAATGTGTCATAGTTTATTGCTCTCATACTGGTCTAAGACTGCTTGCTTAACGGAACTTTGTCACTGCCGTCAGTTTTTTTTACTGCCAATCACGAGAATATGATGTAGAGAAAGTGATGAATCATGTCGCGGTACCTACGTTTCCTGAAGGCAACATAATTGAGGAAGGTCCTCAGCCTTCTTTGTTATGTAACTCACATTTCAATGCCCCTCTCAGTTAAAGCCACGTCAGATCAGGGCCAAAAGTCTAACTGAAGAAATACATTCTGAAACTGGAAAAAAGTAAGATCTGAATGTGAAAACATAAAATCTGCAAATGAAAAAAAAACAATAACTCAAATATGAAAATATACATGAAAGTGGAACATTTAAATAAATGATTTATTGCAAAGAATTACAGAACTGAATCAAATTCATATTCAACCTGAAAAAACTTTTCATACACATATTTTTATTTTGAAGATATTATTGTATTTTTTCAAAGTTCAACTTCAAAACTTGAACTTTCGGTTTCTATTTATTTATTTTTTTCAAATGATCAAAACTTTTGGCCCAGATTTAGCTCCATATCTATTACCATGCAAAAAGCACAGGTGAAACTAATTTAGCTAACGATGGTTCAGTTCCATTAAGCCATGTCAGTGAGCCAGCATGCACAATACTGAGCTCTAAGTGGAATATACTCATCGTGTTATCAATTACACCTCAGCTTTTCCTGCTGTGACATGCCAGCATGTCTGCTGTGAAAAGGGTCCATTATGGTCATTTATAAGGTTCACAAGGACACGGCGGGAGTAAAACATGCTGTCATGTGTACATATCTGTGAGATGGCCACACATCCATACTGACATATTACATTTGTGGCTCAATTACTTAAGGTGTGTTGTGTTCTTTTAATTTGAAATAGAGACGCATAGAAATCAATTTCAGAAAACTTCTCTTCATATTAACTGTATTTATTCCATGATGATATGGTATGCATTACAAAAGTACTCAGCTGAGGACCCATGTCACTGTCCACAGACCACATTTAAGTAGTTCCTCTGTCTCACAGATCCACAGAACGGCCACAAGCTCTAGTTTACAACATATTTTATACCGCCGCCTTTCAGGTATAGTCTTCTCCCATTGGTTGGCTGGGGCCAGGTCCTATTGGCCCCTTGTTGGCACTTAGGCGTGTCCACGCCTCTCAGCATCTCTCTGCTCCAATCAGATCTTCTGTCACCCTTTTAGGTGGTGTACTCTTCCGCTTCACAGTTTACAAATATTGCTTCTTATTTCACAGTAGATTGGCCACTAAGTTACTTAATTCAATAACAACTTACATATCACATATTACATCTTAATAAGGACACAATAAGGCACATTGTAACAGTTTACATATTGATTATTCTGACAAGTGCCTAAATTAAGAATAAGCCACTATTACGTTTTTAAATATTTAAAAATAAAATGAATGTTTTTTGTTTTTTTAACATTTTTGTGAGACCGAATCTAAACCCCCAAAAAAAACGTTAACATAAAATTTTGTACAACAGTTACACATTTGATACCATTTATTTCTGCATGTAGCTTTAACGTTATATCTGGGAAATGATTTGATTAAACATTTAATTTTGATGGGTTATAAACATGGCTACAACTTATAAAAAATGGCTTACAACTAGCTTAAAACAAATGAGGTTAGCCAAAGTTATTAGGCACTTAACAGTTAGCTTACCTGTAGCTAGTTTAAGATAACATTAGCTACCTCACAGCCTTAATGCAGTATTATAATGTATTATCACCTTTTATAGCTCTACTGCAGCAGTTTTATGGCTCAATTAGTTATTTGGGAAAATTAATTTGATGTTTCTATTTTTCTGTGAACACAACAAAGTTCTTACCTGGGCTGATGATGTTGGCCTTGTAGAGACTACGAATACTTGTTGCACTAGCGTGCAGCAAGTATTCGTAGCGTTTTTACTAAATGCTGCGCATGTGTTGTCAAATTGATGAAGATATTTTTCGAATTTGCTTTATGAAGAAAACTAATTTCAGTCGGGTGGCTGTAAAGTGATGAAAACATTTCACCCTATTCAGTGGTTAACTAAGTAACGTTACATTTACTCAAGTTACTGTGGGCCTACTACAATTTTGAAGTATTTCCATTTCCTGTTACTTCATACTTTTACTCCACTACATCTATTTGATGACTTTATTAAAGGCGAGGTAAAACTTTGATTGCTTGGTGAAATTCACAAGCTACCTGGCAGTATATATACTGTTGCTATATTAAAGTGAACACATTTTTGCATCAATAATTATAATTAAATAATAAATAAATACTTAAATATTCAAGAATAAGTAATAATGTTGAATCAACCTTAAGCTTAAAAAGTGCCTGGTTCGGCTTCCTCGAGAGGTTGGGGGTTCGATCCTCGGCTCCACTTGTCGAGGTGTTCTTGATCCACACATTGACTGAGTCCCAAATTGCTTCGGGTGGGCAGACTGGTGCCATGTGCATTTACCACATGCATGTTCCACTAAAATTGCAATTAAAGTATAGCCTAATACGAGCATAAACAAGTACAAAAAGGGTCTTCCTCTATTGCAAAATTTGACTGAAAATACTTACTTAGAGAAACTATATTTCAATATAATCTGACCTGAGGTAGCCCCCTCTCGTTTCTACTCACTTGCCACCAGTGGTGCACAGAAACTAAGAACATTTACTCAAGTACTGCACAATTTTGACATACTTGTACTTTACATGAGTATTTCCATTTCCTACTTCTTTAAACTTCTATTCCACTATATCTCAGAGGGAAATATTGTACTTTTAAGTCCACTACATTTTATCTGATAACTCATTAGAATTGTACTACAAAATATAATGAACAAATAATTCATCATGTATTATTATAGGTTAAGATGAAACGTTATTGATCCTTTGGTGAAATTCACAAGCTACCCAGCAGTATACACAATTAACTCCTCCTTTACCAGCTGAAACAACACATTAAGACATCAATAATTATAATTCAAGACTATAACATATATTATTCTGGGCCGTAGTGCAGAATGAGTTATTTTACTCTTTGTACTTTAAGCACATTTTGATAAGTTTTATACCTTTACTTAAGAAACATTTTGAATGGAGGACTTTCTGAATATTTCATCCACCACTGCTTGTAACAAATGGATTTACTTTTATTTCGGCATCAGCCTGTATCGCACGCTGGCATATTTCAAATTCTCTCACGGCATAGCTTTTGCATTTCTGTCTCCCTCAGCAATGGTTCCCTTTTGTTTTTAAGACAATATCTTATTTTTAGCATCTCTGAAGGCTCATAATTCATTCAGAAATATTTGCTAAAATTATACTGCTTTATACAAAATAAACTAAGTTTGGTTTAATTAACAGTACCAGGAAGGCATGTCCCAGCTTTTAAGAGAGCCTAATGTGAACTCTTGCTAAAGCTCTGTAAACACTTTTTATGTTCATGTCTGAAGGCCATTTTGTTATCCAAATAGTTGAGAAAGTGCATCTTCGGTTTAATCTCATCTCCCATTCCCCTTGTAGGTTTGAATCCACATCTAAAAATTCCCTTAAGCAGTTGGCTGTGTGTCCCTACGGTCAAACACAAGTATGAGACTTTCCTGTTTTCAATGTATCACATGCCTGCCTCTTATTTTTGACCTATCTCAAGCTTTTAACAAGAGCAAGGCAAAAATAGAGGAGCCTCTGTAGCATCCCTATCAGCAAGTTGACCCCCAGTTGAGCAGACACTTCTAGGATTTCCTCTAAAGGGTAAGTACTGTACTGTAACCGGGATGACTCGGCTCTGAGTGCTCTTTCGTGGTCTCACCCTCTTTTCTGCCACTTTGATTGTCCAAGAGTTAAACCCATCATACAGAGCAGCGGGAAAGACAGGGAGTTCATGCTCCCACTTTTATCATGTTTTATTTAAAAATTATTAAAACATCTCTTCAAACCATTTTTTCATGAGAGCGCGAGGCAAAGCTTTCCTGTTGGTGATGATGTCATGTCATCACAGAGAGCGTAATGCAGTTCACCTCAATTACCTGTCAAAATATTGCTGCTTGCCATCGCCAAAGAGTGCTCCTCGACACACTGTGTGCTGAAGAGAGACAAAAACACAAACAGTCAACATATATTTTATATAAATACATCTGAATTTCATTTTGGAATATATCAAGCATGGTGGCATGACAACGTTCACAATTTCTCCTTTTGAAAACAAATTGAATTAATCAATTTATGGATAATTATATTTTAAAACCTATAGGGTCTTGCACAAATCAATTTGGATTGGGAATTATTTTTGTATTAATTTGTTGGAAACCTACCTTGCATTCTTAAACAACAGGATGAAAAGCCCGTATATCATAGTTGGATATACTGCGCATATAGCTGCTTTATGAGTTGCTGAGAAGTGGCTTTCTTACCTTTTCTTTGTGAACGGATGTGGACATGTATGTGTTTGTCAGTGTTCTGAACTGAATGCAATGTGAAGGTGAGTCAGCAGGGAGCTGGTGTTGGAATGAGCAGGATTGATGTGCTCACAGCAGACAGCCTCGGGTCCATCATAGGCTTGTCTAAACTGGGCTCCCGGGTTTATTCTGTGTGGAGTATACCTGCAGTATGGTACCCTTTACAAGTCTCTTCTGCACAGGAGGCCCCTGCAGAGGTCATTGTAGTAGCTTTATTCACACATGAATACACACACGAACAGTACAATAACACACACACACGCATGTGCATGACAGCTACTGTTGCTGAGCAGACCTGTGCAGAGGGCTAAATTAGGAACAAAGCTGTAAGACCGGGGTGTTACTGGAGCAGATTCGTTAAATGCTGTGCATCAGACGGACCAGCTGTGTGTCGAGGTGCTGCTACTTAGCACTGTAACAGATGTAGCTCACATTTTAACTTTCAACAAAATACACTACTTCTTTCTCTGGTGCCAGCTCTTGACTTTGCGTGTACCCACATGGACTGCCAGTGCAACACAGCATCCAAAGTAGATGGACAGAAACGTTGTCCTATTTTTAATACAACGACGATACAAACAATATAAGATACACATTTATCTTTGTTTGTTGGGAAGCACTTGGTGAGTGTGTTGACAAAGTTGTTGTTGCACTTTCTAGGCACTGCGAGTCTATCATGTGTTGCCCCTCAAAATTCAATAACTGATGCTGCTTCAGGGTTTTTAAATCTGCTTCCATTCACCCTTTTAGGCTCAATGTCAGCCAATTCGGTTCAGGATAGAAGTAAAAACTTCTTCTTCTTTTTTTAAAAAGCCTCCTGTCTTAGCCTGTATCAGTGCTGTCAAGAAAGATGGAGCTGTCTATGTGAATTACATATTAATATTACAAGTTTTGATCATTGATTGTTTTTTTATTTTTTAAATGCACCTTATCAAATATCAAACATAGACTTTAGCAGTACTGTAGTTCATGCACATATCACAACCATCTGGTGCTTTAAAAAAAAAAAAAAACAATCAATACCTCTTCGAATTACTGTAATCATCCTAAATATTATACGTTGTTACATTTAAGTGAAGCAATGTCAATCATGTTTGTTTCCAGCGGCATAACCGTGTCATTGACCCTGATGGTATTAAGAGATTAAAAAGTCCCCCGTCCTCTCCGTGTTGTTGACAAGCGTTGAGACTCAATACGGCCATTAGCATTAAGCTGGCTCATCAATAAGCACTGGTTGATCCATCAGTCTTCCTGATATAGCCCAAGGGACCCCGCGTAGGTCCCTGCCAGCGCCGAGAGCGGCCGCATGGGCACCCTTGATCTGTCGGTCACCACGCACGCACGCACACACACACACACACACACACACACACACACACTCGCCTGTCCTGGTGTTTGCCTGACAGGGAGGATTCAAGTGTCACTGCGAGCCTGTGAGTGAGTGTGTGTGTGTGTATGTGTGTGTGTGTGTGTGTGTGTGTGTGTGTGTGTGTCTGTGCACATGCGTGGGAGAGACAAAATGCACGGAGTCTCTCCAAGTTAGTGTTTTTTGCCGTATCCGTCAACTTTAGCAATGTCTTCTACTGTATTTTTATGCACGACGTGTAGGTGTCGGTATGCGTGTGTGACTGTGTAAGTGTCGGGTATGGCAGTGTCAGTGTCAGTCAGCGCGAGACTATGCAGTGTCAATGTGTGACAGCCAGCCGTAGTATGATGTGATAGCGTACCACAGTGAATGACAATGTCTCAACTTAGAAACCAGTGTGTAGTCTTTGAGAAGGAGTGTGTAAGAAACAGAGCCACATAAAGAGGGAAAAGGATAGATGTTGGTGGGTATTACAGTTCATCATGGAGGGCCTCTCCCTCTGCATGGTCTAGAGCTCCCATCAGCAGAAGGGCTCCAGTAGCGTTGTCTCTGACGAAGAAGATGAAGGGGTGATCAGCATAGAACAGCTTGGGCTTTTCTATGTTCTCCTCTAGATTGGCGTCTCCTTTCCCAGCTTGAGCAGTCAGCTCCAGCAAAGCCCAATGGAGGACTTCACCCAGGTGGAGTTTCCCCTTGCCCTTGTCTGACACCCCGGAGAAATCGGCCACTTTCTGGTCCCAGGCCTCAGTCAAGCCCAGTGCAGACAGCTGTTTCTGGAATGAGAAAACACAGAGTGATTGAATTCATGGACTGCTTTGATTCAATTATCCCAAAACTTTGAGGTCACCCTAAATAGAGAAGTCCTGCAAGTGTATGCGAACGAGCAGCTGCCAGGACACTGATCAATTATGCACTCAAGGAGACCAAACAACGAGTGGGAGGGAAAGCATATTTTGAAATTTCATAATGCTGTGACCCTCAGAAGCGAGAGAACCGCACTGCCCTTCCTGAACCGAGCCACATGATTAAGGTAAACACACCCTCCAAAACAGTCAATCAGTAACTTTTCTAAAGGAGTTTTGGACCATATTGTTTATTTACTTTCCATCCCAATAATTCGAGATGGGAAGGAGGCTGACAGTTGCCCTTGTTGTGAGCTGGCAGAACAAAGTGGGCGACAGGCAGAGAGGAGACGGAAGGAGGAAGCAGAGGATGAATAATTTAAGAGTGATGCCCCGTGACCTCAGCACCTCCTTTGTTTTGGCTCTGATATGAATTCCACAGAAAGTCGTCGTCATGACAGGTAGTTTATCCTCCCATGGCAGAGGGGCACTCACAGTGACAGGCTTCTCCAGGGGCCAGATGAGAGCATGTGTGGGTGTGAGCGTGTGACTGCGTGGACTTGTGTGGATGTGCGGGAGGCCACGGCTGGAGGAAAAGTGGCAGAGGGAGATGAGTGGGTGAAGATCTTGTTTTCTAGCATTGTTTAAACTTTGGCCGATTAAACTCTTTATTGGATATATCTGTTACCGGCAGACACAAACAGTAAATCACTTGGATGAGTTGTTTGGGTGAATGTGAATGCTCTGCGGGTGCTGCCTTTGGCTTTGTTTTTCAAAACCACATTATTATAGCTCAGTATAATACTGCTCAGTTCTTAAAACCACATGCTAATGAACAATTGTAATAGTCCATGTAGAATGCCTGCTTTTCTACTTAAAAGTTGAGATGTGCATGCAAGAGGAAGTTACACTGGATCATGTCGGCTTATGCCTAAACATGAAAGAAGTAGATGTATATACACAGTTGTAGGCATCCGTCAATCCCATTCTAGTGTTTTCATGCAAAGCTCCCGCTTCACACAGACACACACCTCCTGCTCTAATGCACTTCTATTGTCCTCATCCATTATTCCTCCACTCTTCCTCTCTTCTTCCACTCGCCACCACTACATCACTGTCTTCCTTTGCTGCTCTGCCACTTGCCTGGCATCTCCATCCCTCATCTGCCCCACCTGCCTCTATTTTATCCCACTTTGTCTCTCTCTCTCTCTGCTCCTAACTCAGTCTTTTTTCGCCCTGCCTCATCCTTCTCTTTCTTTGACAAGCCGGCTAGGTCGGTATACATCGCATCCTCAAATCCTCGATCTCCATCTGCAATCATTTCAAGGTTTTTTCGTTCCTTATCCAACGAGGAACCAGAAGCAGACTTAAGCTGATGGATTCCTCAAATTGTTGAAGACAAATGTGTGCATGTGTGAGGAAACACAGCTGGTTTCTGCGTCTCGCCGTCTCATTCTCTTCACCAGTATTCCATGAGGACCCAGCTCACTTGGCCTACAGTAGTGCAGGTGCCACTATGAAGCATATAAATAGTACCAACCAACGAACCCCACATGACCTAGTCTTCCTCTCCAACTCTCTTGCTCTGCTTGTCAAGGCAAAACCACATGGTTAATTTTTTTTAAAAGCTTTAACGTGTTAAAAAATTAAAGGGACCCCGTGGAAGCACGCCGGGAAACAGACCAGGTGTCAGTGGATCCTACGGAGGCCCCGTGAACCACAGAGATGTGGCGCTGCATTATATGCTGAGAAAAACCTCTGGGAGGTGCTCTATGGCTGCCCTTTCTCTCTGAAGCACCACATGAATCTTAGATGCAACATCACTGGGTGGACTGCTGATGCCTCGCACACAGCATCAATGAGCTATTTGTCTGCGAATGAGAGCCACAGGCATTGTCAGGTGGTGGTTTCCTCTCTCTCTCTCTGTGTGTGTGTGTGTGTGTGTGTGTGTGCGTGCGTGTGCGTGTGTGTGTGGGTAGGGCTTATTTAGCTTACAGCGGTGCAGTCTAACCGGGCCTGAGATAGCATGGCATCAACCCTCAGGCGTGCAGCACTCCGCATCACATTATTTCAGCTCGATGGTTGAGCCCACTAAGTAGCTTGTTGGGTGTACCTGTGGGCGTTTTAAGGGGATAGTTTGTGGCAGCCAGGACATGTTACAACTCTATCTGTGAGGAGTCACTGCAGGTAATGTGAAAAGACACAGCGGCTTTAATAATGACTATAGAAGAAAAAGAAAGATGAGAAGAAAAACAGATAAAAAAGGGAGCGTATTGCTTAACAGTGCTCTTTTTATATTGGCTGCTGCTCGCAAACTACAGGACTTCAACTAGGAAAAGACTTTAAGAGGATCAAATCTGAGGAAAGACTACACACAGCACATAAATCTCCACCACCATCAGATATTTGTTTTCTCAACAGTCACATAGGAGCACATGCTGAGTAAAGAGGACCACAGATAGACTGAGTCAAATTGTCACTATGTAATCGCCAATATGACATTAAAAGCCTTGTATGGTTGTGTGTCAATAGTTGTATAACTATTTTATTATAGGTTATATGCTGGATTAATCATTGGGTCTATGAATTGTCAGAAAATAGTCAAATAAATAACCCATCACGACATCTTTACATTGCTTGTTTTGAAGACCAGCAGTCTCCCAAATGTCCAGTCTACAAGGATATAAAACGGGAGAAAAGTAGCAAAACCTCACAAATAAGAAGCTGGAACTTGGGACTATTTGTCAGATTTTGAAACAATTAATTAATAATCAAGATTCTTACAAATCAATTCTCTGTGGGTGTGATGCCTACATTGTGACTACGATCAGTGCAGAATCCTAAAAAAAAAAAACTAGGGGCAAAAATCTCCTCACCTCTCCTGCTCCTGCACAGTTTACACCTCCTGTTCCCTCTGGCTTACCAATCACGCTCACCAAGCTGTTGCCACCTTAAACAACTACAGACGTGTTCTGCTTAAAATCAATACTGCCCTTAACATTCTGTGTGGGTGGATACAAGTATGGAGTATGTGGCACTGGCATCATCGTGGCTCCATTTCACGGACACATTTGATGCAAGCTTTTTTTTTTAAAAGAAGAAAAGAAAACTCTTTCTATGGGCTCTCATGAGGCTTCAAAGCCTCTTCATCTCTTTATTGAGTCTCATCAGCAATACCGCTACTGGTATCTTATTTACATGGGCTTTTACCTCTTTTGCACAGTCAACACGCTCTCTATGTCTCGTTCACTAACTCGCATATACACATGAACCGCTTTTTATTCCACAGGGCTATTCAAGCACAAATGAAAAATGAAAAAGAAGCCTTAGCTTTGAGTGAGATATTTAACTAATGGCCATGAAACACATCTTATTATTCATATGATGCAGGGCTGTGGTAGCTGTGTTAAAACAGCTGTCCCTCGACACTGTATACTGCACAGTGTGCTCTTGTAAATATTTGATGGCCTTTTGACCTCATTAGCCGTGATTGAGTGAGCTCTCCGGTGCACACTCGTATGTCTTAGTCACCGACTGGAGATACTTCCAGAATGAAGCTCAAGCTCGACCATTAGTGTGTATGTGTGTGTGGCCTGGTCAGCACCACATCAGAGACGAAGGGTGAGAGCGATGAGGGTGGTTTATCCAGTGACCTCTGGGCCAGTGTTGTTAAGAGGGTTCTCCGGCTACAGACTCCGACAAAGTCTGCCCTTCACCAGAGGAGAACACCGCAAATAGGGAGACGTAAAGAAAGAAAAAGGCAGATTTCTGCAGCTATTTATAGTTCTCTGTGACGCTTTTAACCTTGTCCCCAAGCAATCATTGACCCCCCCCCCCCCACTTCGTCCTCCTCCACCTCTTCTGCTCACTTGCCATCCGAACGTCACTCCTATTTAGGTCAGCAGAGCCAATGTGTGGCCGCTGACGGATGGCGTATTACAGTCACATGTGAGACCTACAAAAAGGAATTAGATCCCTGGGACTGATGTGACAGAGGTGAGGGAGGGAATGGGTGCGTTTGGAAGTGGCAAATCCATGCCACATGACCCAGAGGTGTGTGATTTGGTTTGTTCTCATTTGCCTCACACAGAGGACACGAGTGTTAGGGTTGACATCACACACACACACACACACACACACACACACACACACACACACACACACACACACACACACACACACACACACACACACTCTACGATCATCTGTTTGTCTAGATGCCGCCCTCTAATCCCAGGAGTCCATGGCCGTCCCAAGCACTGACAGACAGAGTGGTAAACAGTATTAACTCGCAGTGATGAGCAATTATTTGCCCGACCCAATTGGAAAAATGATCGTCAGAGAGGACATGGCAGGCTGTCACTGGCCAGAGGGGTTGGACAGACAGATGAAATGAGATCGGAGTGGGTTGAGAGTTTGTACAGAGCTTAAGCCCTTTCATAATGATTCCTCAAATGCACCTCTTTTTCTTGAGAGTCAACAGAGGCACACAACTCTTGACGAGTCAGAGAAATAGAGGCCAAAACGTTCAAGTGCTCGTCCATAATTAGGTTACATAATGAGAGCAAAGCTACTTTTAGTTATTTGCAAGAGTAAATATGTTTTCTTCCGTCTGGCAAACTCTCTTGCAGAGACAAAAGAGGATTTGTGCAACAGTACGTTTTCTGCTCTTTCCCTGGCAAAGTCATGGCCGTGTCAGAAGGGAGTTGTTTCAAGCTTTAGTTCTAGATTACAGCCTCCTCCCCTGAGTGCCCTGACAATGTTAATGTCAAAAGCTTGTTCTTCAGGGCATGGCTAGCAGAATAACATGGCAGCACAACTCTTCAGAGATGTTTGTTAAACTAAAAAGAGGCCAAAGTGGATTACATCAGTCCATGATGAGGTTACAATGTACATCTACAGAGGACATGGTAATAGGTTCCATTCAGTGTACCCTGTCCTAAAGAAATGGGGTTTACCGACATGCCCTCGGTGTCTGTCAGCTTCGACTAACCTCTCTCTCTCTCTTACCATGTATTTCTCACTCATCCAAAATCTTTATACCAACAACTACTGCCTCTCTCTGACTCGAAGAGTGTGTTCGGACTGAACTCGATGCACATTTTAGAAGCAGAGCAACTGCATGCAGAGTCAACGGAAAGATGGAAGAGGAAGTGAGGTGAAGACGCATGATCCATGCAATTTGAAAATGTTTCAGCTTAATAAAAAGAAATGTATCCAGAGGTTGTATGACTTCCTTTGCACAGGAGACAAAATGAAAAAGGAGAGAAACTGGAGGAAAATAAATGAAAGAAATAACAAAGAGTTTCTGCTGAGTTCTGAAAACATAGTACAGTTAGCTAGCTTTCTTTGCATTCAATCTAAATGCATTTTAAGGTGCGTCTCTTCCTGGTGAGAAACGGTGCGCGCTAGAGATGTCTGGAAAATATTTCAAGTGTTTGGCATCGTCTGAAATGTCAATCCTTTCTTTAATGGGATTTGTTCAGCTCAGCCTGCTTTACTTTACGCAAGCCAGTTTCTTTGGTGTTGCATATGCAAGTGAACAAGCAAACACATCTGTAAAGAATCGTTTCTCTTTCTCATTACAAAGGGACAAGGTACAAAACGTTCAGATAGCAGCTTCTAATGTTCCGCTTCTGCCTGTTTGAATGGCAAACATTGCCCTTGGAAGGTCAACTCAGCCATCGTTAATTTACATTAAGTAACTTGATGATTGACCAACATCTGACTTGCCTGTTACCCAGTGACCCGACTCGCAAGTGGGAGTGTTTCTGTAGTTCCAACAGTGTGACGAGTTTGAACCAGGACCATAAGTATTTGGATGATGTAGCCCTTGACTGCAACTAATGTCAGCACGATAAGCTTGAAGATGAAACTTTCTTTTTGCCATGACTCACATCAGCAGGATATTCTCAAAGGTGTGGAGAGGTCTGTGTGATTCTAGCAACTTGTCTGTGCCCTTGCCCCATGCTATGGACCCTGTGGCCTGGTCGAATACGTGCTCTTACACTAGCTCGACAACTCTCCAACCTTTCATTCAGCAGCCCCGACGCAGCCTCTGGTTTGGCCTGGGTGAACCTTAACAAGCCCCATGCACTCACATTAGCATCAGCAGTCACTAAGCGGCTGCCTGTCTGCCTTGTGCTCCTCCTGGCTTCCTCTCTTCTAACTCAGACCAGCTACCTGCTGGCTCTGGGGCTAAGAGCAGCAGAGATACAGGCAGACTAACAGCTGGGCTGTGGCATGACCTCTGTGCTCCTGCGAAAGGAAGTCTGTGGGAGGGTTAGGAAGCCCACTGAGGAGCTACAAGCTATGGTCATCTTCAGGCCCCTCTTGGCCTCCTAGTGGGGTTTGATTCCCTCCTGAAGGCTGTTACAGCCAAATGCAGTGACTACAGCAGGATGTTCATCTCCTCGAGGAAGAGAGGAGAAGCATGGGAAGAAGTGACATTTAAACTCACCGAAGTCAGAGTCTGCATTGAACTGGAAGGGGCAAGCCAGGCCACTGCTTCAGTTAGTAAGAGCACGAAAGAGGCAGAGGAAAGGGAAGAGAGAAAAGCAGGCAAGAAGCAGAGGTCACAGATGAAGAATGTATTGAGGAAGACAAGAAAGAGGAAGAAATGACATGCAAGAAACACTGCACAACATAGAGGCAGAGCAGCAAGGCAGAAGGGCAGAGAGAGAGAGGAGGCGGCAGAGCCGAGCGAGGAAGAAGAGGAAAGACATATGAATGGAGAAAAAATTACTCTTGAAGGGGAAGAGAAAGGAAACCAAGATACGCTGAGTGCCAGGAAGACAAGTAGGCAAACACAGAAGCATAAAACAAAGAAGAGGAGACATGGAAAAACCAAAGACGAGGATGAAGAAGGCGATGAAACAATGAGAATGATGACTGGATTTCTTAGAGATATGAGAAACCGTATCAGGTGAAGTGAAAGATGATGCATTGTGTGGACACAGGAAATGAATGAACGAAACTAGAAGAAGAAACTCCAACTGAGGCTGCATGCAGGGATCCACTCTGTCAAATCCCAGTACAGTATTAAAAAGCTGAGAACAGGGTGTCACAGAGGGTCTACGTTGTAAAGTCAGTGACATAATGAAGCCCCTCTGATCACACTCAGAGTCTCTCATCCAGGTGAGAAATAAGACATCAGCTCAACCTTTTTTCGAAACATTTCAGAGCAGTCAGCATCAGAGACGGCTGCCATAGAAGACAGGCGTGATGTATTAGCCTGAACTATATGGGACTCAAAATGTGGCAAATGTACAATGTGGGAAACAAAAAGATTACATTGTGATTTATGAACTAAAGGGGACAAGTTTATTACATCTTAATGATATCTACAAACACAATAACATGTAGTATGTTTAAACGTACCTTAAGTTGAAACTACTCTAACACTTTAAAGTCGTCGTTAAAGTTTTGAGTGTTCACACCAAATACAAACACAAGACGTTTGTTGTACTAACCTGCAGACTGAGCGTGCTGGTGATGTTCGTCTTGGGCAGTGAGATGGACACACTGGTGATATTGGTCTTCTCCAGCCACTTGGACAGCAGCTCAAGGGTCAGAAGCTTCTCCAACCTCGCCAGATTCTCGACATGGAAGGGCATTAGGAGCACCATGCTGGCCTTGCCCCCACATAGCGGCGCCTCCAGAACCTGCACCATGTTCTGTATGTCCTCGTGGTAACGGTACAACCCTGGATGCACAGGAAGATCGGAGAGTCAAGGAGAAATGTGCCATAATGCAACATTCTTGCTTTTCAGCAGTACTTCAGAGCAGCAGTTCTCTGCAGCAATTCTCTTGGAAGTTGGTTCTTGCATTTTCAGCTGTGTCACTGCAGACAATTGGTGCCACCTGAGTTCTCACTAAATGAACTCGACTGCAGGAGAAAACACCAGAGTTGGGTTAAATATGTTCAAACACAATGTGAATGCAACCTTAGACAGCGTGACAAAGAATCACTGAAATCCTCTTTAAATGACATTATAATATCACATTAAGTAGAATAGAATGTAAATATGTCTCTCCAACATCTTTTACTGCCGTCATAGCAGAAATGTGCTCTGCCTTGTTGTTGTTTGAAGACAATACATAAAATATGAAAAGCATGTTAAATAAATCATAAGCTACACAGTGAAAATAGGAGAGAAGCAGATTGGACCTTACAGATGTTCGAGCCATTTTAGAACTCAAATTGCTTTTTGCTGCATTTATTTGCTGGCAGGAGAACAGCGGCGACAGACTGTGTTTTTTTTTTTTTTTTACCTGCTCTGTGCATCATCACCACTTTGGTGTACTTCTTCCCCAAGAAGGTACGAAGGTCTGTGCTCCCCTCGCTGAACTCTCTCTCCCACAGCCCTGAGCAGACAGCCGAGCAGGCAGAGGACAGAGACATTTTGAATGCAGAATGCCGGACATGGGTGTAGGCTGTGAGAAGATACTAAATGATTAAAAGAGGTGAAAAGTGGACACTAGGTTAAACAATGTCATGTTCATAAAATACATACAGACCTCATACACCGGCTGACACTGCTCATGAATCATCAATATCTACTGCCCGTTAAAAAGTGTCTGCTCTTCTCAAAGCTACTGAGTTGAGCGCTATACTGAGGCAGTTATGAGGTCCTTAAGGCCACATCGTCCCATTCACTGCTCACCACATCCCACTTGGCCCTGCTAACCCCCAGACAGCTGTCAATTTAGGAGGGGCTGAGAGTAGTGGAATTACTGTTGTAATAACCTCACAACACATTCCCAAAGCCGCTGGCCCATTCAATTGTGCAGGGACACTGGATGGAGTGAGGAGGTCGACAGATTACGACTTGTACTTATGTCACTCTTTGTGAATGACGCCTGAGGCCAGCTAGGGCTGCAACGAACAATGATTTTCATTATCGATCAACACACTCATGACACAAAGAAGGCCAAAAAAAAATCTAATGGCTCATTTGCCCTGATGAAAGTCTAGAGTTCAAGTGCTCGGCTGTATCATTAAAGACTTGCATTGGACGAAGCATCAATAATTGATGGGTCTTTAAAATGTCAGAAAATAGAGAGAAATAACCATTGCATGTTCCCAGAGCCTCAGGAGATATCTTCAAGTTTATAGTAAATAAAACAAAACCCTTCTATATATTCTGACTCACACATTATGCAAATACACACATACACCCCCCCCTTTTTATCTAATGTGTACTCCTTAATTTGCACTGTGTTACTCTAATTATTACAATAAATAACAATATAAAAAAATACTTCAAGCTGAAGTAATTTTTTTTGTATTTTAATTTCATTAAATTGGAAATGGAAGATTTTTAATCATCTTTTAATGGTCACACACACATGTAGACAGCACAGCAGCGACCAAGACAAGTCCCTAAGGCCTGACCTACTGCCGCCCTAAATATAAAGGATTAGAAACAGCTGGAAATTTTTTTTAAAAAACAGTAGGAAAATTGATAATATGATTGTATAAGTTGCTGAAACTGAAGTAAAAACTAAGTTTAATTGTTTTTAAATATAAAACAGTGAACCCAGCCAGTGCTCTCAAAGTATTCTCATTTGAATGTATTGGATTTTTGCTTGATAAATGACATAAAAAAGGTATATTGGATACATTTGTGCACTTCTGCCAGGTGGGGGCAAGGTCACGTTGTTTCTCATATTGTTTGCATATTTTTCAAATGCATTTTGTAATATTAAAAAAGGTGAAAACTTTAAAAACAAACAAGCAAAATATACAGCGGGGGCTGAAATTTATATTCATTTAGTCTCTGGTAGGACTCTCAACTCTACTCCCCTGATGAAGTCATCAGTAAAAGTTTCTTCAGACTTTATACAACCTTTTTCACGGGCTGACCGGAACTCCTTAGGAACTCCTTTAAATTGTTTAATTGATTATTAAAATTGTCAATTCATTTTCTGTTGATCAATTGATAGACTACTTGTTCCAGCACGAGGCTTTAAAAAAAAACAAAAAAAAAAAAACACCCAGCCTCCCTTGGACCTCGGCCAAAAGCAAGTGACAGCAGAACGACATACGACTTTCCCTTCCAGGCATGCTTGTGCAAGTCACAGACATTCGCTCCGCTTCCTATAACATCACAGAGTGAAACATGATCGCGCTGGAATTCAAAAACAACTGGCGGAAGATTACCTGAAGTGGCAGCCGTGTGTAGTTGAAATGATGTCATAATGAGGAACAACCTCTCCACAGTACGTGCACATGTGTATGTTAAAGTCGTGTCAGGCAGGGACTTCATGACCTCACCAGCCTGCGCAGCAGACTGTGGATCTCTGTGTGGGCTTGTGTCTAGACGAGCGGCCTGCTTTTGGTTTGCACTACATTATCTCCTTTTATAGGGCACACTGTAGCGGAGAGATCACTTGAAACCTGAATCCATTAATATCCATCAAAAATAAACAATGAGACAATTGCTCAGCCAAGAAATCCAATAGCTCACAGACTTACCAATTCATACTGTAAACTTCAGGCAAAAAAACCAGAGCAGAATCAATGAGACCGACCGGCTCCCTCTCCTCCCTCATCAACTTTTGATTACAAGTAGTTGTGGTATTTCAGAAGCTATTATTAGAGGTAAAATATGTGGGGACTTGTTGTTCTCTCTCGCCTTTTCTTTCCTCTTCTAGTTCCCCATGTTGCTGTGTTATCTTGTGTATAAGTTTCTACTTTTTCCTTTTCTTTCACAATCTTATTTTCCTTCTTCCGTCTCCAGTGTTTGTTTGTCTAAAACAGGAACAAAGCCAGAATTAATTAACTAGTGTGGACTGGAACTCCCAAGGTAGGCCTTTTACATGCCTCCACTATGTCTGTCAATCTCTTTCGCTCTCTCCGCAGGCCACCCTTTCTTTACTTTTCCCAGTTTTCGCTATTTACTTTTCTCCCATCTCTTTCCCCTGCATCTCTTTGTCCCCTTCCCACCCAGAAATCTCTCCTTACACTGCTCTTTCTCTGCAGCCCTCTTGCCAGTCTCTTTGCTTTTAACATCCCTACACTGTAAACATGTTCCACTACTAATTGGCCCTGACCTTCCCTTTCTTTGCACAGCCCAGGGTAGGAGGGACAGCAAAGAGCTTTTTTAATTCATCCTTTCAATAATTAACTAAAGGGAACCAAAGTGAAACAAACAGAAACGGGCAAGGAAGCAGACGACTGTTCAGTGCCAAAAGAAATTCCGGCAGCATCTCTGAAACCATTACATTATCACACACTATGAATTGCCTAAGGACCGTGAAATCAAAGACAAATAAAAAAGTTACAACCATCCAGAAGCAGCTACTATGAGCATGAAGAAAACTATCGACCACTTGTGAATTACGAAGCAAAACTAAAAGGAATCCAATTTTACGTAATCTAATTTGTGTGCCGCAATCTGCTGTATAATCTAATTTGTATATTTCCCTTCACAAAATTAATGAACCGACCATCGAGAATCTGCTCACAAAAAAAACTAATTTCGTAATGAAGTCAAAACATCAAACAAAGAAAAATTAATTAAATTGCTTATCAATGTATATAGTCTGTCAGGGAATGTTATTTTCAAAAGGCTGTCTATCTGTTGGCAACCTGTTTTCACTTCAGCCGCCTTGCCTCCTTTGCACCTAATAAAAAGAATACCTGCAGGAGGAAACAGAAGGAATAGAGGCAGATAGAAGCAGATAAGGATGTGAACAGGAGACACGTGAAGGTAGAGGAGACAGGGGTAGATCAGACACGTGATAAACAATGACAAAAGCACAAAACAGAGACAAACGCCACAAAAAGAACAATTGAAACAGAAGGATATATTTAACACATCATCATCTTTTGTGGAGACTGCAAACAAAAATGAGATCAGCAGGCATGTGAATGTCGGCTGGGCTCTGAGAAAGAGAGATGGTAGATTACGCTGCTGAAAAGATGTCAGGAAAAGGGAAAATAGGATATTTGCTATTTCTTTGACTCATAATGAACTACAATACAGTTGTACAAATACCGACACCCTTTAACGGCGAAATATAAGTTACAATATTCAAACTTTTTTTTACCTTTGATGTGTACTTTTCAAAAAGGGCACAACGATGAACTTCAGATTGTATGGATATGTTTTTGGGATGCAAGCGTTAAATCACAGATGGGGCTTCTAACTGACTGCATTCGTATTGAAACATTGACTAGTTTCTTTTACTGCAGCCCGTCACACAGAACAGATCTGAGCCAAGCTGTGCCGCTGCAGACTTGGAGCGCTCCAAGCACAGATGTTAGGCATGACACCGAGGGAGAGTCTGGACACTTGTTACTCAATTATTTAAGATGACACATCACCCCCCAATGGAAGATGAATAAGCTCTCAGTGATAGACCCCAGAATCATCCTTTATCTGCTGTGTCCACCAGCTGGAGTCCACTGCATGCACGCACACGCACGCGCGCGCGCACACACGCACGCACGCACGCACGCACGCACACACACACACACACAGGTGGGCATGCTGGCACACACAATGTAGTGGGCAAACTGGCTTGTAGGCTCTCAGTGCTGTCTGAACACGGAAAATTGTACATGTGCATGCCACATTAATATTCTAAGACTTCTCATCCAATGCAGCAAACAATATCAATACAGAGACAGTGCATAATTACAAATGACTCCACAATTACAAAGCACACCAGTCTAATTCAGCATTACTTAATCCAGCCTAGCTGCCATGTTACAGGTCGAAGCACGTATGCCACTGGATGCTCACCATAATTAAATATTCAGTTGGCAAAAAATCACGATCATGACTGTTTTGGATACACTGAAAAATTACGACATTTCTTGCATATTATTTTACGATCATCATTTCTCAAACACTGTCATATTATCCAACATTTTGTGACCATAGAATAGAGCTGGAACGATCATTCCATTAATTGAGAAAACTAAAATCCGCAAATATTTTGATAATCTATTAATCGTAATACTAATTTTCAGGCAAAAATGTCAGAAAATGCTGTTTTCAGCCTCTCACATATGGAGATATCCTGTTTTTCTCTGTTTTATATCATATTATCTTCGGGCTTTGGACTGAGAAAAACAAGACATTTAGAGACAACTGGGATGGACATTTATTTTTTACTATTTTCATCATTGGTTGCAGCCTTATGACAGACCAAAGTTAGCTTGGTGAAGTGAGTAAAGACAAGCCCACTTGTAAACTTGTGTATTTACTGTGCATTGTTTCTACATACCTCTAAAGAGCAGGGCATTGGCCAGTATCAGAGCTCCAGCCTTAGCCTGGATTTGAGCCGCTAAAGGAGCTCCCTCCAGGCCGCCAAGCCCAGCCTTCGCCCAGCCATGCAGCTGCTTCAGGTCAGCCTTGGAGTCTCCTTTCCCCAGTGGTCGATGCTGCAGCCTGAACCTGGCCTGGCTCTCTTTCACAAACGCCTGGCTGACTGGCGGAGCTTGCTTGGAAAACAGAGCTGAGGATGTGTGCAGGTGAAAGCTGGTACCATTGGCTTCAGTGAAGCTCTTCAATGCCCCGGACAGAAGCTCTTCAGTACGGTCTCCCGCCTTGGCGGGGGACGGAGTCTTGAGGAGGTCTCGGAGCTGGCTGGAAGTGGTGCCCGCTGAACCTCCACCCAGCGCGCTGAGTGAGGAGGCCACAAGCAGAGGGGAGAAGACGGTGTTTATGGAACTCGAGTCAGCGCGGAGGGCTTGGTACAGGTGCAGACCAATAGCCCAGCTGGGGTCACCCAGAGGAGGAGGTGGGTGGGGTGGAGGGCTGGCCGGGGCAGCGGGGCTCTGCTTGGATGCATCTGCAGTGCTGCCCTGCACCAGAAGAACTGGCAAAGAAATGAGGATATAGACAGGAAGCCTGGGGAACATGGCAGATCTAGAGGAAAGCACACGGAGGGGAGTCAGTGAAAATATAAACTATGTGTGTGTGACAGAGAAATGAATGAAGAGAATGCTGCCTTTTTATTTATTATACAACACATACAGCACTATTCATAACATATATGTTTGCTGATTTTAAAGAGTGTAATTGGTCCTCATGCTGCTGTTGCACTGTTCATATTTGAGATGAAGCAATATGAGCACAGCCTGAGGGTTCCCTCTGTGCTGTAAGACTACTGCAGTCCCTGCTCCTACACTGCCACAGCAGGACACTTGAGTTTGTAAATTCCTCCCCACTTGCCAACACGGTTATTATCTCACCTGCTGCGGGAAAAAAAACAGTGTGACAATTAACTTTGATGAAGTTTCTAAAAAAGCTTTTTACTATACGCGTTTCTCTATCCTGCCTCACAAAAAGAAAACCCAGACTCATCGACTGATTTCGCCGGAGACAGGAGTAACGGGGAACATATGCCGCCTAGTTCCACTGTGTTCCACCCCGAGGCGAAAAGGAAAGAAGGACAAGCGTATTTGTTCAAATTTACCGTGAATTAATTCAAGTGTATTCCTCCGCTGCTGCCCTGGTAGCTGCGTCCTCCGCAGGAAGTCCCGTCTCCCCCTCAGCTTTACCCCGCGAGTCTGTTCCGCTTTCCCGAAACTTCCAGACAGTCCCATTGACGCAGCTACTGTGTGATATTTGAGGTAAACAGTGGCCATGAAGGCTAAAAGTTTAGGTAAAATGGCATTAAACAAAATATCACCCAAAATACCTCTTTAACCGCAGCGAGGTGTGGTTGTACGGCGAGTCTCATACTGGGAAAAAGCGCCATAAAAGCCCCGTTGTGTTTCCGAAGCGGAGCCCGCGGCTGCAGCCTTACAGGTTACCCTGTTCTACAGCAGCTATACTACATATCACAGCTTAATATGCAGCTGGAAGAATAAAAACACATGTATGAATGTAAAATCTATTATGGAAGCTCACCACAATCTGCAGTGAGGTCGCTTTAAAGCCAGTTGTGGTATGTGAATCCTTATATTCGGGCATTATACATTTATGCTTTACAAAACCATAATTAAATATGACAAAGTCCCTGTAGGGGTATATCACAGCTGGTCCCTGTGAGTTTGGCAGGGATCATGTGCATGTAATGTTGGGCCTGGTATAGCTTTTAAAATGAACTAAAAATCCACCAGTTGCAATAAATGAGGCGTTTCTCCATACATTCTAAAGCAAGCTTTGTGGGTTTGCCTGGATAATAAACCCTCTTGTTCTTGGCTCAGTGGGGGTTGTAGTTCCCAAAGCCATTCAAGCGGGGTCGCTAATGGTCTTCTCATCGCCTCAGCTCAGTGACCCTGTGAGAGGCTGCAGCATGGGGGCCAGGCCCTCGCGAACTTGACACCCAGACCTCCCAGTGGAGCGGATATAGACCACAGAGCCAGCAGGCAGAGGTTTGCTCCATGCAAATCCACATGAGGAGTTTTCACTGTTGTTTCGTTGTGATTTAGTGTCTGCATTTTGGGATGTTATTAGGGAATAGGCAGTAACAATATAATGTTTAAAATAGCCTACCTTTAACATTCTTTATTTATAGCAGGTGACCGCCTCACTTTGCAGTAGCTGTACTAATGTAGTCTACTGTCAAGGAAAAGTAGGGCAGACCATGCAAGCCTGTACGTCTGACCCTTCCAAATGTCCTCATTCTGTATTCTCCTCATTTTCCTGTTTTTTGCCTTCCTAAATTGTACCTGCCCTCCCCCTACAGCAGAACAAGGAGTGGAGAGCAAATAACTTGTAACACACAGCTTCGGGACAAGGATTATTGCCCAAATTGAAGGATGGAGAATGGTCATATAAGGTCCTAATCAATAAATGTAGAGATAGACTAAGGAGGCTAGAGAAGGATCAGAGAGGGATATGGAGGAAGATAACTGCTCGAGACCACCAATGCTCAGCAATCAGGCCGAACATGACAGCTTGTAGACCCAACCAATTATTTACCCCAGCCAAATCAATAGAGCTCTCTCCGAAAGATAACCATCAGCAGCACTATCTGGAACACATTCACAGCAGAACTCACAAACACACACTGAGCTGCCACTCTCGCTCTCCGTCTCTTTTGCAAACACACACACACACACACACATTTCCCTCGCAGACACGTAGTTATCAGACTTCCGTGGAAATAAGACACAAATCATTTAATTATTGGACATCTACACTGAAAAGAGAAACATTAAAACAGCATATGTCAAACCGTGCCTACAGCAAGCGTGAAATCGCATCAGTTAAAAGAAACACACACTTGCACACACAAATTGGTTAATGGCGTTGAGGCCGCAACCACAGCATGTATACATGTTAGTGGTGAAGAGTCGATGTGTGCGTCGTCAGAGGTCTTAACCGTCACCACAGGAGTCCCAGCCCCCTCCTGGGACCCCCGAGCGCCACATTACAGTCAGTTTCATCAGTAATGAGCAGTGACATATATTACAGTGCAGGTGATTCATAAAAAACAGGGCTTGATCTGCAGATTAACGAGTCCCCGGGGGAACTGGTTGGGAACCTGAGATGACCCTCAGTCAGCGGATTGTTCAACTAGGGATTTATAAAGAGATGCACTTTAACCACAATGCACCAGCACATCTCACCTGCACCCTGCCCTGTTGTTCGCCCTCACATCTCCGCACATTGTCCGAGCCTGGAGCCCTAATTCAGTTTTCCAGCTTCAGATGTCATTGTCTCGGGCAGTAAATGTTGTATTTACCCTCACATGTTATCAGTTTATGCGGCTGTTAGCCATTGTTCTCGGCTGTTTTCGAGGTTAAACGTTTGTGGCTCAAAGGCTCGGCAGCAGCATCAACACCTCGCAATGAAAGCTGTTATGGTCACTGCCAACTGGCCTGGAGCTATATCCACTCGCCTCATGCAATATTCTATCTCTCGTTTTCTATTTACAACGCACTTTCACTGTTTCACACATATGGTAGCCTTTATTTTTACCCTTCTCTATCCCTTCGCACTTTCTGAAATGAGATATTTTGCTTCACACTACATTAGCTCAGCTTCCTTAGAATCCTTTTCACTCCATAACTTCCTCTTTCCCTTCCTTTCCTTTGCCATCGATCCTTCCATGTCACTGTGCCTGAGGTTTAAGTAGTTCCCTCTATATTCCTCCTACCTCTGGGGGCTCCACACACACACACACATCTATTTCCTCCTAGTCCCTTGCCTGGAAGAAAAGTGACATTTCTGAAACATAAAGCAGACAGAACCCCTTTACTGTAAAACCTACCTAAAACAAAACTCAAACTTTTCTTATGAATATATTAAAGTGTCCTCCCACAGCGCTCTTCCTCTCCAACCCTTTCTTCCACCTTCTCCAACCTCCTCTTACTCACTGTCGACCCATTTCCTCTCTGCTTCTCACCTCCTCTCATACCCTAACCCCTACTCCTACTCTTTTCCCATCTCTCCCCTGCTCCTTCTCCCTTTCTAATGCTGTCTAAATCTCTCCCCGTCCTTCCGTGTCTCACACATTTTGGAGTCTGTACAGAACAAACAGCATGTAACATGTGAACCCCTGTTCTCGTCAGTTCTGGTCTGCCTGTCTGTCATTAGACCTGGCCCGTTTCAACTAGTACAGAGCTGGTTTAGGCCCCATCTGGACAGGCCCACAGGGTCCTGTTGGTTTACATCAAGTTATATTGTGGTCCTTTCAAAGTAGGGCTCTTACTTAATGTCTGGTCAAGCTGCTAAGCTGCAACCATGATTTTTATTGAAGCATTACCCTAACCCCAGCTTCACCCTGGCTGGTTTGTGCCAAACCTTGATTGTAAATAACAGGGAAAGCTAATAGCCTAACAGGATTATTTAAAGGTCACCAGGACCTTGACCTTTGCAGTTTTATTATTTGGATTTAGGAGTGTTATGTGTAAAAATCAACTAAGGCAAAGAAAGATCGATTCAGGCAGACAAATGGAGACAAAAGTAAAAACACAGTACAAATATGAAGAAATCATTTCCGAACAGCGGAAAAAAAGGATATTAGGTCTGCTTTTCTAAAGATCTAAAAATACACATTTTAGATGGGATTTGGGTAGTGGGTGATGAGTGTCCCCCCCAACTGGGATGTCTTTTTTCTCACTTTGAATCTAGGGCAAAACTCTATAAGGCAACAGGAGGTGTGGCTGGACAGATGGAAGGAAAGGATGGGGGAAAGAGAGAGGGGGCAGAAAGGTGAGGAGGGGCAGTGGCGGTTGGGGTCGGGGTGAACATGTTGAACAGTGCCAGAATCACACACACATCTGCTGTTCATCTCGAATGTTTCCAATAAGCTTTAAATGTTTCCTGAAGCCCTGTGAAAGTGTACTGAGCTGCCAAGACAGAAGAGGGTTGGTGCTTGATTTTTTGTGTATGTGTGTGTGTTGAAGAAATAGGCGGTATCTCACCCTTTTTTCTTTTTTTTTCATTAGAAGCTTCTATAAATTACCCAAACTTGAGTGAAATGCACGGAAGTACAAAAGCAAGGGTACACATCTCTACAGGCACACATCCACACAGCAAGGAAGGCAATTACGTGGCTTTTAATGTGCTCAGTGAGTCAGGCAGAAAAGCAAATGCCAAGCACCCACAAGAGTACACAGCTGCTTCAAGCAAGTGTTGACAACTATCTTTATAGGAATTAAATATTGCTCTTAACCCCACCCCCAAGTAACCACCACACACCTGTGACTCACATCACTCAGGCTCAGATTCCATAAATCAACATGCTCGCTTTTTGACGCATCACACACAAACTTGTATTAAATGTGTCTCTCACACACACAAACACACACACACAAACACACACACACACACATAACCTAAGACTGTCAGAAATGTGGACATACACTTTCAAAGACCGATATGTTGACACCCACCCACACCCACACACACACACACACCCATCCCCCCCCCCCCCCCACACCCACACACCCCCCCCCCACACACCCACACCCACCCCCACACACACACACACACCTTATATCCTCTGTCTGTGAGTTTGCCAGCGGCCAGCTGGTACTGTCATGTCTGATAGGCTGGAACAGAGAGAGAGACGAAGACGAGGCCGGGAAAGGAACGAAGGAAGGAGGGAGGCAAGCTGGGAAAATGTCGACAGCAGAATGCATTAGTAAGATTGGGAAAACTGTATCAAACGTTGGCAACTCATTACACTGTCTCATTTGGGTCCACAGGGAGTTTCCCCCCCGTCATCCCGATCCTCTAACTAAACAACATTTTTCTTTCTTTTTCTTCTCCTTCTTTTCTTGATTGACCTTCCGTTTGTGTCCTTGATCTCGATTTTAAAGAACTTAGAATAAATATGATCATGACAGGGATGAATAGTGCATTGACACTTGCATAAGTGAGAGATAATGTTTTGGTGTGTAAGCCATGTTGTTTTTAATAAAACAGAGATTATTTTCTGCCCTGCAAGACAATAATTAAAACGGTGATCAAGACAAATCACTAAGCAATTATTCTGCGATGTGAATAGCCAACAAAGCACAAGACAAAGCAGTATTATTATTCCAGTACTTTGCAACTCTTACTTGTTAATGTGAATTTGTATTTAAATCTGTACCGTCTTTAGAGATGTGAACAAGTTAATATTGTAATACCAAAAGGGCCTAGCAAGCTACCTCCTAAGTGTGGCTTTGTATTGAAATGCCTTGCACATCATTAAATCATGGAGACAGATGTCAGAGGGAATTATGTTGTGCCTGATAAAGTGAAGGAAACTCCTACACACCGCTCAAAAAAACACATTACACACAGTACTGTGCAGCATTTCAGTAATGAAGACAACCAAAATGTTAGCCTGCTGCTTCTCTTGAATGAAATTGGGTCACACTGTTTTTCAATTTTGTTTTCATTTTGTCCAGAAATAAAAGTTGTGGGTTTTTTTGGAAGATAAAAAAGAAAACTGAACACAACTAAGTCACGGACACGCTAGCGGCTCTGTGAGGCTGAACTGTAACGCTCACATGCTAACATGCTAACATGCTCACGATGACCATCTTCACATGCTGATGTTTAGCAGGTGTAATATTTACCATGTTTGCCATCTTAGTTGTGTGTGTTAGCATGCTAACATGGGATGGGAATGTCATTAGTTTTGTATTTGGTCATAAATCAAAGAATTGGGCAAACTGAAATGTTGACATGATGATGGAATTAAATTTAAGGACTCAAAAACAGTAGTTCAGCGTTCCTGAAGCACAACAGGAGGAATGGTAAATGGTAAAGTGTCTGGGCAGATAATATGGCCAGAATCTTCCGATCACCAAAGATAAAACAATCCCTCCACATGAATGTCTATACAACGTCCATCCAATAGTTGTTGAGACGTTTCACTTAAACCCACAAATATCAACTCCATATTGATGTTAGAGGAAAAAGTCAGAGATCAACAAATACACATTCTTTATCTGGGATGTCATGAATGTCTGTACAAGCTGTCAATGGCAATCCACCCGTCTGTTGTTGACATATTTTAGTCTGGACTGAAAGCTGTAAATCGACAGACCAACTGACACACAGACAGTCCAAAATTGCCACAACCTGCTTTAATATTATTTTTGATTTACTCCCAAGTTCGTTTCACACCTCGGGGGTTGCAGCTGAAAGACTAAAGTGCTATCGCACATGTCATCATTTCCACAAGAGGATGAATAAAGTATCTTATATTCTATTGGAACACATTCAATACGACACCTTCATTTATTGGAATATACAAATGTAATAATAGCGAGATCTACTCGTGCAGTGATATCATATCTGTTCATTTACACATTCACACCGTCGGAGATTTTTTTGCCAACTGTCCTTCCTGCGTTTGGCAGTTTAAACTGTTACTTTTAGCCTGGATTATGTGTTGAACTTCTTGCTATTTCTCTAATATTGTAGTTTGCTCTTCATTTGTAAAATATGACGCTCTGTTGATAGTACACTTATCCATGTTTGTGATTGGTCACAGATATCCTGGGTATGTTGAACTCGCTTCAGGGGTCAGGCCTCTGGCCGGCTCAGCAGTCGGGTCGTACCTCTCGTTAATGTTAAAGCAAAGCTAACATACATGTGGAACTACTATATGGGCTTTGTGAACTTGAGTGTATACGAGCTACTCGTTAAAGTGGAGACTAGGCCAGGGCTTAGTTTTTAAAGCTACTGACTACACACAGATAACTTGTGTTGTCTCTTTTGGTTGTTGAGGTTTGTTGAGTGTTCCTTAGTGAGTTCTTTTGTTTACAGTTTGGGTTCATTTAGGAAGGAAGGGCTACTTGTTGCTTATATTTTAAAAGCCCTCTTTTTTCTTATATTTATTTCTTTGAGTTGAACAGCACCCACTAGGCCTTTTTTCCTTTGTTTACTAAGGTAACATTGTTTGTATGACTCAATCTAATTTACTGTTAATAAATACGTTTATTTTACCAGGAAACATCTGGCTTTATGTTGCTTTCCTTTCCCCCTTTCGAGCTGGGTAGTAACGCTATTTGTTACTATTTCATATTATAAAGTGAATTGCTTGGTTACTTTTTACGAGACATTTTAATAGGCATTTAGTCAATATAAGTCTGAATAATAGCTCAATATTTTAGGTCTTTTGACAAAAAAAAATCTTAAACTAGCTTGGAAGAAAGTAAGCAAGCAGAAGTACCTTCAGTAAAGATATTCAACAATGAACTTTCTCTCTCAGTTTAAGGTCTTAGAGGCAAACCTATTTTTTATTTCCTCTACGAACACATTCGTAAATCCATCAATTCCAAATGTTACCACAAACAAAAAAGGTGGAGAAGTATATGCATATTCACCTCACTATTCAATATAATACTGATGTATCCCAGATATGTTAATCATGTTTTTCATAACTGGGAGAGAATCTTATCTGGGTCATTATAAGCAGGTTATGATGTTTACATGCATCAACCAGAAAGCACAAGTATATCAAAATAAGGGATGTATCCAGAATTAAAAGTTGTTGGGTTGCATATGAATGTCCCCAGCAAAGTTTGAAAGTTTTATTATAAAAAGAGAATTTATGGCTGCCCTTTAATTATAGTTTATTGCAAAACTTTTTATGGTTGATTTGAAATTATATTTTGGAACTTTTATAGATCTCCCTTATACAGAAATAAAAATATAAAAATATAAAAATATATATCCAAAAGTCATTGTCATTATAATGTAATTCCAAACATAAAGAATAGTAATACAACACGCATTCACTTTTGCATAACCGCAGAATGCAGTGACATTTAACAGGATATTGTGGAGACCTCACAATCACAGCCTCATAGATTAACACCCATAAAGAGTAAAGTAGAGCTGCCATCACCTGTCGCCATGTTTTATTCACAACCTCTCCCTGTGCATTACCATACATATTTATAAGAGATAACTACATTTACATGTACACTGTTGAGCATGTGCACACGCGCACACACACTCGCACGCGCACACACACACACTCGCACGCGCACACACACGCACACGCACACGCACGCACACACAGAAGTTCAGCCTATCCCTGAGGGTTGAAGCTGTCATTTTAGTCCTTCACAGCATTACAGTACCTCATGGAGCACACACAGAGATCCATTGTGTGTGTGTGTGTGTGTGTGTGTGTGAGTGATTCAGATTGACTGATAGATGATGCCTGCGGGGCAGGTGGGCACTGAGTCATCTGCGGGTGTTGGGAGGTGGATGGATGGAGGGGATCTGGGTTGAAAATTTGGGGGCAGGAAGGGGTGGAAAAGATGAAGTTAGGTAGCCTGTCGGTCAGGCTGTCACTCAGCCTCCCGGGAAACGGGTTACACTGCCGCTTAAGGGCACACAGAGAGAGGGACGAAACCGAAATAATGTGGGAAAGGAAAGCAAGGAGGAAGGGGAAAGGGTAAAAGGTCAAAATATGGTGCACATTGGGGGATTTGAGTAACTGAGAGATGCAAATGAATAGTGTCACTGCTTTATTAATCATTCTGACTTGGGAAGGTGGAGGGTGCAACAGACACAGGGAAGTCACAGGAACACTCATAAGATAAAAATAAGGGAATTCTGGTAAATAACAGGCAAAACATGAGTCAATGAGTAATAGCACAGGAATGAAAGACGAGGTGAGTGGCGTGCACAGGCAGAATACAAAAAAGCGTATAATAAAGAGCAAAAAAAGAGTGAGAGGTGTAATATATCACTGCAACCAAATCAACAGGTGATGTCATCTGGTTGAATGCAACGCCGTCACACTGGGTTTGGGGCGACAGGGTTGAGATGGAAGAGGGGGTGTAACTGCAACCTCGTAAAAGAGTGAAAGAAATCTGCTCTCTACATTCTCATTATCCCATCATCGCTCTCTCTCTCTCTCTCTCTCCAGTTTGTATCAAAGCTTCTCTGTCTCCCTCTCACTCTCTCCCCCGCGCCCCCACCTCCCCTAAGCCGCTCTGCTATTCGCTCCAGCGAGGCTTAAGATGGAGGGATTTTGCCCTCTTCTCCCTCTATGTGGGTTCATTTCCAGTACAGAGTGCTATATGCAGAGCCTGCATCTATCAGCAAGGAGATATAAGCTGCTATGAATGTCAAGGGTCAACTTGTGATATTATTCTGATGTTAATGGCCCACCGTGTTATATGGCCCCTAATATCCCTGGAAATGACTGCTCAGACAGCTGCAGTGTGTGTGTGTGTGTGTGTGTGTGTCACATCAAGAGGCCATGAGACCACCTTGCAGTGAGTCACATGACTAATGCTCTTTTAAATCATAAGTCGGATTCAAATTCAAAGAAATATTTTTTGGTGACACACACACACACACACACACACACACACACACACACACACACACACTTTTGGCCATTAATTTGCACTTCAGCCAGCCTCTGAAGTTTTGACCTTTATTTTATAGTTTCCATTTTCCATTCACTCTTTACTTTCTCTAAAGCACTAAATAAATAAACAAAGCAACTTTAAAAAAATAAATAAATGACATTTAATGGCTTTAAGTCGAACTGTGCGTTGGGGGAAAATGTGAGCATGCATTAATTCCGTTTGCATTCATCAAAATGATATTAGATTCAGCCGTACCCAGCGTGAAGTCAAAAGATGCACACCAAGAGGCTTGTAAATATTACTTCACTGTAATTTCAAAGTGACCACAGGTGCAGCGCTCATGCATTTATTAAAAACACATTTACATTTTTAAACTGTTGAATTGCATTGTGTTGGGGTGCCAACATGCAGATTCAGTTTGTGTCTCTCCCTCCTGCTGCAATGAGCAATAAAAGACTCGCATACAGCCACCACATCCACACTTCTGAAGATTCCCACAGAGGCGAGTTTAAGAGCAAACCTTATTGGCAGTATACTATTGGTCTAAACTATATGTTCTTTACTTTTTGGGACTGATTAGACCAGTGTCGCAAGATTACTGGCGCCATGTGGAATTTTCAAACATTAATAATTCAGTGTCACATTAATTTTGAGACATAAAAACAATTACCATAAACCCAAAGATCCACAGCTGAGTAGAATGGCAGTAGAATGGCAGCCTTTACAGGCCTCTGTGATCCATAATATATTGTCTAACAAAAAGTAACAGCAAACATGGGAAATGTGGGCACGTGCTAAAAATACTCGTGGCGTGAGATGGAGGGTAGCAATCATCTCCTCAATTGTCTCAACTGATCACAGCATTTATACTAAGGTACTGTATACATCATTTGATAATTGTATAGTAATGATTAAGAATTCTAGTCGCATCAGCTTTTAGATTTTTTCATGAATGCAGTCATTTAGGAGAGAAAACTTTTTGTTTTTGGGTGACATTGTTCTACCAAGCTATAACAGATGCCACGAGGACAATCTGATTGGGTCTGATTCATTTATTTCACCTGAGGAGGCCCTGCTTGTACTCCATCCAGTTCTCATTTCAGATGTTCCGTTCTTCATTTCATTAATACACGCAGTGAAAAGTGGTGGAAAAATATTCAGTTAAATAAAGTTGTGTCCTAATGCAGTGATACGCCATCATCGGTTAAAGTCCTAACTTTACTTAGAAGGTAGATATATTAAGATTCATTTAGTATAATAAGTCCACTTTCTGAATAATGGCCCTTTTCAGGGTATTCAATTAGCAATTAATTAAAGTGTCAGCAGCATTTTAATGTTAGCCAGTCAAGGTGGGAATTTAACTACTTTATATACTGTTCGGTAAATGTAACATTTATTATATGTTTTGCATGTAAAATCTTTATCAAAGTTACTTCAGCCAGAAAGATGAGGAGTAACAAAATGTGTGTTTCCAAATGAAACTTGCTGTAGTTGTAGAGATAAACTGGAAAGACTCAAGAGCTTACTTTTTCAGCTCTGCAGAAGAAAGGTTACCAAAAAGGACATAGTAAAGACAAAGCTAAGCCGATATTAGACTTGATGGATGCATGTCACGGTTTGCACATGACCTTGAAGGATAGGTTCACATTTTGACATATGACCCCTATGCACATCAAAATACTTTTTGTTTACTGTAATAATGCTTTCAATGGAAGAAATCGCGGACAGAATTCACAGTCCGTGTTCCATGAGCCAAAATATGTTACAACGTTTATCTGAAGCTAAAAAGAGCAGCTACTGCGTATTAGCTTCAGCTAGCCTATTATTTTGGCAAAGAACGAGGACTGACGAGGATTGACCGCCTCTTGCATTGGAATCACATTAGCAAGGATCTCAGTGTGGACAGAGGAATGATTCAAGCAAGAACCTGCTGTCATGCGGTCACATGATAAAAAATGGCCGAATAGAAAAGGATGACGGTAACCCATATCTTGGTTCAAGGATGGTTTCTGTCTATTTGATCTTTATACAGCCATCCACAGTCTGCTGATCGATGCCATCGACTCCCTCCCAGTCAATTACATGACCAGTATTCGAGTGGTGTCCGGACAGCTGATGTTATCTGCTTCTGGGGTTTTTTCTGTCCAGGATTCTCAATTTTTAGTGTTGCTAATGTCGGTATACTTTCTTTAAGACGTCCCAGCAGAGATGGTTTATGACAGCGGTCCACAACCTTTTTGCACCACGGACCGGTTTCATGCAAGACAATTTTTCTGCGGACCGGGGGGGCAGGCATGGAAAAACATACAATAAATTGCAAAACATATAATTTCATTATTACATATATAATGTAAATGTTATTAAAATTAAATTGGAAGAGATTATTCCATTTTATGGATACTGGTACTGGTCTGCGGGTTGGGGACCCCTCGTTTATGGTATAAACTTATCTTTATCGACAGATATCTGCATATGAATGCAGAATCTGGAGGCTAAGTGACAAGATTTTGGCATCGGAAGCGTTCTGGCTTGGTTCTGGAGAGCAAAGGAAGAGGAACGCATTGACAGAAATGTAATTTTGGACCCCATCGGCTAACCTCTGATGACGATTTAGCTTTTTAATCGCTGGTAAAATGGCTACAAGTGAAACAATCCGGTCGTCAAGCTCCATTCTAACATCTCAAGGTGCTAATCAGACTGCAAACAACGACTGGTGTACGGAAAAGAAAGTCTGGACCCGGATATCTGCTGGCTACACCAGAAACCCCAAAATATTGGCCACTGCCCCCGAGGCTAAATCATCACCGGAACGATCAGAGATAAACCAACTTCCAAAAGTCCACACTGAAAACCGTTTGTCAAAGGTTCATCTGCTCTTCATGGGGAATGGATGCACCTGGCTCCTTGCCTGCTACTCATGAGAAATTAAAAAGATTTTTTAATTATGGTTCATGTTAAGAGTAAACTGAATTGTAATCCAATGTGATTTGGACTGGCTCTGCTATTCTTTCTGTACAGTATATAGGCCACCTTGCAGGACATCCCTGATAATAAAGCAACCTTTTCAGAAAATAACACCAATTTTTGTTTTTCTTTGCCCTCAATAACCCTCATGTTGCACTCGCCGGCTTGATATATGGTCGCCAAGGTAACCGCTCCATTATAAACCTAATAGTTTCCACAGAACAATGCACGTCGTATTTTTGACAAATTTCTGTATGGCTCGCTGGAAAATCATTGTCATCATAATTGCGATTACATGTGTGCACCGCAGCACGAGCATGTACGGGGCACCTGGCGTATTTATTTTAAGTTCTGGTTCTGACAGCACAGACAAAGAGGGCAGAATATGCACCATACCCATATCTGTTCTATGCAGCTTTTTCACAGACTCCTACCGTTTGCTGTTTTTCTTTTTGAAAGCGATTTAAAAAAAAAAAAAAAAAAAAAAACTCCTTAACAATTTCTTATTCAGACAGCAGGAGGCTGACACAGTGGCAAAAGAAAAAATGTTCTGCGCGGCCGGGACTCTATGAGCTACAATGATACACACCAGTGAAATTCAAAAGGAGCAGCTCCTTTGCAGCGGGATCATATTCCGACTTTGTAGAAGTGATGAGAGCAGCACAGAGACATGGTAATAAACCGGGAGGCTGTAAGTTTAGCTATGCGGAGGCCTTTTGCATAATGAGCAGTATAATTATTTTCTGTTCCTGTACTATATTGTGTTGGGTGTTAATCCGAACAGATGAGAGCTCAGGTGGACAGAAGGCAGTAAAGAGCGGAGAGATAGTTGCAGGGTTTAGTGTGCTGTGGCCTCAGCTGTAATGAAGTAGGTGGATGCAGTGGAAATAGAGGAGGGAGCAGTAATCTGGGAGGCTGTCTGCTTTATTACCCCACTGTCTTGTCATGAGGCCACCACACACACACACACACACACACACATACACACACACACACACACGAGGAAAAAGAGCAGAAAGATAGAAAGCGAAAGAAAGAGAGAACAAATCTGAATGTATGAAGTAGAGAACCAGAAGGTGGGGGGAAGCAATCAGCCGCCTGGTCCTAATCATGTTCCTCTCTCTTTCCTTTTCACTGAAGCCCTGCTCCCAGCTCCGCATTTGGAAGCATTAAGTTGCCTAAATTATTTCATAAGCATCTCGGCCTTCACCACCAGCGAAGGAAGAATGCAAGGGAATGATGTACAAGGCACTGATTAGACCTAATTATGAATCCTGATTAAGGCTTTTAATTAGTCGAGCCAGCACTTCAGCTGGAGAGGGTGGCAGAGATGGAGAAGACAGTGGGAGAGAAAGGGGGAGGAGGTAGGAGAGGAGGTGGGGGATTTGACGGAAATTGGAAGAGTCTGTGGAGAGGACTGAGGTGAGGCGTAGAGTGAGGGAATGCAAAAGAGCAAAGGAGAGAGATGGAATATAATTATAACATTGACATTATTGAATATCATTTTGAATAATATAAGAGTGAAAAGCAGAACATAAGTGACACATAAACGCACGCAGAACAATCTGTAACTCAGAGGACAAGAGCTCGACCAGGCTCGATCTGATTTGTGCACTAAAACATTCAGTCAAAATGGATTCAGCAGGTCACAGTTCTGTGTGAGCTCCTGCTCTATTTGAAAACTAGTTGAAATTGACTTATGAAAGATACTGACAGGAATATTTTCAATAATACCCAGCAAGCAAGTACAGGACAGGGATGAGCGAGAGATGGCTCAGTTCAATGTCAACCCAAATGAATGCAAAATAAGATATCATGGTACAGCTTTTTGTATCAAACCGCTTTGGACACTATTAGCTAACTAAGCTCCAGTTCAGAGGAAGACTTAAGCTGCAGCAAAGCTGCCACGCAAAGAAACGCTATTAAGTTAAAGCTATTTCAAAATAGTAGCTAACTACTGTATGTTGAAGCTGAACATTGTTGACCTAGAAGTCAGCAGTTGACTCAAGGTCCACTTACTTGCTTGTTTCTGAGCTTTTAACTGTATCCCACAGACTTCAACAGCTGATGGAGTTTTTGCTCAGTTGTTATTAGGGCAGTCACTTTTTTTTTTTTTTATGTCGTTTGAGCAAATTTGAACAATTATTAAATACAAAACCCACGTACCCCATCATAAAATAGGTAGAATTAGCATTGTTTGGCTAACGTGTCTGCCTGACATAAAGGTTCAATGTGTAAGATATGCCAGAATTGAAACTTAAAACATTACAACAATGGACTAACATTATCAACAGAGTGTGAAGAGTGTTGACGTTAAAGACGTCCATGTGTTGTGTTGCAGAGATGTGTCTGACTGAAAGTCTAAGATGAATAGTGAGCCACTGTAGCTGCAGTCTGCCCTCAGTACAGAGGAGAAGAAGTACAGCTGCCAGACTCAGGGCTTGTCAACATTACGTCCATGATCCCTGCACGTTTTGATCATTTATTTTTCATTGACTCCAAAGTGGCAGATACGAGAAAAGGACTCGCAGCATCGCCTCGTTCCCACCGCTGTGAGGAGAGTGTGTGAGAGAGACGGGAGACGGACAGATCCTCCGTTAGCACTCAGCACATAGCTCGGATTTAGCCGTCAAACTTTCAAATTAAATTTAAGTTTAAGATTGTATATCCGAAGCAACAAAAAAAAAAAAAGGACTTCAAGAACCTATTATTTCAGAAAAACATTTCAATAAATGTAAATATGATGTATTGGAATACAAAAAGATTGTGCACACAATTTGTTTTTCACATTTTAAGCTATACTATAATAATTTTATCATTTTATTTCATTAGATGCTTAGATATTTATAGTGTGAGAGTTAGTAAGTTATCTCTGCTGCCGGGTCTGTGCAAATGAATGAGTATAGCTTCAATAGGGAACAGAACGATGTTTTCATAAAAAGACGATCTCATCCCAGGCTTCATTTTGGAATTTATTGACTTGATTTATTGAGGTTTTTTAATCAGTATCAGTACTTTTTAACCTGACCCTCCGAGGTCCATCAGATGTAGTAATCCCATTGGAGTACAGGGACATATGTTAAGTATGAGAAACATACTTAACATAGTTATCTGTGCTTTTCAGTAAAGGAAAGCAGGGAATGCTGACATTTCCCTTTGACTCTTCCAGTGCTTGCATCCATCCTTCTGATCTTCCTCTGCTGGAGAGTACTGATTTGCCTCCACGCTGTTGATCTTCACGTTTTGACAGATCCTCGTTACAAACATAACCTCTCAGTTGTTACGTTCTTCGCCTCTCATCTTCCTCCTTTCCTCATTTTCTTGTGCTTTTCCTTTGTTCTGTTTCCCATCTGGCTTTTTTTTCTCAAAGTACTTCACACACTCTCTCTCTCTCCCTCTCCCTCCCTCTCTCGCTCTCTCTCCCTTCCTCCCTTCCTCTCTCTCCCTTCCTCTCTCTCCCTCCCTCTCCCTCTCTCCCTCCCTCTCTCTCATAGACCATTTGGCACAAACCTCATCTCTCCTCCTCTCATCCCTCGCTCTCACCTCAATTTTCGGCTGTTGCATAATTAATTAGCAGCACTGTTCACTATCAATGCAATTACTCCAGAGAATGGAGAAAGAGAGAAATGGAGAGAGAGGAGATAGAGGGGGAAATAAAATGGGAGAACAGGGCCAAAATGGAGATGCCATGAAAAACATGGAATAAAAAGGAGGGGAGAGAGAAAGGGAGAGTGATTTTTAGCCCTTAAAGGGATGGAGCCAATATTGGCCAAAATCAGAATGGTAATTTTAACAATGTGAAATCCATTTGGAGGCACATGGATCCAGATGGAGACAACACAGGTTTGGCTCAGAATGGAATACGATACACATCCTCACACGAGCAAGATTTTAAGATTTGTACGATGACACACCTCACCTCTGGTTTTTCTTGGCACCTGGCGTTTCCAACTCTACGTAAACTTGTGACTAAACTTCTGCATATGCACAAAAATCTTCCCGGCAGATTTATACATCTGAGTCATTGTGAAAGTGTTTTCATGTGCGAAAGGCAAACGCCCATTCCCAAAATTATTTATGAATTTAAGTCAACACTCCCCTGTTTAAACTTGTTTGGACATAACACAGACTCTTTCGATTGTTGATCTGGCACTGGCGATGTCGACGCTGTTACACACAGCCATATGCAACAGTATACTCTGTGTTGTGATCCAAAACAGCCTACTAATAAGAATAATGATACATAAGTGGGTCGAATTTAAGACCATTGTTATTCTCGCAAAACTGTATTATTTGGGTGGCTGACTATATACAACCGTCTGCACATGCTGGAATAAAATCTTGTAGGAAGAAATACATAGCTTTAAATGTTATCAAAACTGAGTTTATGCTTATGTTAAAAGCTATGATGTCATGAAAAAGACTGCGGCTTCAAATAAAGTGTCACACATGGGGTAAAGCATGCGTGAAGGTATGCACATTTCTAACAATAAATACCAAATTCTGTGCGGAAAAGTATTTTTCTTCTGTCCAGATACATCACTTATACATCTGGCCCCTGTTATTTTTGTATATCCCAGTGACAGGCCCAAAGGGAGGCTCTACAATTACAGGTCAAAACAAGGTGACATATTTGTTAGTGATTGGCCCAGATAAGTACAGCAGCATTTACTGGAAATGACATTTCTGCTGTTGTCTGGTTTGTAACAAGTCTTTCAGCTGGTGTATTGTTACAACAGAGAAGGTATTTCAATTTACTAAACCTACAGTATCACCTCTAGAAGATGACAAATTATTTATTGTGTCAACAGCACCATTTTCACTCCATGCCATTTACTAAAGCCCCTTGTAAAAAGGGAGACTGAAAGTGGAAAATGCCACTGTGGCCCCTTGTTTCATTCCACGTGCAAACTTTTATAATTTACGTGCAAATGGCCTTTAGCAGAGATTTAGCCAAGACCAATTACTTACTCAGTGGCAACACAAAGCCAGTGCATTCAAGGATCGATGCCATTTGTCTGTCTTTAATTTATTAGGCAGACATCATATAACACTGTTGGGATGCTGGAGTCCAGTAGTTCATGCGTGACTGAGGGATCTGGGGAGTGTGACGCATATGGAGAGGCTCACCATACCAAATCACCAACAGAGAGAAGATGTTCTCTAGCGTCTGACAACCCATCATTGACAGATGGACTAATACGACTTAATTCTTTCGGCCTGTAATTCTTTGTCTGGATCTTAACAATTTAATTGCAATTCGAGGCTGGATGTATTTCCACGTACAATGTCACTAGTGTCATTGTACGTAAGCTATTCTTGGTCTGTCTGTCGCATTTCATTCCTACGCGCTCTGTCATGAACTGTCAAGTCTATTCATTCAACACAAATATCCATCTTCTTCACATTGAAAATAATAAACAGGATGTGTTAAAAATATATCAAGTAAAGAGGGATAGACAGACGCAAAAAGATATGTCAGTGTATCCTGTTTCCCTTTTCATCTGCAGCCCATTCAGCTTCATTTGATCGTAGATTCTATGGCTTTCTATTACTGAAATACAGTAGCAATTCTATGAGCGTTAATGAGTGAGTCACATAAAAGGCCAGCAAAGTGGAAAGGAAAACAATTTTAAAAGAATGTATTAAGACACCCCCCCCCCACAC
>CALSCE010010667.1:4622983-4633953 GCA_943593645.1 Bovichtus variegatus | reverse complement strand
TTTATGTCACACACACACACACACACACACACACACACACACACACACACACAGGAAGGTATTCCTAATTACAGGCAAATGTATTCATTGATATTGTGGCAGCACTTTATCATTGGAGGATGGGTTTTGCATGGCATTTTTTTTTGCTGTTGTGTTAATCGTTTACTGTGGGCTAATTAAAGCCTGCCTGTCATTAACGATGATCATTGCTCTCTGCAGATTGAGGCAATGGTGACAGACCCCGACAGAGGAGGACAGGGAACAAAAGAGACTGACAGGAGGGAGAGAGGACATTGAAAAAAAGCATTGTGAGGGGGTCCCCCCCCCCCCCGATATCCTCTAGGGATGGCAATATGTGCGTCTTTTTATGCCCATTTTCAATTTGCGCATAAATTAACCTGAGTGGAAAGTCTTGAAATGTCAAAATAAAGTTTTTACGCTTGGCTGAGGTTGGAAAGTTGGTGTATCATCAATAAAAGCTACATTTGCAAAGATTTAGCGAATAAATGATGACGTACATGGAAGCATAAGACTCACGACCACTGAAGCTTCTGCTCCGCTGAAGAGACCTTTTCCTCTAACGCCAACATCAAGTCCAAAGTTTAATTTATCCAATACAGCCTCAGTTGTACTTTATGTTTTGTACCAATTAGCAAACATTAGCTGTAATCAAAATAAACTGAATAAAGATATTTAGTGATTTGCGTCACTATTTAAGGACATTTACAGTAGGGCCCTCAAGGTCCACGTGTGATGTTTAGGTGATTAGCTCCTATTGTGGCCCTCCATATGTTAAAACATACATTCATAATACTATTCATCCACGAGTGTGCTAAAATGCGGTATGTGGGAATGCAAAGTGTCAAAATGTCTCTTAGTGATAAACATCAGAGATTTGGCAGCAGTTGAAAAAGAAAACGATGTATCGTTTTAATTATTTAAGATACATAAAGAGTGATTGCAGTTGTTGTAATAGGATGTGTAGATTGTTTGTGTGTGTCCTCATGTTTGTATGTTTCTGCATGTCGGCCCATTTGTGTGGGGGACTGTGTGTAAAAGACAGAGCGAGCTTTGTGCGAGCTTGTGTCAATCACTGTTAGCTGGAGTGGATGTGTTTGTTAGTGCATGTCTTTCTCCATCACTGAGTGTCCATCCACATTATATTCTATGGCAGGATTAAGTGCCACTGCTGAAGGTACATGGCGGCCAGGAGTGGTTATATCTTCATTTACCGCAGGCAGCTGGTGATTTGTTCCTGTGCACATCTCACAGGTCTGTGAGTGTGTGTTTGTATGCATGCATACACACGGAGTCAAGAGTAAATGGGGAGTGAAGAGATTTCAACTCAAGTGGATCGAATGTGTGTATATAACATGTAGCTATAGGTGTGTGTGTGTGTGTGTGTGTGTGTGAGGGACGGCAGATAGATGGAGTGATAGATGCTAAATGTGAGCAGAAGGCTAATCTCTATTGATGAGAGGAAAGATCACAGGTGAAGGTTGCCGATGATCAGTAAAATGCAGACCTGGTTGGTTCTCTAAAACAATCAATGCAGGAGGCACTTGGGAATTAAACTTACAAATGAAACCAGATAAAAAGGAACTGCATGTACAGTGGGGAGAGTGTTGTGCATTGTGCGTGACTGGTTTTGCCTTTTAAAAAACGTTAAGACTCAACTGTATCCCAACATATCCGGACTTTTAGGTCCTGGCACGGGTCAAGCTCAAAAAAACACGTGATCCTACACTTCCCATAATGCAACTCAATAGCATATTTTAAATACAAATGCCCATGTCTTTCAAACTTTATAACATACTGGTCAGACTCTGGAATACATGTGTACTTTAGAGAAGGCTTTCAGACATGACAAAGCTCAGTTCCTAGAGTGTTTGTACAGATGGAACAAAATAAGTTATTACATGTTAATCTGTGAGCTTCAGGAGTGCCGTTTCTTGTCCACTCTTATTTTGTGCAACTCCAAGATCAGTTCAATTTTATCCAGTAGAAATCTAAAAACTCATACATGCTTTTTTTTTTGATTTAGTTTTGTAACTCAATGGAGTTTATACAAAAGAGCTCGTCCAAAACGCAGCAGTCAGACTCCCCACGAAAACCAAAATAAGTGAGCACGTTCCTCCTCTCTTAGCTTCCCTTCATTGGCTCTGGGTACATTTGAGAATTGATTTCAAGATATTGTTGACTCACACCTAAGTACATCTCATATGTTCTGACAGCGTACGGTCACAACCTGAGGTCATCTGTCAAGGCTCTGCTAGACATTCTGCAATTTAGGCTGAAGATCAAGGGTGACCGGGCCTTTTCTGTTAGGCCCCCACTCTCTCTGCAACAACCTCCCTGAGATTATCAGACTGGCGAGCTCTTTATCCTCTTTTAAATCCCTCTTAAGAACATATTTTTACGTGTGTGCGTTCACAGGGTTTATGGCCTGAACTTTCACTTACATCTGCATTTTATTTTATTGATTATTTTATATCGTCTTATTTACTTATTGCACTTTCTCTCATATGTAGTTCCTTTGCTCAATGTTGTATAACTTTTAAACTGTTTTAAATTGTTTTTATTATGGTTTGTCTGCCATTTTTATCTCGTCAAGCACTTTGTCACTTTGTTTTGAAAGTGGTATTGATCTTCTCATATAACTCCCAGCAAGAAAGCAAATAAGCATGTGTTCCAAACTGTCAAAAATATTCCTTTATGGAGTGGATTGGTGCTAGGATACTGTAAATATGCCCATCTCCGTCTACGCAAGATAATCACAGGTCTTTTTCAGTCTGGGTCCATCATTTTGGACCTACAGGAGCTCGAGAACACCAGCAGGACTGGCTTTTAGGCTGGTGCCTTGATGTGTCATGGCAGTACAGATCTTCTCTTTCCAGGACTGGTTAAACTACTATACTGGTTAAACTACTTTGTTTTTTCTTGAAGGTTTTAAGATGACATATCCAACAAGACACAACAGGCATTCAAATGGCTACAAGTGCTGTTGCACTGCTGTATGCGCGAATGCATGTGAATATTTAAGTGAGAAAAGAGAGAAACAGGCACAGATTGTTTTTCAGCCATCTGCCAATTTTACCGCCCCACGGCAAAAACAAACCGACTATATATAAAAATAAGTACAAAGGAATTAGACTCACTGACGTGGGATATAAATTACACAGCTTGCAGCAGGTGAGCCAACCCATGTTAATTTGGACCCATCCATGCCTACCCATGTATGTCCTTCCTCGTCCAAGCTTACAATGCCAACTACCACCAGCACCTGCTTCCTCCCAGCTCCTGCCTGAACAAATAAAAACATTTTTTCTATCAGCATCGGGTGATGCTTGACTTTTTCTTTGAAAGAAAACAATAACAGCATGTAGCAGACACGAGGCGGCTGAGAGCAATTGCAAAAAATGTATCTTAAAAAGAACAAAAAAAAAAACAATTTGCTGTACAAAAAAAAAAAAAAGTGTGTAAATTTCATTACACGACTTAAAGGCTAGGTAAACTACGTGTGTTTATCCTCTCACGCGGTGCCAATCAGCTCTTTGTCTATCTCGCTGCCCCCAGGGTCCTGGCCCATATGCCTGCCTGGTCTGCAAGCCCGGTCAAACAGGTCAGGACCCTGCCAGCCTCACTGGGACACAGGACTGTGTGTGTGAAAGTGTGCGTGTATGTGAGAGTGTGTGTCCATCTGTTACATTTGAGGTGTGTCGTGTGACAGATCACCCCTGACCCCACCCCTCTGGGAGAGAGATTGTGTGTGTATTGCTCTAGTTACACACCACAGATTGTGTTCACATGCGTCTGTCTCTGAACATGTACACACCCGTGCGCTTGCATCAGGCCTCATACGTCTGTATCTGTCTTTATAAGCAATAGGCGTGTCTGACCCCTCCACCACCAACATCGCCACCATCACTCCTTTCAACACACACTCCCACCTCCTCTCCCCTATCCGTGTATTCTGAACCAGATGGGGTGCCAGGGTCACCTCTGACCCCCCGCCGCACTGTGACTGATGGGACAGCCCAGCTCTGTCACCCCCCTCTATTGTACCCTGATGGGCATCTGACACCACTCGGACTCATTCATTAAGAACACGACCACCACACACCTGAGCTTCTTAATAAGTCTGCCAATCAGGGTTATTGTATAGGAAAAACGTTTCAATAACTCTTTGTTATTGCAAATTTATCAGGAGTATAATCAGTCATCTGTCACGGGGCACCTGAGCTTTATAATAATGCTGACTATCAATTCATTAGGCATTAGAAAGCAACTGACCTGTAGTTAAAGGGTCCAATAACCCAAATGACAAAAAAACATTTTCTCACTTACCTCTAGTGGTATTAAGCCAGGCTCATCGTTTTGGTTTTATCTGCCCAGGTTTTAAAATATCTGTCAATGAGATTTTCAGCATTTGAAAGAGGACGTTTATAATTTGACAGATTTGCATCTTTCCAAAAAAAGTGTCTTAATCACTCAAGGACAATCACTGTCAGTTGTATAGGGACTATTTCTCCAGTAGAAAGTAGTTCCTTCGAAATTAGGTATGTCTGTAGATTATGTAGAGTAACCAGGACACTACATTTGGAAAGAGATGTTAGGTATGACTTTTATTTCATTTCTGTGAGCAACACAAATTAAACTTAATTATCCTCTATTCTACTGTGGTGTAGTCAGACATCTTAGAGGTGCATTAAAGTAAAATGACCTGCATACCAGTAGAAGTGAGAGAGACAATATAAGAGGACCCTCTAACACCTTCTCTACAGACTCCCAACACAGCTAGCTATGCATAAAGGCACCTTTATGACAGCTTCTTCCAAACATAAATACATTTTAATCAAAGGAGTGCACTTCAGTCCGTGTTTGATAATTCATCTATGCATTTTTTTTATCCATGTGTCTTCATGTGTCCTCTTTGCGTCCGTTTCACGAACTCTTGCCGGGATGTGAAGCGGTGCTATTTTTGTAGCGTAAAGTACATCAAGGCCAGCAGGAGGAGGAGGATGTTTGTCTCACAGAATCTGAGGGAATACCTCATGCTAACGCTCTGAGACAAATTAGCATACAGATTCCGCCGTGGCTGTTGTAAATCCATTTTTCTCCTTGCAGATCTGTAATAAACAGCGTCTTTGGTTATGAGAACTATTTTTTTCCCTTGTGAAGATTACTTTTTCCTCCAGTGTGGGGAAATACATCTTACTGTATTATGCGATTGCTACAGCATGCCGCAATATTAAGTGTAATGTGTTTTTTTTTTTTGGAAGATCCCTATCAGTGTATCGGGTTAGATGGAAATCATATGGTTGCATGGGCCCAGTGGCGCGCAAATCTCTTTAGGGCAGAGGTGATAAGCCAAAAAAGTTATTTCCTCCAAAATGCCAGGGAGGGTTGAAGAGGTCAATCTCCTTCCCCAACAGAAAAAATGATTATCTCTGAATTTTATGAAAGAGATTACGGTTTCCATCCGTTACAAAAGTGCAATTTCGAAAAAAATGTATTAGCCTCCATGTGGACATATCCAGCACAGTGTGTGCTTGGTGCGCTAGTTTTTGTTTTATGATTATCTTGAACAGTTGCAGTGATATTATAGGGAGCAAAGACAGAAAATAACAGGAACAGATGCGATAAGACAAAACGCATGTGCCACATACTGTGTGGGAAGCAGCAAAAGCATGACCATGTGACAGAGGATAAAACAACAGGTGAAGCCATTTCTTTGAAGAATGATTGACACACCTCTTACTAGGAGGACTGTCAGTAACAGTAACTAACAAATCAAGTTTTGAACTGGACTGAAAACATTTGGGAAAATCTAAATGAAAACAATTCAAAAAGCTATTTGACATCTGCAATCCATATCCTTTGGGAAAATGTGCATATGCAACGGTGAAATAACTGAGGAAAAACCATTTGGGGCTTTAAAGGTCAAATGTTGACTGTGAAGTGCTGTCCATACTCAAATGAGGCCCCTGGGGCCATGTTTTGAAGTGAGCGTTTAAAATGAGTACAGTGAATAGCACAACCAGTCACCTCTCACATTCTGAAGGTTACATTATTCAAAAAGGGCACTCTGTCCCAGAATGAAGGGCTTTCAGGACTGCATGCCACATACAGTAGTTGCAGTTAGCCAAAGTGCAAGACCACGACCAACTGCTCTGACTGGACCTGGAGGTGTCATTTCAGGATGCTTCTTCAATTTGACCTTCCTCAGGTACACTTTGGTGTTGACATTTACATTTTAATATTGCTATGTATTACAGCACACATGTTTTGCTCATTAGAAGTCAAAAGAATCCTCAAAATATGAAATGCAAATTTAAACTGTACGATAATGTAAGAAACTAAATGTTCCTCTAATCTGACTATAACATATAATTCATGAAAAATGACTGATTTCACCCAATCAGCGCAGATCGCAGTAACATTACGAACACTGTGCCGTGTTGTTTGCCTCAAAATTAAATTCACATCTGCATCATAATCAGATTTCTTTCCGTATGCGTGTGTGATTTGGCCTTATTTGCACTGGCAGACCTGGGGACCTCGTATGATTAAGGAATCTAATCCACATCTGTGTTTCACATGTTGCCTTTCCACCACATAAACAAAGTCAGTGTTTCACTCTAATTTAATCCCAAGGATCATCTCTGGAGACGACAGAAACATAATGGGTCTCATGCTGTGCAGCTAGATGAGCTTCCTGAATTCGCACCCAAATTACTACCAAGCTTTCATTAGGAATTTCCACAGCAGCATCCATCAATCGCTAAACCAAAAAAAAAAGAGAGAAAAAATGTGCGGAGGAAAACAAAAATGTTTATGGAAAATAAAATGGCTCAAATTAATGAGATGCAGAATCACATTGGATAATTTATCAAATGATCACTTTGTAAACGCCATCATAAATTACCATATTGTGCCAGATTACAAACACGTCATATTTGTACGGGATTAAGGACACAGACACTCGTGCAATTATTACAAATCCCAATTATTACATGGCCCGAGGTGATACAACTTCTGTGCAAAAAGCAAATTATCATAATGCTAAACAGACAACTAATTCCAGACAGATTAGTTTGAATGCCACGATAATTTTTATCTACAGCCAAACTGAACCTTTATTCAGGTTGTGTTAAACGACTGCATTTTAATCTCAGAATCAAATGCCTTTGGTGACGCAAAAAAATTGTTGCCTCAGAGACAATCGACATCATTGTTTCATGTGGCCTGATTTGGATCTTAAGACTTGATTTTCAGAAGGAAAAAAAAAAATCTGAATGATGAATATGTTAAATATGGTAAAAGTAGTGAAACATGGTGACTGAAAGGCAGCTAGTTGAGGTTAATAACTTGAGAGTGATACAACAAAATGTGACACCAGTTTCCTTTATCGTAAACCTAAAGCACTTTAGGGTCTTCCACACCTGTTTAATTATTTTTTGCCTGAGTTGTTTTTGCTTCTGATTGCTCTAACAACCTTTCTAAATGTTTGCTCAGTGCGAAAGGGACGCATAATTAAAGCAGACATTGGCTGCTGGCTCCCCCTGTACAGCTCTGGATGACCTTAACAATATGTGTCTCTTTTAATATTCCAAAGGCTGGAAGCATTGTTAGATAGCACTGCATTGATTTGTATGTGTTGTTTGTAAGCACAGAAAGAGTCTACAAATGGTGCCGGATAGGAAGGCCTGACTGCCTCTGGCCAATTAATTACTGGGTGTCACACATGTCATCAGCCCTGACACACAAACCGATACAAACTCAGTTCTACAAGCTCTGGTGCCTCATGTAGTGTAGTGCGTATTACGTAATATAATATTTGATGTGACATAGTGAGGTTGTCAATGTGTTCCACGCAGAAGGGCATTAGGCAGTTTTACCCTGTGCTACTTGTGTCCTTTGTGGTAAATGAGCTGGGATGATGTGTTAGGGAGGTTTGTTGCTTTGGTTCTGTTTGAGCGGTCTGTTTGCAACAATGCCATTCAAACTCTGGCGTCACTAAAGAACTACAAAAATGGCGGCTAAGTACAAGTCCCCATCCAGGCAACCTTTGTTGCTTTTGAGGGCAACCCCATTGCACACAAAATGTGCCCACGGTGTGGACTCGAGTCACATGACTTGGACTCGAGTCACACATTTGATGACTTTAGACTCGACTTCAAAAAATCCAAAAAGACTTGCAACTTGCCTTGGACTTTAAGACTGATGACTCGTGACCTCACTTGGACTTGAGCCTTTTTGACTTTAAAAATACTACCAAAAAAGACCTTCCCCCAAGTCAAAGTTTAAAAAATATGTTATTCAAAAACAGTGCCAAGAATCAATTAATTTCCTGAATCAACTGCAGAATCTTTGGTGGTCACTTCACTTTTCGTCGAGCTCTATCATCAGGTCAACATTTAAATTTGTCCAACCAATTACCTGCAGGACTAAAAACATTTCCATCAGCCTCAGCTGTACTTTGTGTTTATTGCTAATTGGCAATAAAGTAGTTTGCATGCTATTACAGTAAGCCAAAATTATGAACATGGCAAATTTTAACTGCTAAACATTAGCATGTCAGCATTGCCATTGTTGTAAGCTAAGTATTCAGCACTGCTGTGTCTATTCTTCACCGCGCCACGAGCATGGCTGTGGACTCAGCCTCGTTTTAACATCAAGGAGACAAGCTGGAAACTACAGTTTGGACTGATGCATGTATCAAGCTGCTTCTCCATGTTTTCATAACGTGTGGCACTGCCAAACAAGAACAAGCACAGACAGGTCCATTAGCACGAGCCAAAATCTCTGATTTATTGGGATGATTGATTGTTGTAACTCAAAGCTACCTTGTTTCCAGCAGGAGAGAGGGAATCTTGCTGCGCCTTAGCACGGGACAACGGTCTGTGGGTTTACTCAGGTGCACTGATTAATAAATGGCATAAATAAGAAAGTGGTGGCTTCAAGCCACATCTTACTGGTAATGACGCATTGTGGACCTTAACAAAACAAATTGCAAACGTTCATTCTGTAATCTGGACCACAGAAAAGCAAATTGTAAACTGTAGGTCGGATATTAGCCGTACTGTTTATTCCAAATAGAACTACACCAATATGTGTTGCAGCAAACATTTCTGTTCATTTCCTTGCTGAACACAATGAAATTAGCATTTATTGCTATAGCCAATGCAATTTTCAAGTAAGGGACAGCCTGTGGCTCAAGAGCAATAACTTCTCGTACTGCTGATGTAGCCTGTAGTCAATGAGATGGAGCGGTATCCTGCCCGGGCAATGATTTGACTCATTGTTTGTATTCCAAAGACTTGCTATGGGAAATGTCCACTCTAAGGCTTCTTCTCATTCTGTGGCCTTAAAATCATTGTTTGTCAGTGTTAGTCATTCTCTAGCCCTCTTTCCCTTACACTCATACCTTTCTTTGGTCGCCTCGTTCACTATCTTGCCATGTCTGCTTTCTCCCAGGCGACCCCTGAAGTCTTCTTGATCCCAAACAAAGGTGGAGCTTTTGAATTGGCTTTTGGGGGAAAAGACTGAGAGAATGTAATGTATCTGTTCTATCCAGGCAGCCAGTGGGAACAAATATTGACATGTAATTCTTTTTTCTCTGTCTGTGGTCAAACCTTCACTTCCATTACAGCTGTGAGGGAGAGTGGGAGGGAGAGCCGGTGTCACCGGGGAGACCGACCGACATGAATGATAGATTTTTCGTTCTTTTCTCCCGTTTCTTCCCCGCTCTTTCTTTTGCGAGGCTACTCTGCTTTTGCTCATGTCCTGTTGTCGATCTCTCCGGTGAGAAAGTGAAGCCCTTTGCAACAAGGTAAATAACCATTAGTGGGTGAGTGAGTGGGAAAGAGGGGAGATGGCAAGGCAGAGGCAGAGAATGAAATACAGGGCGAGAAAGACAACGGGAAAGAGATGAAACTTGGAGAAGGTCATTTGTTGCTTTTTCAATATCCTCAAGCCCCCTTGTCCCACCTTTTATTTTATCCAAGTGCCTATTTGTCTTTCCTCGAATTGTGTCTTGACTAGAGCAAGACAGCTTGGGCCTTTTTGCTATTCACAACTTGTAATATAAAAACACAATGGCTGCTTCTCGCAAGGTTGTAAGATTTTCTCATTACGTCTCTTTATTTATCTTGCCAGCACAGGGACACAGACAGAGGGATGAGGAGACAAAAAGACAGACAGTGATGTGACGAGAAAAGGGAAAATTGTGATTAATTTGATTATTTAAGCACAATATCCTGTTGCAGGCGGCGTAGTATTCTGCTGTGGGTGGCAGTGATATAACATATCCAAGGCCTGAGCCTGGCTGGTGCTTTGCTCTGCCTATCACACATATGGACACATATTATTGATCACAGACGCTGCTGCTTGCCTTGGTTGTTTTAACTCATTCTGCCCTCCGTCTTGCCTTCTGCCTTTCTTCCTCTTTGTGTCCGCGTCTCTCATCCTTCTCTCCGTTTCGGCTCCCCTCCATCCTTCTGCCTTTCCCAAGCGCCCCACTTCTCATTTTCCTCCATCTGCCACCCCTCTCTGCATCCCCTTCTGTTTCTGCTACCATCCCTCCAACTCTGTCTCTTTGTCTACGACAGCCCTATCTCCTGTCAGGCATGCCTCCCTCTCCACTTTCCACCTCCTCCGTCTCTCCGAGTGTCCTTAGGAGACACTTGTAGACGAGGCAGGGGCTCATATACTTGGAGGTTATGAAGGAGAGACAGTGAATCAAGTTCAGGGCCGTCCAAGTGTTTGCTCGGCATCCGAGCACCCTTGCTCGTTTGTGGATTTCATGAATAATTGATTAAATAATGGAAAATGTAATGAGGGAGATGTTTTAAAATTCAAATTCAAATCAAACAACTAGCCGTGGCATTCGCCGCTCTTCAATAAGCAGATCTCTGCGGTGATTGGCTGGAGGACGCGGCTGTGTGACTGCAGTGTTCATTGAGGCA
>CALSCE010010667.1:4592468-4609497 GCA_943593645.1 Bovichtus variegatus | reverse complement strand
GTGCGCGTGTGTGTGTGTGTCACCAAGAGACAGTCGTCCTTAGTGAGTTGCGTAACAGCACGCTTCAGCCTTGCGTTCCTCTCTCTGGCACAACATGCCACAGTGACAGCCAGACAACCAGCGTTCTGGCCTGGAGAGGTGTGCCTGGCCAGGACTCTGTGTGTGTGTCTGCATAGTTGTGGTGTGTGTATACTTTTGTATGTGGTTGGGTGTGTAGCAATGTGGCATAACTGTATGAGTCTGAAATCCTCCCAGATGTGTATAATGTGTTCCAGCTCAAACTGTGTGATATCACACGCAGATACACACTGCAACTCCTGTTTCACAGGTGTTGCAGTGCTGATATGCTTTTGTGTTCTCACACTAGGAGAGATTTATACAACTTACATAACTTTCACACCTTAAACCACTCCCTATGTGATCTGTGTGTGTGGAAGACTCAGGTGTGGATTAGCAGGCTGGGGCTCAGGGAGCGAGCTCAGCACACAGTCACTCCTGGGGGGGTTGGGTGAGGTGAAGGGGGTTAATTAACAATGGATACACACATACACACCTGCGCAATCACAACTACACACCATTGACTCATAGCAGGAGACCTGGTGTTGGTTCATCCCCAGCGGAGAATAGGTGTAGGTTTAAGGAAGGCATGTGCGAGCGCGATTGGATGGTTCAGATATAGAAAGTAAATTGGAGTCGGACAGACTGGAGTAGAGGTAAGAGGAAAACATGGGAGACAGATGAGCAGACAGACAGAAAGCAAAGGTCAATAAACAGAGAGTAAGAACGGCAGAATGCAAACAGACGGAGACAAACAGGCAGAGGAGCAAATACGCCAAACTAGATTGAAACTAGAGAAAATAGATGGGAACTTCAGGGTTCAAGATATCATGAGATACTGCACAGGGAGCTGATACCAAACTAAGGCGGGTAATCAGTAACAGGAACAAGCAACATCAAAAACAACATCACTCTCTGCTAAGGTCAGACTGATTCTTGGTTTGCTGATATACTTTCAGTGACATCTTTATCTCAAGCCAATGCAGTTTGATTGATAAGATATTTGAATAATTGATTACCCATTTGAATTGATGAGGACAACATTGTCGCGTCAGATATATTTTTATTGCCCAACATCTCATTCAGCATCTTGATGGATTTTAAATATATATACACCCAACCCAGGCTCTCCAAGTGGCCGTACATACAGCAGATGGTAAAGCTTGTGTGCTAAATGCTTTGATACATTTATATGACATAGCTCTGATAGGTTAAGCTTTCTCCATGTTAGTTTTTAAATCATTTTATTTGATTAAAACTCAAAACATACCCCAAATGTCATGCACATTAGCCAAGAAGTGGACCAGCTCATCTGCAACAGTTGTATGTCACATGCAACATTTACACTACACCCACAGTCATATCCATATGTCGTCATTGTCCAGCAAAGAACATTCACATCTATCTATAAAATATGTTTAAAAATAGGTGTAAAATAGCCAAGATGCACAAACACAAACATATCCATATCCATACATGCAACTGGAGTTCAATAAACCATAGAATTATAACAGAAAATGCATTGCAGAAGTAAATATACTGCTAGATCTCTCTCTGTCTCTCTTTGCCAGGCATTTAAATAATGTTTAAACATGGCTTTTTACCTAAATTGAGCAGTGTCCAACCCATGGTCCCAGGTCAGATGATGGGATTTGAATCAGATGGAACATCAACAACACAAGTCTGAATTGATTAGAGGAAGACAAGGAAAAACCTTTTTGAGGAAAAGATTTGGAGTAAACCTCTAGAGAGGAATTTTAAAGAGATGCTTTTCAATTGAGCTGTAACATAATATTTTAATCAGAAATTCTTTAAAATCTGCATGAATTAATTATTATTCTCCGTATCAGTGGAAGAGTGCAGAAGGTTTCAGTGGACCATGTCTAATGCTGCTTCAGAGGCACTTCCAGTCTGGTTCAGTTCTGAGGAATGATTGGATTTAAAGTAGTGAATATACAAAGTATCAGCCACTGGCTGCTTTGGTATTGGGCATTAAAGACAGCAGTTCAACCCTGCTCTCTGCTTTTTTTCCCCCTATTCAATCGTTGATGGAGAACTATTGATTCCTTTCCATCCAGTGACGCCAGACTAACAGTCTGTGTCTGTAAAGGTCAGTAAAAGTAATGATTTGATTAGCGCTCATTATCAGTAGGGACAGAGAGAAAGACGAGACACGTGTCCCGAGTGACAGACAGACTTACTGTATAACAGGAAGCATACATACATTTATACTGCAGAAATATGGGAGGTGGATAAACTTTATTAAGGTCATGGCGACAAAATGGAGGTGATTCAGGCATACCATCTCATATAGGAGAGCAGAGATAGAGGGAGAGAGCAGGGGAAGGCACAGACAGGCAGATAGCAGAAAGTCAGTGGGGAAATTACTGAGGGGTGCAGAGCGAGAGATGCCGCCCGGCACTGAGAGAACGGTAAAATGTCAACTCAACACACACATTATGAAACACACAGATAGAAGGAAGGAGGGTGGGTGAGAGACAGAGAGATGGAGAATGAGAAATTGTCGAGTATCTGTGTTTGTATCTGAGTGTCTGTGGGTACCTATGCAAATGTTAGGCGGAGAAACAGCAGAGCAGCTGTCATGCAAAGAGAAGGATGGAGAATATTTGGAGGCAAGGATCAATGCAGGAAAAATCATCAAATGGATTCAAGAGCCTTAATATGGTTCTAATGGATGCAAGCACATTCAGATATGAGCAATGGATATAAGCCCTATCCCTTACAAACTATGTTCATATACAGTTCATTTGTATGTTTTGAGGAGATGCAATTGGTGGCTGGTTTAGATTCACTGGCAAAGTGTTTTCCACACAAACCAAGTTTGATGTAGTCAAGGCCTGGGAGGAGGACCTGGACTCTGGAGACTGGGATGGTCGTGTTCCTAACACTAGGTTTAGTCTGATAGTATACTCATTTAAAAAAAAGATCGCTGATTTGGCTAAATATTGTGTATATAAATATGGTAGTCGAACCTCAGATTGAAGAGGAACAATGCGGATTCCGTTCTGGCCGTGGAACAACGGACCAGCTCTTCACTCTCACAAGGATCCTGGAGGGGGCCTGGGAGTATGCCCATCCGGTTTACATGTGTTTTGTGGACCTGGAGAAAGCGTATGACCGGGTCCCCCGGGAGATACTGTGGGAGGTGCTGCGGGAGTATGGGGTGAGGGGGGCGCTTTTGAGAGCCATCCAATCCCTGTACGCCCAAAGCAAGAGTTGTGTCCGGGTTCTCGGCAGTAAGTCGGACTCGTTTCCAGTGGGTGTTGGCCTCCGCCAGGGCTGCGCTTTGTCACCAATCCTGTTTGTGGTATTCATGGACAGGATATCGAGGCGTAGTCGGGGGGAGGAGGGGTTGCAGTTTGGTGGGCTTGGGATCTCATCGCTGCTCTTTGCAGACGATGTGGTCCTGATGGCATCATCAGCCTGTGACCTTCAGCACTCACTGGATCGGTTCGCAGCCGAGTGTGAAGCGGTTGGAATGAGGATCAGCACCTCAAAATCTGAGGCCATGGTTCTCAGCAGGAAACCGGTGGATTGTCTACTCCGGGTAGGGAATGAGTCCCTACCCCAAGTGAAGGAGTTCAAGTACCTCGGGGTCTTGTTCACGAGTGAGGGGAAAATGGAGCGGGAGATGGGCCGGAGAATCGGAGCAGCGGGCGCGGTATTGCACTCGCTTTACCGCACCGTTGTGACGAAAAGAGAGCTGAGCCAGAAGGCAAAGCTCTCGATCTACCGGTCTATCTTCGTTCCTACTCTCACCTATGGTCATGAAGGTTGGGTCATGACCGAAAGGACGAGATCGCGGGTACAAGCGGCCGAAATGGGTTTTCTCAGAAGGGTGGCTGGCTTCTCCCTTAGAGATAGGGTGAGGAGTTCAGTCATCCGAGAGAAGCTCGGAGTAGAACCGCTGCTCCTTTGCGTAGAAAGGAGCCAGTTGAGGTGGTTCGGGCATCTGGTAAGGATGCCCCCTGGGCGCCTCCCTAGGGAGGTGTTCCAGGCACAGCCAGCTGGGAGGAGACCACGGGGAAGACCCAGGACGAGGTGGAGAGATTATATCTCCACACTGGCCTGGGAACGCCTCGGGGTCCCCCAGTCAGAGTTGGCCAATGTGGCCCGGGATAGGGAAGTTTGGGGCCCCCTGCTGGAGCTGTTGCCCCCGCGACCCGACCCCGGATAAGCGGAAGAAGATGGATGGATGGATGGACCAAGTTTGATGTAGTCAAGGCCTGGGAGGAGGACCTGGACTCTGGAGACTGGGATGGTCGTGTTCCTAACACTAGGTTTAGTCTGATAGTATACTCATTTAAAAAAAAGATCGCTGATTTGGCTAAATATTGTGTATATAAATATGGTGCATCCAGTCTTCTGCTTCAAGTCAGCTGTACTCTTATTATTTAACCAGGATCACAATCTTTCCCTTGTCTTAACCAGGTGCTTTGCTTTGTGTTAACATAACCACAAAAACTTGCTGGCAGGAGCACATATTGGAGGGAAACCCATTGGTGCAATACATTTGACAGTGAATGTTTTGCAGATACTATCCGAATAATGACTTTCTCATTATGTTAATAAAAAACTTTATCTTGGGGTACTATATTTCCTTCAAAATATATGTCCGAATGCAAATTATTTGTATGTGAATGTCATTTTCAGGAGACAGGGTTGAACACACACATTTAATAATAAAAAAAACACAACCTTGCCGTTTCTCGCTGAGATACTAAAATGTGTGACATGGGGTGTGTGTAATGATTTTTCGGGGGAAGAGGCATGACAATTAGGGCATGAACGTGTATGTGTGTGTGTGGGGGGGGGGGGGGGGCTCTCCATATGGGACACATGTTATGATTAAATATTCATGCATTGGATTTGTCTCGTTAACTATTAAACTGATCTGCATAAACGTGTGTGTGTGTGTGGACTTAAGCGTACAGTACATTGCAGTCATCCTTGCTAAGGTAAAGCTATATGCAAAAGCCATATGTTTAAGTTATGGGGTGTGTGTCTAATGTGAAGTGTCAGTTGAAGACATAGCACAAACACACAAACACGCTCTATATATACACACACACACGCACACTCACAGTGACAAACACACACGCTGTAATGGCAGCTCCAGGCGCTGCAAAATGACAACGTCAAGAGCGCCCAATTACCACGGCGACTGATCTGACTACTATTTTGCCTGCCTCTGTCAAATGCGTTCTGTCACACAGCCACCTACCCCCCCCCCCACACTCTCACACACACACACACACACACACACACACACACACACACACTCCCAGAGATGCAGAATGCATAATGAAAAAGACATGCAAAGATATATCCATATGCAGCAGATTTCTCCTTCTTTTCACACACACAACACACACACAGAGGAAACCCTTCTCCCTCTTTCCGCCCACCACAGCAGCCTTGGCATGCCGTAGAGAGAGGCAGGAGGCCACATTTAGAAAACAGAAGGGGGCTGTTGCTCTGCTTCGATGGAGAGCTCACACCAAACATTTTGCCAAAATTCCACTTCTCTTCTTCTCTTTCCCATATCATAGTGTGGTGCTTCGGGGGTTTCTGTTGTATACAGAGCTGAGCAGTGCTGTGTTACATACAAAGGCACAACTTTTTGGCGAGCAGCTCCTCTCCTGATTAGATTGTAAATGCATGATATCTATTTTTTTTCCTACAATTTCTCCATCATTTGGCCCCAAAATAGACAATGCTGTGTTGTTTTGGCATTACATTTCTTCTCGTCAGTCAAACCGTGCTGGCAGTAGCCTAGTCTTTTTCCTTGGAGTTTCCGTAGAGTTTTCCTTGTTTACTGTTCAACCATGGCATAAACATCACTCATGTTTGCTTTTTATTCCAACCATAATTTTTCCATCATGTATAACACAATACATGACAAAGGCCTACTAGTGCCAGTGAAAAATCTCATAGTACAATGAAGTTGCTATAGGTTAAATCAACAGGTGATATCTACAGAAAACATTGTGGATATTTACTTAAAGGCCAATTTGGGGAGGAGATTTAGGAGATTTAGGAGATTTAGTTCGCACCAAATCAGGCGTTGCGGCGAAAAGCACATCCTTACATTCATTTAACTTAACTTAAACACTCCCACACCACTGCACAATTAGCTAATTGCCTCAACGCGGCAGTAGCATACAAATACAATGGTGGCGGTGAATGGACATTGACAGCAGTGAAAGCATTAAAAAAAAAGTATTAGGATTATCTCATCCAAAAACAGGTATTAAAGTGGAGGCAGAAATCTGATCCAAAATGACTAGCCTAGACGTGGCTAGGCACAACTAGTGATTAAATGACTAAATATGTCTTTGTAATCTTGGTGAACTCACCCTATAACTGTATTGTTGTCTGTATGCATGAATGGGAAAATTATACGGAACTTGATACAACACGAATCACCAAAAAAATAATGGATGAGGTGAAACTATGAGCCAGTCTCCAAATATCAACATCCAACCTGATATACTGTGGGTTTGCATAATCAAAATAAAGGCTTTGCAGGTTAGTGAGAGTGTGGTTTGATGGTTAGGTGCCAACTCCCAAAATTAGACACTGCTCGAATTTTAATAAGATGTTAGTGTGTGTGCAGTGAGCATTGTTATGGAAGTGGCTTCAGAAGAAAAATGTTAACATATGGAGAGTAGAAAAGATGCCAGAGACCGGAGAGTAAAGTGGACTTAATAATGGCCAGGGGTGTCATTTGAGACACAAACCTCCATCCTCATCCCTGCGCACACACACACAAATAAATGTGAATGCTCGTTCACACAAACATTTAGACTGGCCTCATTTCAGATGTTTGTCCCTTTCTCTCTTTTTCCTCTGTGTCTCACACACACACACACACACACACACACACACACACACACACACACCTTCTCTGGCCGGGCAGTTGAGGCGGGGTCAGAGTTCAACTCGGTAATGGAGTCTCTCCCACCTGGCGGTGTCAGGTAATACACAGAGGGGGAGCTGTGTGATCGCATGTGTGTGTATGTGGGGTGTGTGTGTGTGTGTGTGTGTGTGTGTGTGTGTGTGTGTGTGTGTGTGTCTGCACGGGGTGGCTGAAATGGGGCCGAGCTGAATGACCCAAATTGTGGCGGCAACCTTGAAGAGCTCAGGTGGTACAAAATGAAAAATAAAAAGCAGGAGTTAGAGGGAAAGGGAGAGAGAGAGACTACACGAGAGAGAGAGGGAGTGAGGAAGGGGAAGATTGGGTGAGGAAGAGGGAGGCACACTGGTAATACGTGTCCTTAAACTGATTTCAGTTGTTTTCAGAACAAGGTGTGGTCTTTTCATCCCTGCATGGCACTGCTGATTGGAGGCTGTTAGGTGTGTGTGTGTGTGTGTGTGTGTGTGTGTGTGTAACAAGCACAGAAAAAGTAAGAGAGAATATTTGTGTGGACGTCTTGTGTGTGCACAAACGCATACAGCATGTGCATTATTCTTGCTTTCTTACCTAGTTGCAATCACAGTTTATGGCTCTCTGTGTGATTCCGTCTCTGCGTGTGTGTGCGTGTGTGTGTGTGAGAGAGTGTGCAGAAAGCTGTGTCAGGCTGAGCAGCTGGCTGGCTCTTAGTGTCTCTGATTAGTAATCAGTCAGCATTGTGCCTGAACGCAGATTGTTGACAGGGCTGGATGGCGAGGTGGCCTTAACACTATGAACCTCATCAGAGCCAACATCTACCCTTTATTTGGCCTTGTAAGTTTCTGATTGCGTATATTCAAATAAATTCTAATAGGCGGTCACGTGGTTGGTCAACGAACTCAAAAATCACGTGTAAGTTATGGTTTAAGATAGGAGGTGTCATAAGGATTATAAAGCCATTTAGGACACATTTGTGATTATGGGTTACTGTATAAAAATAAAGTTGTCCTGATCTGTATAGTAGAATAGTGGCGCTAACAATATATGCCGCTGAGCGACAGGTTTATTTTGTAGCCGTTATAGTTGGCGACCAGCTACATCGACGGTAATGAGTTGAGGATATTTAGTTTGTAGGTTTTGTGAATCTACATTTATTTTTTGGGATATTAATTGCTTGATATCCCATAACATACCGTTTCCAGATGGCAAATTGTAGCGTCTGGTCCACATCCCATAATTCCGGTTTAATATTACATTTACTGTCAGATTGGTGATTACAATGCATGTTGTTATTACTGATAGGAAGTACATTAAAACTACAGATATAAGAGCCATCTTGTAATAAACCATGCTTTAAAAGGTACATCCTCCACAACCTTGTATTCTCTATAAACTGATTTGAATGATGTGAAGCAGCTCTCTTCATCTTACATAACATACTGCAACACTCAATGTAGATTTGTTTCATTTGAGTATACATAACACGGAACACGGCGACATAGCTGTATGAAATATAAAGTCTATGGCTTCCCGCTGCCAGAAATAGTCAGCTTCAATTTGGCCTGTGATGAAATTTTTCAAACATTTGTCTTGCGTATTTGTTTTGAATACGTTTTGGTCCATTATTTCAGCATTTTTCACTGTTGAAAAACATATGGCAATATTGATGAATACGACCTATAGTTGGAGGTATTATTTGTCATTCTGACTCGCTCACGGTGATGGATGTGCGCGAGTGTGTGAATGTGATTTATGGCACTGGGGTAGTATATTGTTGTGTGAGTGAGCATGTGTGAGAAAGCAAAACTCTATTAAGATGACCTTGAGAGGAACTCCCAGAACTGCTTGTTACATAAACTAACAATGGAAACCGAAAGTAATGAGCTGTGTGTAATGTCTGGCAAAGTGTAATGCTCGGAAATATTGTGTTCTGAATATTGTGTTACCTCATACTGTTGCAGTGATATGGGGACCTGCAATGTTAATGCTGTGTGTGTATGTGTGTGTGTATGTGTGTGTATGTGTGTGTGTGTGTGTGTGTGTGTGTGTGTGTGTGTGTGTGTATACACACATGGGCTAAACGGAATAATCCCATTTCTAATTTGCTTTGGTCTTCTGCCTTTAGTTTCCTTTTTAATTTCCTTCTTTAAAAAAAAGTTTTTTTTTCTCTATTTTCCCTTTTATTCTAGGCCTTTCAATTCCTTACATTTGTAACTGTCTTCCTCCTTCTTGTCCGTCTGTCTGTGGTAATGTGCTCTCAGTATATTGCCCAGAAAGGTCTGTCCGTTAACCACTGATCACCCAGTAATAAACACACTTCATTAAACCACAGACTCTCATTCATCAGTAGCCTGCTTACCTCCTCTATAGGAGCCTGGCTTAGACGCAAACCAATCATTTACCGCTAGAAATGTGTGGCTTCCTCCCAGTGGGATGTCTGGGCCCAACTTGATGATTTATTTACAATTCTGACCATGTGCTTCTCTGGTAAATGCTTGACTTTGAAGGGAAGGATTACTTTCTGAAGCAAGGGCACTGGGCAACAAGCCTGGGTGTGACTTGGCAAATGTTATAAGTCATTGTGGCATGCATAACAGATGATGAAGAAAGTACCATTTAAAATGGTTCTTGTTTATTGCCAGTTATTTTGACAAATAGCCAATCAACATGGCCTTAAAATATTAGTTTTAGGCAATATGAATCATGTTCCTAGATGCTGGATAGAAATATATTTTTCTTAAATTTGCAATTTGCCATGTTTTTCATCATGGCAAATGGATTTGGTTCAATATACCTTTACTCAAAGGCCATGCACTTTAAATAAGCACACATTTTTTATACTGTATCTCAAACACAATAAAGACGTCCAAAAACAATGTCTGTTCCCACAGAAATGCTTTCCACAGAGGCCACTAAAACAAACCCAAGCAGGAACTCAGTGAAAATAAATTACCTTAAAGGAACAGGGAAACTTTGCCATGAATAATATAGGAGCCATTCAGAGCACACAGATGGATTATGGGCTTCAGATTGACAAGGACGTCTCTCAGCGGGGTTATTAGCTTAAAAGACCATACTGGCAGTTTTGCACATTTCAGTCCATTAACTACAAATCACATATACTTCACATCAGTGCTGACCATTTTTCAATGTACACTGTAAGCTGGAAGATTGATTTCCCACCTCTCTACTAATGCAGTTGTGAGCCAGTCTGCTTTTATAATTTTTTTTCCTGTTGGTGCATTGAAGCAAACTTTGATATTGGAAATTTCATATCTTTATTCTTTGCTGCAGTTGTTCCACTGGGTTGATTTTTGACAATATAGCTTGTGAACTTTAAGATTTTCAGACAGCTGACGGTACACCTAGCAAAATCACTGGGGTGAAAATAACAATTATTTTTGTAGTGTTTTCTCAGTTAATAAATGAATCGTTTTGTCTCTAAAATGTCAGAAAATAGTGAAGATTCCCGGTATAATTTCCCACAGCCCAAGGTGACTTCTTTCAATGGGTTTTTTTGTCCGACCTGATATATATTAATATTTTTAAAATATCTTTTTGTCTAAATATATTTTATTTACTCACATGTATGACAAAGGAAAACAGCAAATCCTCAGATTGAATAAGATGGAACAAGCAAATATTTGGCTTTTTTTGCTTTGATTATCAAAATAATTGGCAATTCATTTTTGGACTAAATAGAAATGAGATGAGAAGTCTTTCAATTCCATTCTCGCATGTCAAGTTGCTAATCCGACTGTGGACAGGTACACAGAAGCAGAAGTCTTGGACCAGATATCCATTATCTGGGTATACGCTGGCACCGGAAAACATTGGCCGTTGCTCCCCGAGGCTAAATCATCGTCAGATCGATATTGCGACGGGTTCAAAGATTGAATTGAAAGTAATATTTCAATAACACTCTCAATAAGGATGCATTGAATGTTCTCAGATTAACGTAAACGCTATAGCAGTGAAGGATAAATACAAGAAAGAAAGCATATAAACATGCAGGTCTGGAAGTCAAAAAGCCATTACTTTACCAGACAGATAAAGTCAGAAAAGTTATGCATTACATGTGTGGAAAATACTTTATTGCAGTATACGATGCAATACAATGTACATACAGTAGGTGTTGTACCAACCGCAGCACTGGTATGTGTGTGGCACTGTATGTGTTGGCCAGAGGGTTTCTAAACTTCCTTATAATCTGTAAAGATGTGTGTCTATTCAAACCAGACTTTCTGCGCTATTCACATCCTGACATGACGCATGGGCTGCTTTGATTGGATAAAATCTGCCTGAATGGCGTCATTGATTGGTTGGGAAGATGGATGGTGGTCAGATAGCCATTAAACATGACCCCCCTCCCGCTCCCGGCCCGTGTCAGAGTCAGAACTCATACTAAATCACAGACTCCGCTGAAGGCAGCATAGATCACCGCTAACAACACTGCATCAACAAGTAGACAAGCACAGAATAAATACCACAGGAGACAGAGAGCAACTTTAATAAACATGTTTTTCTTTTTTGATCTCTCATCACAAAAATGTCAGTCTGTAAAGGTCACCTCGTGTTTGCATGAGATCGTTTCACTTTATTTTCAGATTTTCTGTTCTACTCAGAGTTTTACCTCGATCAAATTAACATATGTTGAAATGAGTGTCTTAGATCGAGAAGTTCAACAAAATCCTGGTTTGCTATAAATGTATTTTTCTTTCCTGTTTCTTATCCTTCAATCCGTTCCGTGAGCACTGGGATTCTGTAATCTCTCTACTTACTGGCTGACAAATCCCATTTTGAATATTGTGCTTTGTGTTTTTTCTGCTCGCGGTGTCTGTGTAAAACATGTCTGTCTATCGTAATAAAATATTATTCAGAGAAAACATCCCTGGGATTGTCAAAGATGAGGAAATGCAGTCAAAATCAATATTGGTTATCTATCATGTTTCGTCTATCTTAAGTAAAAGAAAATATAATCAAATCATATTGTAAAGAGGCGGCTTTTTAAACCTAACTGATTGAATTACATCCCTTTTAGTTTGTTCTCAGCAACATGGGAGCCAGACTGCAAGTGCTTCTTCCTAATACAAGCCAAAGCTACTCATATGAGTCAATGGCATCAAATGCCGCCACTCATCCATGATGCTATTGAGAAAGCCATAGAGAGTGGAAAAGGAATATTTAGCGGAGGGTTTCTTTTTGTTTTACCAGAGTAGGTTTCCATTCCATTCTCTTGGAAGGCAATAAAAACAAACTGTGGATGTTAGTGGGCGGGGGAGCCCCATCAATTTATCTTGTTTATGGAAGCGACAGGAGACCGCTCAGCTATTGTGTCTACCTCTCTGCCACAATTGGTACAATACTCAGGACAAGGATTTAACCAGCTCCATCTGCCTCCTCCTGCACTCCACTCCGTCTCACTCCCTAACTCCCCATACAAATCATTTCTCCAATCCTGCATGGAGTGTATGCAGCATTTTTATGCCTCTTCTCTATATTCATCTCTTTTTGATTCTCTTTCAGCATCAACTCCATCCCGTCTTCCCCTTCCCCTGTTCCCTTCTTCCTCCATTGACTCCGGTGCCTCCATCATTGACTCCTCTGACCCTCTCGTCACCCTCGACTTGACATTCAGACATCGTGTTCATCTCATGTTTGTCTCTGGGTATTTGGTCCATGCACAGACAGTCAACAGGCAAACACAGCGCGGCATGTCCACCTCTGCAGACACTCTCTGAAAGACATCTTTACTTAAAACCGGCAACAACCTAAATCCTTTTTCATACAGCTGTGAGCTGCTGCCACTTGCTTTCTATGTCAGAGGCTCAGCTTTGTGCAGCTACAAGCTGAAACTATGGTTTGCCCGTTTTTTTTATGTGTCAGTGGTTTTTATTGGTGAAATAGCTTCTAGGATCGCTAAAGACCTGAATCAAGGCTGTGTGTGTCAGCTTCTGGGTCTTATCTGGGTAAGGCAAAAATAGTTTATAGTTTACCCACATTTTAAGGATGATGTATACAAGTCGGGGTGAGCAATAATTCAACATTATAATGTATCGTAATATTATCCAACATAATTATATTATGGCATTATCATGGTATTGTTATACAAACTTCTGTTGTCCAATGTATTGATTCTAAGCAAGCTTTAATTCTAAACTAACAGAATTAGACACGAGTTAGGTCTCATGTAATGCATAACATTAGAACTCAGTTCATTGCTTTAAAAATGTGATCACATTGTGATAGATGTTGATCTGACAATCTCCTCATTAATATCAGAATGATTTCTACCATGTCACCAATATCTATCTATGAGACCTCAGAGCGGCATTGCAATTATGCAAGTTGTATGAAGAGTCATCTTTAGAATAATAATATTATAATAATATATTTGACTGTAGATGATATCGTAGCGTTAAGTATGCCCACACTTATCTAACACACTGGAGTAGACATTAGTGCCGATGGTATCGTCCACTGACAGTCGGAACCCCCCCATCCATACCAACACTGGGGCGCAGTTCTGCGATGGTACTAATGGCATGCATTGCTTCAAAATTAACAATTCGGATTCATCAACAGTGCGCAGATTTATTTGGAATTTTGACACTAGGGCTGTCACTTTTTCCCAAAATCAAGTTTGAACGAATTCTCTTTTACTATGTATTCAAACTAGGCCTAATTCGATGCCATGCCTTTTTATAATCACAAGCAATCCCTTAACAATTAATGTCATTGGTTTGGATAGGGAGAGTGAGTGTATGAAGGAGAGAGAATCACACTTATTTTTATGGTCTATGGAACGCACTAATTTCTGGCGAAAGAAAGTCATGACTGACAAGATGACAGACATCCTTTCATTCACAAAGGCTCCTGTGATTTGATCGGTTTGGATGACTCGCACAGCCCCAGTCCGCAGCACTCAGTCAAACAGCGGCAGAAAGGAGAGACAGATTTGCCAATTCGGTAGACATCACCAAACCCTCGCAGACATGATCTACATGCATTACATTCTTCCTCTGTCTTGCTGGATCCTTTCCTGCACTTGACTTGCCCTGTCTGCTGCTGTGCTCTCAGAGGAATAGCAAGAGACACCATTGACTCACGCTCTCCACCTACAACAGACTTTACATTACACTATTGATTGACATCATCAGCAACTTAAGTGCCACAGCCGTAGTGTTGAACAGCAAAGGTTACAGGTTGCAACATGTGCCGCGCTCTTGGCTTTCACCTTTAGCCAAAATATCCAGAGGGGATCCATTTTCATGTGAAATGTGTGTGAGTGTGTGTGTATTGAGAAAGACAGACAGTTCGTCATGGGACATTGCACAGACACTACATGCAGTAGACAGACAGGCTAATACATCAATCTTGTCATATTGGAACAACTCTTGGAATCACCAACCCTTTCTCCAAACAGAACAATGTGAGGAGACACACACTTCAGTCTGCAGCGTGAAGGGTGGGTGCTCTACACCCTCACACACTCTAGCCTCCACACTCCACACACATTTTATCTTGCAAGATAAAGGACACAGGACATTCTGTATTAGCAATAAAGGTGGGCATTGGATGTAAAACATGGACTGCAGAATCGTGCAATATGAATGGGATTTCTAGGATACTGGGCTGAAAACGTAGACAATTTTCTGCATACTTTTGCTGTCATTGATCACTTTTTCCACACTGAAAAGTCATGCATATATTGAAAGACATAGCTAATATTCACAAAGAAGAACAACACACTTTCAGAATCATTGTGCCATGGCAATTACTAATAAGAAACTTCAAGCTTTAAATAATGTTGTGGACATCTGTGATTATTAAGGCCATGGTTTCACAAAACAATGCAGATGGAGACTGTCAGATTTATATTTATTCCACATTAAAAAGGTTTGCTGGGACACACTGTGTCAACAACTAAAGTCCAACAAGTAGTTCTGACAAAGTAACATCCATGATAACAATTCTATATTATTTAACCTAAAAATCTCGCTGCAAATATAGGTGGTGTTTCTACCTCCTGAATGCAGATGTGCGCTGTACATCCAAGCAGGGAGCTTGTACTCTATGTGTCGTCTTTCCCATACGATAAAATGCAGCATGGTAAACACATCGAGTCGCTGACTGACACGGCAGATCAGTGGCGAGACGAAAAGACATTTCTGCCAAACAGCCACGAGAGCTCCAGGTAAATACAGCCAAGATAACAACCTCCATCTCTCTCTTTCTTTATTGCCACCTACTCTACCTCCTCCTTTCTCCCATCTCTGCCTCAGTGTCGCCATACCCCCCCCCCCCCTCACCTCCCTGTGTGTTGTCGTGGCAACGCCGCAGCCGCCCCATTATAATGTCTGCGTGTTTGTAAGTGGAGTTGCTGCTTTGCCGCTGTTGGTTTCTCCTTTTTTCTGTCTTTGTCCCTTTGAAATAGAGAATAAAAAACGGGGGCCGACAGACGGCGGAGAGGAGGAGGAGGTAAGGTAGGAAGGTTTAGAGGGGAGGAAGGTGGAGGGGGGGTGATGCAGGAGCTCTAGCAATCATTTAGCACTTCCCTCTCTTGCTTTTATCTGTCTTTAGAGCTGCTTTCTACATTTCCTTTTTCTGAGGTTGGAGGCTGCTCGTCGATCCCGTAAAAGTGGCTGCGTGAGAGAGCAGCCATGAAGTTTATTAGGTTGATCGTACACACACACACACACACACACACACACACACACAAACACACACACACACACACAAACACACACACACAAACACACACACACTCTCTCTTGTACATATTTCCATTTCTCTTCGTCTCGCTCAAACACGCATGCATACTTTGAAACACACACACACACTCACCATAACAGAGAGACAGAGTGTATAGAGCTATTAGATGCATTGATGAGGACTCCCGTATCAAAGAGAATCCACAATGAGAACAAACATACAGAGCAGATGAAACACCTCCTTTGTGTCTGGCTCCAGGAGCACAACACCTTCTAATGAGGAGGTGCGTGCGGAGGTGTGCACACGCGCATGTGTGTGATTAGTAGATTTCTTGTCTTATATTTGTTTTCTGTACACGACGAGCTCGTATCGGTTCGGAGTTGTGTCTGGCAGTGTGTCTACACGAGCAGACTGACAGGTGTGTGTGTGTGTGTGTGTGTGTGTGTGTGTGTGTGTGTGTGTGTGCGTGTGTGTGTGTAATCTCCAAGATAAGGTAGGCAGATAGAACGAGCAGATAGACAGGGGTGTTGGGGATGAGATTGCAGGAGGGGCTTAAAGCTGAAGCTGTAAATCACTTAACCTGGGGCTAATGGGCTTATAGGCTGTACTACAGTACACACACACACACAGATACAAAACACAAACTCAATCTTGGTTGCCCTCCCAAATGCACGCACACACACAAAATAACTAAATTTCTGCAATGTTGGGCCCCAAGGCCTCAATAAGTCTTATCTGAAATGTTAACTATTAAATCATGTCCATGCAAAATTTCAAATTAAAAACTGACTAATTTAGAGTATGCGTGTGCCGGTGATGTATTGCTCCACTATGTTTTTCATCAATTTAGTTTGTGATGCTGGTTTAATATGTGTGTGTGTGTGTGTGTGTGTGTGTGTATGTATGCTGTTTTCTTGTGTCCATTATGGTTTGCATTGGTGTTGCGTCATGACGTGTGCGCGCACACATGTGGGTGTTGTCGCATGAATATGCAATATAAGCTTTCATCCGACGTACATGTGAATCACCGTTAAATCATGGCAGGTAAAAATAAAGTCGGGCCCGATGTATTAGTCAGTTAGTTTTTGTGTTCAGACATGTGACTCATCAAGTTATACGCATTCTTCCTAAAGCCCACTTAAATCATTTGAGCGCCAGTGTCTGGGGCTTTCATCTGTAGTCGAGCTTGCGGCGGACAGATGTAACATGAAAATGGAAAATTCTGTGGAAAAAAAGCAAGTTGTGTGTAAGTGCAAGCTAGGAAACAAGTGAGCCGTCACCTTTCATTCACACGCACACACACACACACACACACACACACACACACACACACACACACAC
>CALSCE010010667.1:4581900-4592458 GCA_943593645.1 Bovichtus variegatus | reverse complement strand
ACACACACACACACACACACACACACACACACACACACACACACACCTGGTCAGTAGCTCATTACATTTCTCATTATGTCTCTACACACATTTGGCCGATCCTCTGCACCTGTTGAGGTGTGATATACAGGCTCTCTGTTTACACCTGCTCCTCCTCCTCCGCCTGTTTCTCCATCCATTGCTCCATGTCACCCTCCTGCCCTCCATCTCACACTTCTCTCCCTATCCCTCCATCTGTCTACCTGTCCTCCCTGCCTGCCCGCCTCATCATCCTCCCCGTGTATCCGACAGGGACCACGCTGTTGCCAAGGCTACCGCAGCCATTGTGTACCCGGTTGCCAGGTGACTGGTCGCCGCGGCGATGATCAAGAATTCTGAAGCGCCGCCACCACCGCCGCCACTCCTCCTCCTCCCTTCGATAAATAAATCTTCACCATTTTTCCCCTCCTTTCTCCACTCCGTGGTTGTCCTTCCCTCCCTCCTGTCGACACTGGTAGAAGAAAAGCACAGCGACCTTTAAGTGGAACTGAGCAACAATGGAGGGATGGGATGGATGATGGCTTGTTTGTTTTCATTTCCTATCTCTCTCTCCTACCCTCTCTCTGTCCTCTACTCTATTTTTCTTTTCCCTTCATCCATCTAGTCTCTGGCTGTCCAGCCTGCCCAGTTTAATAATGAATAGTCTCTGCTTTCTTTTCTCATTTCCCCCTCTGCCCGCTTGTTTGATCACCCCCTCCTCATTCTTCATCTCACTCTTTATCCATCCTTGTGTTTTATTTCACCAAACAGCAGACCATGAATGGCACTCGCTCGGGCTCTCTCCTCCTCGTCTTTGTTCATCCTGGCACTCAGGGTAATTCAACCTTCTTCAGCCTCCTACCGCCTCCTTTTCTCCTTCTGCCCCCCCTTCTTCATTTTTACAGCGTTAACCTTTTTCCATCCTCTCTGCTGCCTTTGTCCTTTTCTCTCCTCATCACTGGACAATTTTGTCAGGCTTGTAGTGATGCTCTTATCCTTTTAATATGCTTACTCTAATGTGATAGTTAATTCCTGTTCCCTGTCACAAAGAAAGACGCTGGCAGATAAAATTGCTGTGCTGTACGGTTTGAACATTGTGTCTTTTTAAAAGACTGGTGAGTATTTTTTGGCATTTCCATTTCCATTAGACTGTATTTGGGCTGAAATTCATTTTGCACTTGACAGTATTCAGGCCAAAAAGATAAAAGTATCAAGTTTGTGCTCCCAGAATTGTATGTGTGGCTTGAAGATGATGTGACACTACCCTCTATTGCAAGGAAAGATGTTGGTGAAGACGAAGAAGAAAAAGTAAAAGAAGAAGCAGATCCACACATGTAGAAACTAATTAAACTGTGAACCATATCTCATTTTTCATCAAAGGCCTGAATTGGTCCTCAGCAAGCTGATGTTCTTATTCAGTCCAAGTGGGTATCAGACAGAGAGATGACGCAGATACAGCTATACTTGAAACATAAGGTATATTTATTGCATACAAAGAAACGCTTTTCTGGCAGATCTTATAAGACAATGCCAAATAAAGGCCAGCAGTGTGTATAGTGTATCTTGCATTTGGATTTTGGAGGCTAAGTGAATGGAAAATATATACTCTTTATAGCCAAATGTACAGTATGTGGACACCCAAACATGATGGTTAAACATGTCAACCATTTGCTCTCATTCAGCCACAGAAGTGCTCATGAAGGTTGGGTACTGATGCTGGGCTTCAAGGTCTGGCTCACTGCTCGACATTCTGGGAATTACACTTATTCGCTTTCTTTCCAAGAGTTAGATGAGAACACATATATTATTCTCATGTCTGTACATTCAATATGAGGCTACAGTCAGCAGCCAGTTAGCATAAATATTGGAAACAAGGGGAAATGGGTAAAATGGCTCTGTTAAATTGAAAAAGTCCTGTACATAACTCATAACACCCCAAGTGTACAACTTTTGTACAGTGTTGTAAAAAAACGAAATATAACATGTACATTTGTAAACTTTATAGGTGCTGCTGGCAGATTTTATATCCTTTCGGGATGGCCAGCTAGTTTAACTGGCTGCTGCCTCACATTGATGGGACAGAGCTGAACGAAGAGGTTTCTGTCTTCTCACCTAAAACTCTCTGCAAGAAAGGAAAAAAAGGGAATTTCCAGAAATGACAAACTATTCTTTTAATTTGGACTTATAAAAACCAATACCAAGAACAGCAGAGTATGCTGTGTCAGCACACTTCTTCTCTTTTTTTTTTTTTTTAGGTTTTCAAACAGTAATCAGTGCGGCACAGTTTACAGTGAAAGTAACCTTGCCTGCTCACCCATCCTCTAGATGTGCCATCTTCAGCCAGCTGGCTGTGTTTGTGCGAGTGCTTGTGTCTGTGCGTGTGTCGCAGTGTAAAGGGCAGGTGATTGCATTTTCCTGTACCTGCGTGTCATGATGTGATGTGTGTGTGCGCAGCTTCATCGCTTGTGTGACCAGGCTTGTCCCCCAATGTGTCCCCCAAGCTTAGCCTGACGCTCCATTGATTTGTATGGAAATACTGCCTGTTCACACAGCAGGTCGAACGCCCGCTCTCTCTGTCATCAGTCCCCAGCTGTGGGACGCTCGCTGTGTTCTTTCATTTGATTGTGTGAGAGGGAGGGATCCGTGTGATTAAGTGAGGGTACAGTATGTGGCTGAAAGGACGAGAGCACCAGATTGTGTGAATGGCACGTGAGCTCAAACGTGTGCACGTGTGTTGTGTACGTGTGTGTGTGTCATACAGTCAACGTTTTGGCGCTTCAATATAAGTGTGTGAACTCACATCTGTCTCTTGACAATACTGTTGATCAGTCTTTGAGACACACTCTCTCTCTCACACACACACACACACACACACACACACACGCCGGCTTGCCCTGACAGAATCCATGGGTTGAAATATAATGACCAGAAGCACCATTAAACATCCTCCTATCGGCACCATCCGTCCTTTTGTTTACCACCCATGTCCTCCTCTTCCTCCTGCGTAGGATTACTCAGTCCTGCCCTTTTCCTTCTTTATATCCTCGCTCTCCTTCTATCCTGCCTCCCTTTATGTCCCTTTCTCCTTCCTCCTTTATTTCCCCCTATTCATTTTTCCCTCCCTCTTTCAGCATATCCTTTATCTCCATCCTTCCTTCCATCCTTCTCTCTCTCCGTTTATCCGTCTCCCTCAGTATTCTGTTAATGTCACGACCCTATTCTGTTCACGTGCTCATCACTAAATGACAAACCAGAGACAGCTTCTGTCTCTTAAAGGCCAAAGCGAGATGTGTGCAAATCTCTCTCCCTCTCTCTCGGCCCTTTTAGCACTCATACAATATGTGTTTTTTGAGCCACCGTGGGCTTCAATGTCTAAAACTACAAGTAATGGCACTATTCACGGTGAGACGACCACACAGAAATAAAAGGTCTGTTTGCAGCCTGCATGTTTGCTTTATTTTACTTCATTTTCCATGTTAAAACATTGGTGTGTTTTCCCCCTTTGAGGCAGTGGCAGCCATTTCAGCTTTTGACACACGTTGTTGTATACATCAAAATGAAACCACCTAATCTCAGTAAACACCTTATTTGCAGAATAGTTTACCCACCTTCAGAGGCTGACATAAATATTTATGAGATAAATTTGTCGTCTACATCATAGTGAGTATCCTCAAACAAATGCAAGTTATATGAAGATAGGCTGTTTTAAGGGGGTAAAGAAGAAGAAATTGAATTTTGTTGACATTGGTTGTTGTTAGTCTCATGATGGCCACACTTTTCCATTTCCCCCCACGTCACTGCATAAATCATGTTAGAAAAATCTCAACTTTAATGTTGGTTTGTTTTTCAGTGAACAATATGATGTGCTTTTTAAAAATGACACGAGCCAATGTTTTTCTTCAATTCAAGCAAACATATTTACATAAGCGCTTCGTAAAACGATCAGATAGGGTGTCCCGTGTCCCCGCTCCACAGTAGGTTATCAGAAACAAATGTTTCTCATTTGCAAATGTTGTCTCCAGCCATTCACTCCAAGCAAACCTTTGAAGAAGATGGACCTGTAAAAAACGTTATTGGTTTCCTGCTGTGCTTTGTACTGAGGCAACAGTTTGATTTGAATATACAACTTCCCCCATAGTTATTAAACAGGAGAAGGTGAGCTCACAGCAGCTCTCCCTGCCATTCACAATCTCGTGGAATCTCATAAGTCTCACGTGGGTTCAAAAGACACAAAGCTTTGATCGATTAAGATCTAAAAGATGAGATAATTAGCTCCCGCTGGTGGCATCGCCTCATGAAGTCATCGTGACTTCACCCCAAAGGTACGTCCTTCAAAACTCCCTCCGCCAGCTGATACACAAACAACATCTTCTGGGTTTGCATGCTGAATTCAGCCTGTGCAGCTACAATCAACCATATTTATCACTATCCATGATGACATCAGAGAGATTCACTTTATGGCTCAATTTTATGCTACTCCTCCTCTACAAACTGCAAAGTGTGCGCAATGGGATGAAGTATATGATAAATATGACACTTTGTGGAGCTGTGTGTGGCTGTGCATGGAACTACAGCATAAATTGAACCATCATAAATTCGGTTTACTGTGCCTTGTCTGTGTGTGTTGGTGTAAGTGTGTGTGGACTGAGTTTTTACTATCCTGGGATGCCAAAAAAACGCCCCCATGGGAATAGATAACCGTAAAAAAAGTGGTCTCCTGCGAGTCTTTTACTCAGCAGTTTATTAGAAAAAATATCTTTTTTTAGGGTTGAGTGTAAAGGTTAAAGGTAATGACACTCCTTACTAGTAAATTTAAATGTGTGTGTGTTTAGTTTAGTTAAACAGAAACATATGGAATTCAACCTTTTGATCCAAAATAAGGTGAAAAACAACCCTTCACTGTGGGCTTTGCTGTGTGTGTTTGTGGGTGAGTCTAGTATTAGTGGGTACTGCTGGCAGCCATGTAGCTCAATAGTGGAATTAGGGTGATATTGGATATTGGATGGACTGCAACACATTACACCACTTTATTGTCATGGACGGCGGAGTGCTTATAGCAAACCTCACTTACTGCACACACTCAAACATGCACTCTCTCAAACACACACACACACACACACACACACACACACACACACACACACATAGCCTGACACAATCATAACATCAATTTAATATACACGCACCCATCTTTTATGATATTTGGAGCTTGAAAGTAAACGACAGAGGAGGACGTTTAAGCAAATGTTTTTTCAGAGATTTGGGGAAGGAAAGTGCGTAGCGCACATTAAGCATGTTCTTTCCTTTATGTGAGCGTGCATAAAGCTCTTTTATATCATTTTAGATAATTTCTTACTCCTACAGACTCCTGCTAAAGCATATTTCTGTCCTTTTATCAGCTTTTTTTATCGCTCCATCCCCTTAACAAGCATTTTCCTGTCTCCCTCTGCTAAGTACGGCCTTTTTTTCACATCATCTCTCCCTCTTCGTCAATCTTCCCATTTTGCCAACTTTCATTCACAGTCATCACACACACTCTCTATTTGTCTTTTCTTTAATGGTCAGTCCACTACTCTCTCACTATTTATGTACTCATACATTTTGAATTGCAGACATGATATAGTATAGGTGTAGTACACGATCTTGAATCAATCCTGACCTTTGGAGTGTATAATATAATCTTTGTGAAGTTTTTATGTGTTTTTAATGCATTCCTGCAGTTATTACTGCCTGGGGAGGAATAATGTTGATTGAATTGTAATGTTTGAAATTGAATCTCTTCTCTATTTTACTTCTCATCCTCTTTCTCAGCCTTCCGTCTCGAGAGACCCTGATGTACTTTTTGTCTGGTTTCTCCTTTGTCTTTTACTCTCTTTCCTTCACTATTGCATCTTTACTCTCTGCCATCTTGCCTTTCTGCAGGGTTGAGTTCAGATAACTAGTTCCATGTTGGGTAAATATGTAGATCCACGGATAACAGTGTAATCTTTTATTTTATGCATTTAAACGAAATGCACAAAACATTTGGGAACCAGGCTTCTAATCTTTGGCTGGAGCTGACCATCACTTATACAGGTTAAAATGACAAACGTAGCAGGTGTCAGATTATTACAGCTGCAGCTAATAAACATTTTTCTGTAAGCAACTTGAGGAACGGCCAAATACTGTTTCAACACTATTGCCAGAAAAAAAATTGGTGATATAGGATCATCCTGCAAAACCTGAGATAATAATGACAACCTTTTTTTTTTCTTTTTTTTTTTTTTTTTTTTACATCCAATGCATTAATACAATTCTTGCTTTCTACAATATCTGAAAATAGCAACTACAGGATGCAGTGTTAACAAACATTACGATAAAATATGTTTCTCAATGACCTTCTTTTCCACGTCTAAGACGAGACGATGACAAGACCAACGTCATTAAACATCAACTGTGACAAATTCAAAAACTTTAATGAAGTTTAAACAAAATCTTTACCAAAATCTGTCTTCATTTGTCAACTTCTACCTCCACCTCCCATCTCTCTGTCACTCTCTCTCTCAGTCCATCTCCGTCTGTCCTCGTCTCAATCCTGAACATTGTGTTTATATAATACATAAAGTCTAATGAAAAGATAAAATCTTATGTGACAAAAGTTTGACTAAAATGACAAAATTATTGGTTTTGGCTACACTAGATTGACAAAAAAGTCGATTTGAAATAGAGTTAAGCGTTAATAAAATAATTGCAGACAAAATTAAGAGAGAAAAGATTTTGACGAAATGTAAAGACTAAAAGTTGAACAAAATGTAATGACTTTTTGTTAACGTTTTTGCGTTTAGCGTTTTTGAGTTGTATTTGACTAAAACTAGACAAACTATGGAGGATAAAAAATGACGTTGTCATCTAAAGAGTAAGATTAAATCTAAATTAGCTGCCAAAATGAACACTGACGGGATGGTTAAAGTTAGAGAAAGATTGTGGTTATGCTTGACAAACAGGCTAACACTAACCTTGCAGTGGCACTGGAAGTTGGCATTGGACTTGAATTGGATGTAATTCCTAGACCAAAAGCACTTGACAAAAGATAGCGTTTTTTACCAAAAGATAGCTTTTTACTCAATTACATATATTGTGCTGTTCATGTCATTCTAAGGTTGTAGCTATAGGCGGTGGACATTGACAAACTGTGGTCTGTAGCGCTTTCTCACCCAACAAAGGCTGACTGCAGATCTCGTTTGAATCTTTGTGTTTTTGTTACTTACAAAGCTTGAAAGCTACATCTAAGAGGATTCCATTAGGGATTCAAACAGATTTGGATTTGAAAAGTTTTTTCAGATTCTATAAAATGATATGGCACCCCAACCAAATTGTGCTATTTTTTTGTGTCCTGTACATACAGAACATACATGTTAAAATGTGGCCTTCACTTTCTTAAAGTTTATGCCATGTTATATCCTCATCTTATGGGTAAACCCTCTGCTTCTACACAACTCTCCTCTCTTCTTATGTTATTTCTGGTTCTTATGTTTCTCTCTCTCTTCCCTCTTTGATAAGTAATACACTGACCTTCTTTCCAGGCCTGGATCTACTGCTGGACTTTTTTTCATTTGCTCCCCCCCCCCCTCTTTTCTTCTCTATCATATCTTAAGCAAGGGGAAGAAAATGGGGCAGCCGCTGCATACATTTACCGTACTGGCACACACCCATAAATACACACAGGAAGTGACAGACAAGGCAAGCTTGGCCACAAGGGATGGGGCGAGAGAGTTGGTTGTGAGAAAGAGAGAGCGAGAGGGAGGGAGGAGGGAGGGTTTGGGGGGGCTGACACCAATATGGTGTTCTATTTGTCTGTTCATATTGGTAAACACCACCTCATCTGGCTTCAACGCTGTTTTCACGGTGACACCCTAAGCGTAATTATGACACATTGTCCTGCTTCTTGCCATTTTTCTTCAGCAGCTACCACATGCTCATCATGTGTACACACACGCACACAAACAGAGAAAATGCACACAAACATACACACATGGTCGGATGGTGTGGCGAATCCGTGCGCAGACACACTTTGCTCGAGATGCGAGCGCAAACTCACACACAAACACACCTAAACAAACAGAGCAAACACACGGTGACTCACACAGAAACACACAAGCATGTCACACTTGCCTTGCATTGTGTTTGCTTACTGGCTTTGTTCCATCCATCACACCATGACAGCCAGTCGCTTTTGATTAGAGCCATGTCAGCCTCAACAGAGAAATCAATGGTGAAATATATAAATAAAAACACAATTAAACCATTTGAGTGGAGGGGAGGCAACAAGTGGCCTGCTGAAGGGACGCTTCCTGCCAGCAGAGGACGCTGATGAGCTTCACACTCAGTGGAGGGAGAGAGGAGGGTGGCGTGAGGTTTCTTTTGTTAGTTCTCCATCATTCTCATCATTCCTTCAACTACAATGTGCGTATGATTGTATAGAAATACGTGTATATGTGCTTCAGCTTGCTAGTGTCCTCAACTTTGCAATTTATTTTCATCTGAACTTGAAAATAGTTCAAGTGCATCCATTACAAAAAGCACAACCCCGTTTCTCACAATCGATCATTGCACAGAACTCAAACACACAGTTGGCCCGTGGAGCCCCCAGCAGCGTCATTCATAAGCCTGTCTGATCATGAATAAAAATGATTCATGTGTTTTAGGGTTGCTGAAAAGTGAAGGACCTTGGAACTGGGAGAAGACGGTGAGTTTTTCGAAACCAGGCAGAAGAAAAAAATGAAAAAGAAAAAGGCAAAAGTCAGGGACAAAGCACAAGGCAGGCAGACAGTGAGGTTATAAACCAAGGAACGCACAAATGAATACAGAAAGTAAAAATAGAGGAAGAGACTCGTGAAGAGGCAACAAAAGGAGGGAAAAGAAAAGGAAAATGGAGAAAATGCCGCCAGCTGCTACCGATTCCTCAGCAGAGGAGTTGAGTGGCATTTTTATGAAGAAAAAGCACGAAAGCCAGGACGCAGAACTGTGCCCACTTCACGACAGCCTGTCTCACACACACTCCGGGGTAAAGCGGCCTGCACTGGTGCACACACTACAACTGCTCTGTGCATGTGTGGAAGTGGATGTGTGTTTGTGCAACTCGCAGGAATGCACTCTAATGCAAACCACATCTCCATAACCTGCATTGGTGTGTGTGTGTATCTTTGCGTCTGGCTTCTTATTTATGGCTCTTAACAAGTCCCTTTCATGTCAAATCTCAAACGGACACACACACACATACACACTCACTAAGTAACACCCCAGCGTGGTGTTGCTAATAGCACTAATTAATAGGCTAAATTCTGCTAATTGAACTCGCTTATGCTGAACCTCTCTCTTCCTCATACTCCTTCACTCCTCTTTCATTCTCTCTGGACTTCAAGACCATGCTGTTAGCTTTAATTTAAATTTGCATGGTGATTACATTACTGTTCCATAGACTAATGCAATCTCTGTTCTTTCATCATTACTGTAAATAATTCCTCTAATCCCACATTCACCTATTTCCAACCTTCTCTATTTTTTAGTATTTGCTCCCCCTATCTTTATGCGTTTGTATCACCCCCTGTATCTCACACACACACACACACACACACACACACACACACACACACACACAGACACACACACTGTTTGAAGCCTCAAGGAGGAGAGAAGAGCAGAAGAAGTAGTTTTCAGTTGAATGAGCAGAGTGTGGAGGAGAGAACGGGATCTGGGAGGGACGTGGGGAGGGACAGCCATTAGCCATGCCAGCTGTTTCCCTTGCATATTAATACACAAGCAGGGAGGCATACACACACACACACGCTGGCAAACATGGAAGCTCATACTGTGAAGACAAAACCTAGCGAGACAAGCAGAAAAATTTGACGTACTCTACTCTACATTTAATATCAAAGTCATGTAAGAGATTTCAAATACAGGGCAGATTCGTGACATATAAGTATAATAACACGCAAGTGGAAAAATCAGAAATGCATAACACAGAAATAAAGGACATGCATCAGATTTAGAACAGATATGTCCATATTCATAAGAAGTTCACTCACATGCAAGAGCATGCCCACATACACAAGCTATTAAGACTTTCCTGGGAATCATGTGCATAAAAAACAGATGCATGAGATTTACAATGCTGAGACATACTGTTCAGATTTATAACAGATACAGTGGCACACTCGCGCGCGCACACACACACACAAACACACCAAACCTATCAAGGCAACCGTAGAAATCAGACATCTAAAATATATTATATATATATATATATATATATAGATATGCATAAACCTGAGGAACACACTCACACACGAGACACATGCTGTGCAGATACATAGCAGATGTGCCAGACACACACACACACACACACACACACACACACACACACACACACACACACACACAAGCAACAGTGCAGCATGATGGGTACTGAGAGGAAGAGACACAGAGAGAGAGAGAGACAGAGACAGAGAGACAGAGAGAGAGAGACAGAGAGAGAGACAGAGAGAGAGAGACAGAGAGA
>CALSCE010010667.1:4567897-4581500 GCA_943593645.1 Bovichtus variegatus | reverse complement strand
AGCTCAAAGAATTCCCAGAGTGAACATTATATATTGAAAGGGAGATAAAGTGCAGAATCGCATCTTCCCTTTTTCTAACTGTTGTTTCTGCCAGAACGAACAAACAGCATCACATCCCTGAAAGCCTTTAACAGTGTTATGTGCTATATACTACTATGTAATATTATGTACTGTTGTAATATAACTGTACATGGTCGTATATTTACACATTACATAGAAGAGGACACTGAGTGCAGTTTGTAGTGCTACTTTATACCGAAAGGTGTTTCTAATATTTTGTCCACCAAATTTATGAGCAACAAAGCTTAATATAATGTAATGTGATTCAAAAGCAGCACAAATTACACTCCAAAACCTCTCTCAAACAAAAAAAAGGACATATTATCTCCATGAAGGTTGGATTTATTGTATCTATTAAACTATCTGATGTATACTGAAGTGTTTACTGTACAGAGCAGCTTCTACAATAATCAAGCCTCTTAAGATGATATTGCACATAATTGCGCAATTAAAAGTTTGGATAGGAAGCCAGTAAATAAAATCTGCAGCCATCTGTTATGTTGTCAAGAAACTAAAGATGTTACGTTTTTATAACTTCATTATATTCACAGAACATTAATCAGCAGCATTCTCATAATCGATAAATCGTGTGATGGCCGTTTTTCACTATTTTCTGACATTTTATAGCCTAAAAGATTTATTATTCAAGAAAATGATGGGAAGATTAATGGATAATAAAAAGAATGGTTAGTTTTAACCTTTCTTTGCACGGATATGTCTCTCTGTTTGCTGAACAATACATTGAATTTCTCAACCACAGAAGTCAAAATGGATCAGAAATGGGGATAATTAACACATTTCAGTACAGAAATGCAAAGGGAAGTGTCTGGGGTCATTTAGAAAAATAAATCCATTACATTGTTTAGTTTAAAGGTTTATTTTTGAATTTTAAAGTACCCTTTCCATTACCTATCATAAGGGCAATAACTAAAGTTTACCTAAGAAAAACAAAGTTAAAAGATCCTTATCAAAAAAGTTTGTTTAGGTTATATTTATGTAAAAAAAAAAAATTAAAAAAATGCCAATAAGATAAGTTAAGATAAGATAGAACTTTATTTATCCCGAGGGAAATTGCTGGTTGGTATCAATATATTGATTAGATGTCTAATGATTCTCAAATGTTGATTGTCAAATGCAGCCTTAATGCAATATCAGTCAGGCTCCAATATAAACGTATGTATGACACACAGGACATTCAGCTCAAGGGGCCATAACAGAGAAAAAGTCATATACACAGTGGTAACTTCTGTACAATCACCCCCCAAGCATTTCTCCTGCATCTACGATGCATTAGTACTTCAGACAACTCCTTCTTCAATGCTGTAGAGGCAGTAAAGGCAGATAAGTATATTGAAATATAAAACTGAAGATTCTTTCAGCCTCCTATCAGGCCATTCCTTGTGACTTCTGACAGCTGAAAAGAGAGGAAAGACTGTTTTTACCAAGCAATTGCTCATGGGGATGGTACAAAAGTGCAGCATTAGTTCAGATATCACGCGGCAGATAGCAACAAGGCCTTGGAGACTGTGCACCCTAATGGCACGGATACCTGGGCAAAATCACGAAAAACACCTGGATAAAAGACAAAAATGGGGAAAGATAGACAGATAAATATGGGAAAATAATGTGTCATTTTACCTCAGACAACAAGCAGACAGGCTTATGAAACAAAGGACAAACAGAGTGACAGGGAGAGGGATTCAAAGGAACACATATTCAGAGACTCAGCGTATGTTCGGAGACAGATGCACGCAAACATACACACAAAAGTACACACATGCCGCAGAAAGTAATAAGTGTTGTGTTATAGACGCTGAAACACTGAGACAGGGAGAGAGATGATCGTGATGTTAGTACACACACACACACCTAGTGTTAGCTTGACTTATGAAATCCCAACTGTGGCTCAACACCCGCAATATTGTCTGAAAATGTCAAGGCTTCGGCGGAAGCCCCACTGGGACGAAATGTACTGTCAACCCACACAGGGCTCAATCTGTTTTCGCAAAGACATATGGCTCTCATTTATCACATTCTATGCCGAGACAAATTGTTTTCCCAAAACCTCGATGTGCGACACAACAAGAATGGTAAAGATGAGGTAAAGAAGAAATGTCACAACCAGGGAAAGGAGAACTGAGTCGAGACTCTACAAGACCAATATATCAAGCTCTGTGAGCCTGCTTAAAAGTGCAAAAGACTAGATTGTTTTGTATGATAATATTATAGTAGTTTTGTTTGGTTGAAACCATAGAATGTATAAAAAGAAGTGGACGTAGCCACTGTGATGCCATCAATTGGTTTGTAGACTAAAGTTATGAAGCCTTTTGGCTGTCGCCATCTTAGTTTTTTTGAGTCTGAAGTGATCGTATTTGGACGTCAGGTTGGAGCTGGGGAGGAATACGCAATTATGCATTGCTATGCCTCTATCTTGATTGAAAGGTTGCCGTGGAAGTGACTTGTCAATCACAAGGTAGCTGCGCCCTAAAGCATACCCTGCTTAATAGTCTATTTTACTATAAATAGGACCATGCTTTACTAAATAAGCATCATGCTTTATTGAAGAAGACTTGAAAGTAGCAATTGAGACCATAACCTCAGGAAAATGTTTACTGAGGTAATGAATCCAGTAAGAAGTAGGGTCATTTTTCTCATAGACTTCTATACAATCGGACTTCTTGGAGTCACCCCCTGCTAGCCATTAGAAAGAAAGCAGGTTTAAGGCACATCTGCATTGGCTTCACTTTTCAGACCCCGAGGCTACGTCCACTTCTTTTATATAGTCTATGGTTAAAAATATTAAGGATGTTTTTATTTGCTTTATTTTGATACAAACCAAGGTGAATCAAGGTTCAGATACAATCAAAAACAACACAGAATAAATATCCTGTTTATTAGACTTTTGGTAACTTCTTACTAGGATATATATTTGACCCTAAGGGGACATAAAACAAATCTGATTCTAGTCCTTTAAACTTCATTTTAGCATAATGGGTTTGTGCTCTTATAATTAACCTTCTCTGCTTTACAAACGAGTTAAAAATATATACAAAAATAGAATCCAAGCATCAGCCCAGACTGCAATCTGCCCTCGGTTATTTTTTTTCTGTTATGCTTTCCAAGCATCAGTGACTTGGCTTTAAGACGTTATAATCTGTCTCCATATACCCATAAACCCTTGCGTTCCGGAGCAATTTCCTGTTCAGATTATGTTCTAACTCCTACCACAACATGCTGCAGTTGTCTGGGAAGAGGACAGAGAGAGCTGCATTTAAGGTATCTCTGTAAATGCGAACGCTTCATTCTCACCTGGACGGACAAATGAAGCACCGTAAGAGTTCAAATGAACTGCTTCAAACTGGTACAGCTTGATGTGAACGCATCCTAAATCATGCCAGTGGCTCACTAAATGAGGGTTTAGGCTTACTCAACAACAGGAAACCTTTATTTCAGTTTATTACATACAGAAGACATGTGGGGTGTAAAAACTGTTGAACATATGCAGCACATTAACTCTGACAGCAGTGATGGCTTTACCTGAAACACCTCAGGGATTCAGACACACAGTTTATATTGCGAGAAAAACACGCTCACATGCACCATATATCCAACACACACATCTCGATCCCCTACTTTAATTACAGTTGCCTATATTTCTCTACTGTGTTTCACGCTAATTAGATAGAAGTGGTCTGTCGCGGGATAAACGATCCCATGTGGCGTCCTTATTTTGACTTTTATCACAGCATCACACCCACACCCACACAATCATAATACTGCAGTCAGAGTGTGCATCTACGCAAGCTTGAACACATGCACGCTGGACAGACAGACAGATGTACATGTGCACGTATGTACACATGCACACACACTCAAATATGCATACGCACACTGGATGCTAATTAGGACGTGCTGGTTTTGATGTTTATAAAAAGAAAAGAAAAAATTCCATCAGCAAACCTCAGTTTCCTGTTGAGAAGGGCTGTTGGATTTTAAAACGTCTTTACAGGCGCTCATGGCAGGGAGGTGCGACACGCTGGGTGCATGACGCCAGGCTCGTAACGCTCACCGCGGCGCTGCCACTGTCGCCATCAGCCTCTAACCTGTTCCTTCTACCCCTCTACACACAGGCCCAATGCTGGCCGCAGGACCGCACCCTACCCAGGGCCTCCGTTTATAGATGGGAGGTGAGCGCTCTCTCTCTCTCTCTGTGTGTGTGTGTGTGTGTGTGTGTGTGTGTGTGTGTGTGTGAGAGTGTGAGTGTGTGTGTGTGTGGAAAAGCTTTCACTTCCCTTCCCCTGTGGCAAGTCTTACATTGTGACTCCCACCTTGTGAAAGCCTGCGGTGTGGTAAGCAGGACACTGGAGACCCAGAAACGGCCCTGGCACTCAGATTTTATTTGCCCTCAAATTGATCCAAGATGACAGCGCAGATTCCTGACTAACAATGCAGATGTGGGCCACTGTTGTTCGTTAGGAAAGGCCATATTAGTTTAGCCCCAGGTTAAGGCACAGGGGAGGACGAGGGATATTAACTCTGGGCTCATTTTCAGAGGGGTCTTAACCTTCCTTCACCTCAAACTCCCTTCCCTGTGTTCTATTCTTTCCTTTCTCCTGACCTCTCCCTTTGCCAGTTTCACTTCACTTGACCCCTGCCACCCAGCCAACGGTAGGGTCCTCTGTGTCAAACACCGTCTGTGAAAACACTGTTCAGATAAGAGAGCTGGGCCAAACAGGAGACGGCATTCAGATGTAGCAAACTGCCCAGGAAGCCCTCTTCTAATGTAGACAATACAATGAGAAAAGCCTAGTGAAGTATCAACACTGTGGCAAAGATGATTCAACGTTGAGAAAACATTGCACTGAGATAGGATGAACAACGTACCACACATTATGATTGTGTTCATTTCCAAGTCGCAGATAACAAGATGCTGCTGGCTGGAAGATAAGCTGGTGCAAGTAGTAGGGGAAACATATAGCTCCGAGCCTGTATGCATAAACACTAAGTACAGTACAGTGCTGCAGGAAGAGCTCTGGGCCAGTCACATGACATTACACAGATAAATAACCAAGGTTTTCTATTTCAGTTTACTGTTTTACTTAAAAGCTGAATTTTGCCAAACTGGGATGTGGAAATGTTTCTACTACCGGGCTTTAGTTTCTCCCTGATGTTGCAAAGTACAACCATAAAAATACACTGTGTAATGTTGACAAATCAATCTCATGTCAAATTTGTTGATGTACTATAGTATTTATTTCATTCACAGAGCAGTATTGCAACAGTTTCCTATAACAGATTATAATTATTTAAATTTTCCTCAGAATTACCAGTGGTACTCCTCTGCTGGGTTCTCTTAATATTTTGACATAAGAAAATGTTACTCCAGGGTTGTATTGGTAAATTAAATATTCTCACTTTTGAAAAGAGCAAGCAGAATGAGTCATGTGTCACTTTTTCAGATTTACAAGACCAACACCGCTCGCTGCTATCCCCGTTAAAAAGGCGAACATGTCCAACTCTTTCATTCTGAATAAGAAGACTCCAACAGGTTTCTGTCACTGGGATGAAAAACCAAAGCCCAGACACTCACCGCTCTCAAATAGAGAGCCTTTTAAATCCTTTGACAATGAGCGGGACAGATAAGGAGAGAGAGAGAGAGAGCGAGAGAGAGAGAGAAAGGAAGACACACAAACAGAGGGAGAGAGAGATAGAAAGGTGTAAAATGGAGAGGATAACGAATGAGTGCGCCGCTGAGAGGGAGCCTTAATGATGTCAATGTGATAAGTCTAAAACGAGGTGAAAATTGAAATGAGTGCTGCCACGGCGGTGGTCGGCAGAGAGAGTGAATAGTGCCGCCGCTGCATTCATTCACTTAGATTAGCTGGAGGAGAAAATAGAGAAGAGGTGAGAAAGAAATGAGAAGGAGGAAGGAGCAGAAGAGATCCATGAACCTGTAAACGGAAAAAGCTAAAAGGAAAAAGCAGGTGACGAGGAGGGGACAAAGGGAGAACCAGTAAACATATAGAAAACCATCAGAAAAAAAGAAAGAAAGAGAAGAAAGACAGAAAGAAACAACATGAGTGAGACAAAGGGAGACTGGGAGCTAAGTTCAAGCCAAAGTCAATTGAACAACTAATGTGAATCGATTTGTTGCCTCTGCTTTTGCTCTTTGGGGAGAGAGTGACATTTTAAAGGCATATTTTATTATTGGGAGGAGGCGGGGCTGTTTGCCTGGCAACTGAACACACTGACAGCCTGCTGACAGCTGTACGGAATACACTGAATAGAAGAAATACTGCAAATGGCCTGTGTGTGCTCAGGGATCCATTGTGTGTCTGGTGAAGTGTGTGCATGTGTGTGTGTGTGTTACGTGTCAGATAACATACAGAGGGAACATGGAAGTGTGTGGGAGTGCTTGCTTCTATATGTAGGTCTGTGTACATTCTTGCACAAGTACTGCGTCTGTATGTTTACCTACATGATAACTACTTTATATGGCCTGTGCGGTCATATTTTATTAGGTAGGTGAGCTCCATATGTCCACCGTGGGTTTCCTCCATGTGTGCATTCTCGTGTGTCTTCGTGTGTACAGGCATGCGTTTGTGTGTATGCGAGTGTGACCATGTTCTGTGAGAATAATTCATGGCAGTGAGTGTGTGAAATGTGGTGGCCGTCCACGGGCAGCCTGGAGTTCTGCCAGTATGGAGGGCCAGCATTAATAATTAAAAACACTTTTACAGGAAGGATCTCTGCAGTGTCTGTTGTCGGTTTCGCTCTTCAAGGGCACATTCAGGACAATCACACTGAGGAAAAGTTTGGAAACATTGCACAGAAAAAAAAGACAGAGAGGTAGGCATGGCAGCAAAACATCCATACACCACAATTACTGCGTTGCGGTTGTATGCCTCTGCCAACCAGTCAAGTAGCAGTTTACATCCGTGTCTGTCCAAAGTGTCACCACTTCATCATTTTATCCTATTAGATATGTGGGAGAAATTGCCATGATTAGCAAATTAATTCTTGAGTTATGGCTAATACACATGCTTTGTGAGGTCACATTGACCTTGACCTTTGTCCTCCAAATTCTAAAATCAGTTCATCCTCAAGTCCAAGAGGATGTTTGTGCCATATTTGAACAAATTATCCCCAGGAGATATCTCGTTCTTGAGAATAGTCCATACATACGTACAGTCGGACAATCTGAGAACACAATGCCTCCGACCGCGGCTGTTGCTGAGACATAAAAACACATTTTTGGTCTTTTTCCTTCACAGCTATCTGGCTAACTGGATAATTCAGTTTCTTTCTTGTGTCTAATTGATTCAAGGTGTTTAGTCTGTTCTTTTCCACCAAAGTATATGATCATTTCTGGCTCCGCACAATGAAAAGTCAAAGAGGCGCCTCAGGAATTCATTCAGTCGCAGGAACCTACATCCAAACGCAGGGCCCCAAAATAAATAATTGAATCAGAGTAGTCTTAGCAGACCTCAGCAGGCCCCACCTCTCAGCAGTCTTTGGTCAGAATCCAGTGAGTGTAGTGAACTACTTTTCATAGTATATGTAATCCTGGGAAAAGTCTTCCAAGCATGCTGTGCTGAGGAGTGGATCAAAACAAACACACTAACATAGCTGTTCACCAGCGTGGCCACGTTCCAACCCAAAGGAGTCATCCTTAAGCCCAAATGGCCGGCCAAGTATCTCCACTGGGCAAATCCACGGTTTATTGGAAACACTAACGAGTAGGAAGGGAAATCAGCTTTTGCACATTACAAATTATGAACCACAAACATTAGCGCATACTTGCACATTATTTTACGATATGCAGCTAATCAAATGTCTTGCTTTTGCTGTTCGACATGTTGGTTTCTAAAAGTGTACATAGCAAATATTAAAAGTGACATCATCTATTCTCACCCTATATAAGATGATTAATCAACAAGGTCAATGTGAAACACCAAACCATTTTTTATCCTAAAGAGCTTCAGGCAGCAACAAGGTCATTAGTGCCACTGACATGAGTTCATCATCAGCTGATGTCGGTGATCATGGGAGATCATCAGAGATATCAGCTGATCAGCAGCCTCTCTCTTTGATCAGGGACAGGGTTCCTAAATCTTAAAAGGTGCAATGTGTAATTCCGAGCCACGTGCTCCAAATAAACAGGGCGCAGTATTTCACCTTTACTACTGGGTCCAAACAATCTAAATTCATCAATCATCAAAGCCATCAGTTATTAAAAAAACAACTATAGTACATTATCCTGTTTATGTTTTAGTTGTAGCAGTTTGTCATATTTTTTGTGTTCTAAGTTTTAGAGTATTATAGTGTATTCTTTATATTGTGGATTGTATTCTACAGCTATACATCTCTTCTCGTGTTGATATATATATATATATATATATATATATATTTATTTATTAACTGTGTATTTCTTCACTCCTGTGTAAGCCTGTCTGAAACTCAGAGCCAGTTTAAATAACCCTGCTATTTTTCTAATCTTCACGTGGGGCTTAGATATCGGTGTGTTTACTGTGGCACGGGGGGCTGCAGGTTCCGTGTAACGTTACGTTTTAATAGTTTGTATGTTTGCTTGGGCGGCAGAGACGAGTACCGGGATTCACAGCGGGCTGATGGAGGGCTGGATCTAACTTGTGTAACGGTTAGAAACAGAAAGTTTGACGGCTAAATCCGAGCTATGTGCTGAGTGCTAACGGAGGATCTGTCCGTCTCCCGTCTCTCTCACACACTCTCCTCACAGTGGTGGGAACGAGGCGATGCTGCGAGTCCTTTTCTCGTATCTGCCACTTTGGAGTCAATCAAAAATAAATGATCAAAACGTGCAGGGATCATGGACGTAATGTTGACAAGCCCTGAGTCTGGCAGCTGTACTTCTTCTCCTCTGTACTGAGGGCAGACTGCAGCTGCAGTGGCTCACTATTCATCTTAGACTTTCAGTCAGTGAATGTTAGTCCATTGTTTTAAGTTTCAATTCTGGCATATCTTGCACATTGAACCTTTAAGACAAGCTAGATTTAAGACTTTAAAAGGCTTTATTAGTGCTAGTCGGAATGAAATTCAAGACCAATTTACCGTATGCGTGACTTTAATGTGAAAGGAATTTGGTAAATTATTATTTTTTGAAATACATTTAGGAAATTTTACAAAGCAACATCAGAAAAAAACTATTCAGGAAATCCTCCTCCCAAAGTCTTTGCATTTTTAAGACTTTTGAAAGAGTGATTAAAGACATTTTAATACCAATGAATATAATTAGATTAATGAATTCAATGCCTTTTAAGACTTTTGAAGGATCCGTGGGAACCCTGAGGACCAGCTATGCACCTACATTATACACACACTCCTAAAACACAAATCTCTATACATCTATGTGCCACTGCTGTTGGTGTGTGTTATTGCTCCTGCGTTAAACCGTCAGCAGCCACTGATAGCCGATTTACCGGACTTATTTGACCATATTTCTATGATATTCAACACATTCGAAAACTTATTTCATCAACTAGTGTGCTGTCAATAAAACAAGGAACAACTTTATTCCAACAGCGTCTTTTACTCCTGGAGGTTTGTACTTTTGCACTTCCCAGAAAAGTATTGCTCTCCGATTTGACAATAAAACGGCTCTGAATGAAGCGATTACACCAAGGTGAATTATATTTGCCACAATGATTAACTAAGATATTTTGCACTGAAATAACACTTCCCTTGTGCATTCTGTGTTTTTATGACACAATCAGCAAATGCAATGATTCTACTAGGACATTAGAAATGTGAGCACCATGCTACGACTGTCATCTCCACCTTTCTCTAACAGTCTGTGCTTTACATTCTCCTGATGTCTGTAATACACATCAGCAAACGGAGTTAAAACTGTACCAGGGCCTTGGTACATCATGGATCCGAACAATAAAAAAAAAGAGGCAACAACGACGCCGTCAGGCCTTTTAGTTGTGTGTGTGTGTTTAGTAATAGGCACAGATGTTTGTCGAATGTGGATCTCGAGAAAAGAAAAAAAAATATGCCAGCATGTCAGTGCTCAGAGGGGTGTGATAGAAAGGCTGAAAATGAATCCCTTTTGCACGCACACACACGTGCACACACACAGACACACTCACATCCATTCCCTGCCTCCCTCCCCCCATTCTCGTGGGTGTCGGAGTGAGAAATTAAATTTTTCTGATGAGAAAGTTTTTCCTGCCCCCATTCCTATCCTCCCTCTCTCTCCTCCCATCCATTCTTTAATGTATTCGCTTATTTATGAACTATTAATTTATGCACTGAGAGAGAAATTAACAGTTGTGCAGTCAAGTGTTCGGGCTGCTGCCACGCTCACAATAGATGATCATCAACCAGGGACTGGCATGAGACAGACACAGACACACACAGACACACACAGACACACACAGACACACAGACTGGCCGGGCAGTTGAGGCGGGGTCAGAGTTCAACTCGGTAATGGAGTCTCTCCCACCTGGCGGTGTCAGGTAATACACAGAGGGGGAGGTGTGTGATTGCATGTGTGTGTATGTGGTGTGTGTGTGTGTGTGTGTGTGTGTATCTGCACGGGGTGGCTGAAATGGGGCCGAGCTGAATGACCCAAATTGTGGCGGCAACCTTGAAGAGCTCAGGTGGTACAAAATGAAAAATAAAAAGCAGGAGTTAGAGGGAAAGGGAGAGAGAGAGACTACACGAGAGAGAGAGGGAGTGAGGAAGGGGAAGATTGGGTGAGGAAGAGGGAGGCACACTGGTAATACATGTCCTTAAACTGATTTCACACACACACACGCACGCACGCATGCACGCTACTAAAATAACTGTCCGTCAGTTCTGCGTAGGAAACAACAAACTTCCATTAGGTTTTAATTGTTACAGCTAAGCCTGAGCACTCCCAACCATTATTCTGACTGTGTGAGAACAGGAGGTGTGTAACATGTTTAATGTGAGGAAAATTAATAGAATAAACTGTTTCTCATGCACAGATCTATTACTTTCGGCTGTCAATGTGTTCACTATCGCACTTAAACCAGAGTGCAAAAGCATTTCTCTGCCAACATTTCCTAGGTAAATATGGACCAGGGAAACACAGGGAAACACACAGCTCCGGGTCTTATAACATTCACATCTATTAAAAGAATGTGCTAAATCCTTCTGAAGCTATTAAAAAAATACTTTTTAAATTGGGCAGAATGAGTTTTAGAAATGGTCTAATGAGTCTGATCATTTACGACTATTAAGTCCTTCAGCAAAACTGCACCCTACAGGAATGTCGAGGAAGCATTAAAGGGAGATTGAAAATCACCAGAAGGACTCCAATTGGTATGTAGGGATCAAAAGCCACTACTCAGCAATAATCACGACATACTATGAGTCCATATAGGAATATTAAAAGAATGTTTTTGTGATTCTTTGATCTGGCCAATTCTTTCACAGCAACAGTCGCTTCGCGCTCCAGTCTACGCCCACTGCCATCGCTTCAAGTTCCCACGCCCACGCTATCCCAGAATGCAACATGTTCACCCATCAGTCATTCAGTCGGTCAGTCGGTAATTCAGTCAGTCAATTAGGCGAGGCAGTCCATCAGGCAGTCAGCGTGGGCGGGAATAAAACTGACGCGCAGACAGGTGGGGGCAGCGGAACAAGACACGACCCATGCCGCCTCATTAGTAGGTTAACTGGCACGTGTGGGCGGCCAATGACTGCGTTTATGTGTGTGTGTGTGGGAAGGCAGAGCGGACGGGCAGAGCTACAAGTGAGTGACAGTGGCGTGGGCGTTGGGCTGTGTTTCGGTGGCCAGAGAGCACCCCAGGGAAGGTGACAGTGTGTGTTTAAGGGTTTGTGTGAAATTGAGTGAGTAGCAATGCGGTCAGCTGCGGTGGCGTCTACAAGGTCCTCAGTGAAAGACACCCGTGGGTGGACAGGCTGTTTGTCGAACACTCTGTTTCCATTTAGCGTGGACAAGTGGATCACAAAGGGCACTAAAATGACCACTAGGACTGAGTGCTGAGCCCCCTGTGACATGCCTGGACCTACGGTCAGCTTCAGTTGGGATGAATTTGCACCTTTTCCCCTAAAGTTCTAATGCGCAATCTTTTATGCAGTGTTTACATTTGAGACCTTAGAGGAGAAGACGGTGAGAAATATTTGCTAAATGTGTAATCTAATTTGGACATATTTGATTTTGGCCTGCCAGACACTATTTTGCACCTAACATTTAAATCAGTCGGGTCTGACTTAATTTATTTAAAAAAAGTAACATTTATTATTCCCAGCATTTTATAAAAATGTAAAAAAAAAATTAAAAAAAGAATATATATATTTTCCTCGTCTTCTTGTACAGTGCTCATTTACAACAATAAAATATTTGATTCACTTTAGAAAGATTTTTGATTTACTTTAGAAAGACTGACTAATAGCTAGAAATATTCCTATAACTCCATAACGTAACGTTAAACTGCAGTGTCGGCACATCGCACAATTACAGGTTAATTTAAAAACAAACGTTGAGAAAAACAGAAGACGGAGGGGAATTCTGTCCTTTACGCTTATGTTTAAATTAGAACCTGTAATCGTTCGTTTGCCTCTGACCTTTTTCCACGCTGTATTTTTCAAATGTTTACTTCAGATACATTTCTTGTATTTCATCATATGAGCTGCACAAGGTGTGAATGTGGCTCGCTAACTGCCCACACCTGAGGAGACGTTGCCACAGCGCACGCCATGCATCATAACATAGACACAACTAATGGATGATGAAATTGCTTTGGCACTATTTTTTATAATCAAATTTTAATCGATTTATTTGATTAATTGTTGCAGCCCTATAAATCCGCGACACTTTTATAATGACGCTGACACTTCTAATCACAAAACAAGTTACTGTCGCTCAACCTTGAATTTGTTTTGAAGAGCAAAAAGACGGATAAGAGGCGATAACGTCCCTGCAGCCTTTCATAGTAAATATGCATTCTGAGAAGTTAAGTCACTGTGGAGCTGAAGATATGCAGGTAGAACAGTGGGAGTAAAATCAAGTTTTATATCATTTGAAATTATGGTAAACGAGTTTCTGATTTGTTACCTAATGGCAGATTGCAAATGTTATCTGGTGGCACACGACTTAACTTGTCCCAATGATTTATTGATGTTAAAACATTCTACTTTTTACTTTCAAACCTCCTCAAAAATGAACAAAATCACCTGTGGAATAATTAAATATAAGCCTTTGTTGTGTTTATTCAACATGTACAAAGACTCCGTTTTCAATATTTAATGTCTTTTATCCACTTTATAAAGCTGCAGGTGGTCGCCTAATGGTTCTTTTGTTCCAACCATTCCAATTACTGGACCACATGGGAAAATTTGGATGATAAAATGATCTAACCTCCCTCCACAATTAATGTCAAAGTGCCCTTGAACACAGCAGTTAACCTAAAATTCAGTGATGGGGGATTGTGGTCATACTGGGTGGTGACATCATCCAGCCTGTGTGTGTGTGTGTGTGTGTGTGTGTGTGTGTGTGTGTGTGTGTGT
>CALSCE010010667.1:4521252-4542652 GCA_943593645.1 Bovichtus variegatus | reverse complement strand
TGTGTGTGTGTGTGTGTGTGTGTGTGTGTGTGTGTGTGTGTGTGTGTCTAAAGAAAATGAAAGCTTAAGCTCTCCTTTGCCACCCATTTTACACATAAGCCATAAACATGTTTGAGCAACACAAAACTGCTTTTTTAGTATGCACATGTGATTGCGCCTCTGAACACAGCATTGTGTTACTGCCCTTGAGGTCGAGGTGCTGGGCACTGGCGTGCTTGTGTGTGTGTGTGTGTGCGGGCGTGAGGGTGTGTGAAAGAGAGGAGAAAACACAACACAAACGCTCTCTTCATCCCTCCCATGTCCATCGGGTTAGTCTTAATCACAGAAACAGAGTCATATGAAAGCAATCAGCATTTCTGTCGAGTGTGGGTGAAAGTGTGTGTGCGTGACAAAGCCAGCGGTAGCGAGAACGAATGTATGTCATTCAATGCAATCAGTAGGCATTTGTGACAGTCATTAAAAGGTGTGAAAATCTGTGTTAGGTTGAGTGGGAGGGTGTGTGTGTGTGTGTAAAACAGAGAGAATGTACTTACTGCTGGAGGGGATTTCTCTTGTGTGTGTCCGCAGCTAGCAGTGTACTATGTGTGCCTTTTATAATAAACAAGAGAGCGCGCGTGTGACACAGAGATGCATTTCAACTCAAATTTTGGCGGAAAAGAGGAGCAAATTTGAAATGTGCCACCTCGTGTTAACGTTACGTGTGACCGAGTCACTGTAGATGTGTGTGTGACAGTGTGTGATGAGATCTTCTGTCCTTTCCATGGTTAAAGTTCAACTCCTCCAAAATCCGTTTTGACTGTTGGTCCATCGCCTCCGCTGAAGAGGCTCAGACCCTCCGTTAAAGAAAATGTTTCTCTCCTTCGCCAGCCACTCTTTCATCTGCTCTCTCCATCCTTCCTTCCTTGGGATCCTTCATCTCTCACTCCTGCCGCTCCCATCCTCCCCTTCCCTCAGCTTCTTTTTTCTTTAGTGTGCAATTCCTTCACAGTCTTTTCTTTCCTTGTCTCCCACCCTCCCTTCCTCTCTTTCTCTTTTTTTTTTTTTTGAAGTTCTGCATTCAGACGCCGCTTTATTCCTCCTCCCCAGACAGCACTCTCTCTCGCCCTGTTCTTTTCCCTTTATTCTTCTTTTTCATTTCATCCCCTCTCACCCCCCTCCCCATTCCCCACCATCGCCACCTCTCCCCCGCCCCTCACTTCTTTTCACTTCTGTGTTTGAAAAAAAGCGTTTGAAAAAAAAAAAACTTTCATAGATGGTTCTACCTCAACACTTCCACAAACGAGGTCTAAACTTCAAAACTACAGCATAGTACAAGGAGCTATAAAAATATACACAAAGTTCAGAGACCCCAGAGGGGTGTGAGGGGGAGGAGAAAAGGGAGGGAGGGAGGGAGTGAATGAGAAAGGGAAGAGAGGAAGAGAGACACAACCTCTGTTCGCCGGGAAAATTAAAAAAGGGATTAAATTAATATACAACGCAAAGGAAAAAGGAAGAAAACAAGGTCGTTCTAAATTGTAAAAAAAAAAAGAAAACAGCAGATAAAAAATGTCTAGCAACAGAAGTGTAGTTTAACAGAGTGGGTAAAAATAATAAAACAATAGAAAACAGAAAAAAAACATCTAGAAATTATTTACTGGATATTCATATATATAATCTATAAGTGTTGATAGCGATAAAAAAATCTCACTTTTTTTGATATTCGCTCACTATTTTGTGTTTTGGTATTTAAGACAAGTCTAAAGAACGCACGCGTACTCACAGTCACTCACACACAAAGCGTACACACACACAAACTAAACCCCACACACGCATATGCAAACTCATATGCAAACTTGCTGTACTGAAGCACACTAACTGCACACACACGTCTAATGTGGAGCAGCAGCGCCATAATTATTATCCAAGTTGTATGCACACTCGCACAGTCACACACACACATTATTAAAATATACAAGATTCTGAGTGTCACCGATTGGTCAGACCTCCTCAGGCCTGGGCCTGGTCATGTGACCACCTGCCCGGGCTTGCTGATTGGGTGAGTCCGAGGCCCCTATTTTCTCAGGAGAAACAAACACAAACAAACTAGAATCCTATTGGTGAGTTAGTGGCAGAGGCCGGTCTCTGGTTGGCCGGTGGAGCTCTGAGGGGTGGGGCGCTGGGCTAGGCAGGTACGGCCTCTGGGAATCAGAGTTCTCCGGCGCTAAGTGGGATCAAGGGTGTAGTTTATTTTTTAGTTGTAGTCCTTTACTTTCTCTTTTTTTCTTTTGTAAAACATCTCAAGTCCCAACGCCAGGTCCATACTCCTAGAAATAAAGTGTGTTGCCACACACACATACCCACGCTGGCGTTTTTAGGGACGACTCTTCAATTCAGCATGGGTGGGTCTCGTTTAGCTCTGAGTTAACAAGAAGGGGGCACTCAGAGGCTCTTGCCCATTTGTGAGGACCTTGCTAATAAGGGCTATGTAGCAATAACGCACACTTGGTGGCCCAGTTGTGTGAGAATGGGGTGGGATGGCTAGAAACACAACTGTGGCCAGGCTCACAGGGCAGTGAGTGGGGGGTCCATGGGACAATACTGGTAGTATTGAGGGGTTCAGGGTCGGAGCTGTGATGGCGAGCTTTGCTGTGGCTTCATTTGGAGCAGGGGGTTGGTTGGTAAAGGGTAAAGGGAGGTGGATGTGTCCAGTCGGCCAGAGCAGCGGCCGTCTCATACTTTGTAGTAGATGTTGGCCGGACTCTGAGGAGGCATCTCCTGGACGATGTAGACGGGGTGTCCGTAGTCTCCGCTCACCTTCTCGTAGTGCGGGCAGTAGGCTGAGTCTGACGTCCGCAGAGGGATGATGATGTCGCTGGGCTCAGAACCGTTGTTGTTGGAGCTGCTGAGGCCCCCGCCCCCTCCCCGCTTGGGGCTGGTGAGCGAGGACAGCGACAGTGGAGGATGGTGGGTGTCCGAGTGCTTGGCGTGCCGCCGCCGGTAACACACCACGCAGATCACAGCCGTAACCAGCAGGAGGAAGGCAGACCCTCCCGCGGCGCCGGCGATGAGGGCGATGTTGGAGGGTTGAAGGGGCCCATTCTCGCCGCCCTCGCCCCCGAAGCTGTTGGTTCCTCGAGACTGGGTGGAGTTCCCTGCTCCGCCTGAAACAAATCATAAACCAATCTTACTCCAATAGCCACACTATCACAAGCTGCTTTCAGTGTTTCCCTTTGATTTATACATGCATATTAATCATCACAAATATACCAGAGCAATAACACAGTTTGCTTTCACAATTTATGTGTTCATGAGCTTTTAAATAAACATACCAATCCTTATGGTTCTGCACCACAATGACATGAGTAATGGTGCTGGTTTAGCTCTGCTAGTGAAGGCTGCAGAGACTTAACCCAGTGGAATGCAGTAAGTATGCAGCAAATCTCACAAGACGCTTATATGTGGTCTCTTTATTGATGTAATGAAGTGGACAGCAGAGCTTATAAAATGGAGAAGGATGTCCGTAGACTCCGTGTGTGAGAGTACTGTGCAGTATATACTCTTGTGGACAGCCTTCCTAAGCCACAGTGTGTATCAAGGTAACACACTCTATTTCCCTAACCTTAAAAACTGTATTTACTTAGCATTACAGCCGACCACATGAAGAGCGCCTCCCCGTTCTGCCTCTACCACCAGACCGACCACACACTCCGCCCGCCTGCTGGCCTTCCTGCCTGCCTGCCTTTTTATCTGACTGTCTGTTTATCAGACTGTCTGTCACACTATCTCTCGGTTTGTCAGCCGATTGCTCCCTCTGTCTGTTGTGTGTCTGTCTGAAACCTAAGATCTTCACAGCCTTGGAGCGCAGAGATTTCACCGCAGGAGGTTGGGTCAGAACTCAGCAGGTGGATGATGGTCTGGATGTGTGTATGTGTGTATGTTTATAGATTTAGGGGTGGGAAAAGCTCTGGCACCGGACCGTGTGAATGTGTGTGGCGAACTGGTTAAGGCCGGTAATGCGAGTCATTGCTGTATAGAGCCTTTGGATTGGTCCATCATTATTCTTGGCACACATCCCTTTCTTTTCTCCCTGTCTGTCTCCTCCGCTTCCTCGCCCTCCCTCGCTCCGTGGTTCTCTCTATCTTCGGGTTATTGTAGCCGTAATGACCTACCTTGCTCTGAGCTCAGTGCCTTGCAACGCAAGCACACATACGGGAACACGCACACTAAGATATGGACGTACACAACCATGCAAGGAAATACATGCAGGCACACCTCATCCTCCTGATGCTCGCCCCCCCGTCGCGCTGGACTGACTGGAAGCAAAGCGCTAATGCCGGACGTCGATTACCCTCCCTCCCCTTCTCCTACTCCCGCTTTCTTCCTCCCTCCATTAACCCAACATCCCTCATTCTCCATCTCCATTATGATCGCCGCCTTTCACCGGCTCTCTTTATTATATCCTCTTCCTTCACCTCACCTCCGCCTTCTCTTCTCGCTCCCCCTATTTTCCACTTCTCACTCCCTCCTGTGTTTCCTTTTTTTTTTTATCACACAAATTCAGACTTTGACACCTTTTTTTCCCCCCCTTGATTTATTCCCTATTTTTTTTATTAGTGAGTTTCACCTTGGAGAAAGACATCCAACAGGTCAAATATGAAAGAACAGGTCATGGTGATAACATAGTTTTGTCTTTGCTTTTGAGCCAGCTGCACTTCCCCTTTTATTTCTTGAATATAATTCATTTCCCACTAAACTGTGTAAAAATGTCTCAAAATGTTGTCAGTATAAAGTGTGAATCAGTGCATGTTTCCATCACCAACCTACAGTATATAAATACATTCAAGAGGATCGGGGAAGATTACATAATTAATGGACCAGTAACTCTGATGCATCGTGGCATTTTATTGCTGCTTCCCAAATAAGATTGCTTTTTGTTTTATTAATTAATTTTTCTCTATCCATGCGTACTCTGTGGGGTTTTATCTACCACTATGGTGAGACAGAGGGGGCTTGCATACACCCCTGCTCTCTTAGTTTTGGTTACTAACGGAGTGACAGCATGAAATGAATACCTGGTTTTACAATAGAAGATGCAGAAGCAGTGTATGAGAAAAACATACTTTTAAAAAAAATTTAAAGTTAGATTAAAAGAATCTGGCAGTTTCACTCAGGCTGTTTGTATTGCACAACAACTCAAAACGAGCAAAAAAATGGTTAATGGAAACATACCAACTGTGCCAACAATGGCAAAATGAGTTGAAATTCAGGATTAGGGGAGAAATGGAAAGCTACTATCAAATCTGTATCTGTTTATTTCACACAAATATCTGTATTCGGGTTTATACTGGAGGTGGGTGGAATCTGGAATCTGTTGGAAAAAGATTGCGTCACTTACTGTGTTAAACTGTTATCTTGTACCATCTCATATTATATTGTTTTATTACTGTCATGTTGCGCACAGTGCTTCAATATCATATTATTAGGGTAAAAATAACACCTTTGCAACTCAAAGTTATTGACAATGAACCTTGCTGAACTTCTGAATATTGAACCGTAAACTGTCCACACCTCAGTGCTACAGGCTATTTCTTTGGGTTTGGGGTGTCGCAATATACCCGATTTCATCTAAAAACATGAAATATTGATCATGCTAATAATACACATATGATTATATTGTGTAAATAATCCAGGGGATAATAAATATAGCCTACGCTTTTGTACAGTTATGGTTACAGACTCTCTCTCCACCTCCCTACACTCAGAATAATTCATTTGGCAAAAAAGTTAAGTAGAATTTGACTGAATATTATTATTATACATTTTTCAAAATGTCTTTAGATATTGCGATAATATCCTGAATTCTTTTGGCGTCGATAATTGCGTGGTGGAAATATGATACAGTGACAGCCCTAGTCTGGATTACTTTGATACTGAAGAAAAGGTCTGTACCCAGTGATTATGAGAGCAGATTTAAAGTTTTAAGGAACACCTCTTTTCTATGATTTCCAAAGAGATTTACGGATGTTTATCCTCAACAGACATTTGAAATCCTGCCACCATTGCAAAGAGTGAGTGAGTAGTGTGATGTCTGTGTGTTCTGATTTGAGTTATGACTCTGAGCAGGAGTGTGGTTTTGTTTGTTGAGCATTATCTGTTCATATCCCAATAATGTCTTTGTTTACATCCCTAGAGAGGATCAGATGAGACAAACAAACAAAATGAATGTGAATAACCAGCAATATCCCAGTTATTATCCGAGATGATTCACAGGAGGATTATAAATTCTGGCTTAACTGTTGTGTCAGGAGTCAACACAATCATTTCAGATAAGTGTTTGATAATATGTCCTTGTCTGAGCGTCAGGAGTGTGTAAAATCCCTCATTATGAGTGTGATTCAAATCAGTCTTATAGTGTGTCCAGTGTTATTTGTTTCATTCTAGTGAACACAATGCATACTATTGTTGACTACTTCACACATACAGTTCTCGCCTATGTGAGGTATGGACAAGTGATTGGACAATGTGTGAATGCCCGGGTTCACACATTTGGTATAGTACACAAATTCATCACCAAAAGCACAAAGAAAAAAGAAGGAAATTAACACAACTGAGAGCAGATCATGTTCATTCTCCTCCACTGAATGACTTTGAGGTAAAGCATGAATCTAGTCCCCTATCTCCTTCTTCTGTTCCCTTCTCCTCTTTACTTTTCACTTATTCTTTTCTTTTTCCTCCTCATGTGCCTCCCACTTCTCCCCACTCCATTCACTCTCTCCCCTGCCTCTTCTTCTCTCTCCCATCATCTTTCCGTAATTCTCAATTCGTTCTTTCTCTCTCTTGACGGAACTAGAAAATCCAGGCCATCCAAACTAATGACACTAATAACTCTCTGAAATGTCGCCGCTGGTCGAGCCCTCTCTCCTGCTGCCCTCTCTCCCTTTCTCTCTCTCTTCTCCTGTCTCTTTCTTCCTCCCTGTCTTTTTCTTGTCCTTCTCCCAAGGTAGCTATTAGCCATCCATTCCCCGCCTGCAGCACTTAGCTCGGAGGGCCGGGCGAGTAGACCGGGAGGAGAGGGGTAGAAAGCAGCGGAGAGGGAGAGAGAGAGATATGGAATTAAATAGAGAGATCCACAGATGTCACCGCTGCACATTCTCCATCTGTCGCCTCCTCCCTCCCTCTCCCCGCTGCTTCTCTTTTTATCTACCAGTCTTTGCTTATTCCCTCCATCCATTTTGTAGATAGATCCGCTGTGGATTATCTTCATTTGGTCTCCTGCTTACCTGGGTTTCTGCTGGTGGTGCGTCCCGCTGGCGGCTCCTTCTTTGGCGGCAGCCCATATTGGCCTGTGGAAGGAACACAAGGGTGGAATATGAGCAAAAATATCTTCTACAACAGTCTCACAATTGAAAGCAATAAGTGACATGAACACAGAGAGAGCCAGCCAGAAAGAGAAATGGCGACAGAGGAGCTTTAATAAAGCCTTCCTTCCCCTCCATTCCCATTATAGGAGAGCACATATTGATTGGGCTTCGATGTGCTGTGTGTGAGCACTTTTCCATTTGTTTGAATGGGAAACTAAAGAGAGGCCGTTTGTTGTTTTGGCCTGAGTGAATTTACACAAGGCCATAACGGCTTGTAATCTGTAGTCGCTAAATCAGGCCATCTGTCTAGCAAGCCTTCGGTAATGGTGATGGCATTAAAGTACGTTTATGTCACACACGCAACACACAACACATGCAACACAAGCAACACACACAACACACGCAACACGCAACACACAACACACAACACACGCAGCTATTGTAAAACAAATACTAATTCTGTTCACTTTGGTGCCATCTGGCCAACTGTAGGCTGCAAGAATAGAGTTTTATATTGGGATATGACTATTCAGCCCTGCAGTTTATGCAACATTTTAAAAAGAAAGTCTGTTCTTGGTCATTGCAGCAGCAGGGGAGAGCAAAGCCATGGGGTGTTTGTAGATGAAACCCACAAAAAAACACTCTGCATCCAGTCCATGCACAAACTGGTGCCTGGGTCAATGTGTGTGTGCATGCACAGCCATCAACCTATACTGACATTTAGATAATTGTAAGGCTATTGGCTGGTTCCCTCATGAAAGTCAACCAAACAGAAGTTGGGGCGGTGCTGTCTGGATCAATAGAAACTGCTGTGTGGTCAACAGGGGCTAGTGGAGGGAGGTTCAGGCTGTGTGTGTGTGTGTGTGTGTGTGTGTGTGTGTGTGTGTTTGTGTGAGACAGACACTGAGAGCAAGCAAGATAGATAAAGAATAAAATAAGAGAAGACAGGTCAATGCATGTGTGTGGGGTAAGGCGGTGCAAGTGTGTGTTTCACAAGTGTGTGTGTGTGTTCCTCGGAGCGAAGCAGAGCAGCATATCTCATCAGAGATCACCATGAGGCGGCACGCCACTTTTTAAAAGACAAACAACACAGACGTGACCTTTCAGCCACATAGCAGATGAGACAGAAAGACAGAGGACGGGTGAAAATAACAGAGAAGGGAGAGTTGGAAGGAGAGATGGCAAGCATGTGAAGTGAAAGGGAAGTGATGAGGGCAGGGAAAAGGGGAATTTGAAAAGGAAGTGAGCAATGAAAAGGGGTTAAAAAAAACAAAACAAAAAGAGAAGAAGGCAAATGCTGAGGGAATAGAGAAGAAGTGGAGGAAGGACAGAGGAGAAATTAGAAAAAGACAGAAGATGAAACAGGGACAGAGAGATAAGAGACAGAAAGATGACAAATAAAAATGTGTGTGTGTCTTAGAACTTCACAGAGTTGTGTAAAAGTGGCAGAAAGGTTTCAATGTGTGTGTGGCATTTCCATTGCCCGTGTGGTGAAAAAGCAAAGGGAAAGTGTGTGTGTGTGTGTGTGTGTGTGTGTGTGTGTGTGTGTGGTGTTTCTATTGAGCTGAGCTGACTGTGCTGATCTTATGGGCTGATAAAGCCACAGCAGCGCCACTTGGCTCATTGCTGAAGAGCACCGACAATACACAAGGCCTGATAACACAGGATAGGCTAAATAAATAGAAATAGGCGAGTGTGTGTTCATGTGTGTGTGTGAGGGGGGTCGTGTGAAGGACAGGTGCCTATTATGTGTAGGAATGCGCAGGTCAGTGAAAACGCTAAAATGGGCCTTTTTTCCTGCCGCTTTTCTGACAAGCCAGCATGTCAGGGTCATTACCTGTGAATATTTTCCAAACAAATTAGAAGTGTGTGCAGCTACGAGTCATTAAAAATCACTGACTGTGTGCTTTAACACCGAATGGAGTCACTTGGTTATCGTGCTTTCGCTGGCAGGTCACCTGTGTGGGGAAATGTGTGTGTACGTGTGTGTCCGCACGCCTGCAGGACCACCTCAGTTTGCAAGTCTGCGCCTCATGTATGTGTGAGCTGTATGCTTATACCTGTAATGTACACCCCGCGCAGGGATGTGCGAGTTTCAGTGTTTGAATGTGTGCGTCAAGCATGAGTCAGTAGTAGTTAAAAGGCAGAGTGAGAAGGGAGTCAACAGGGCTCATTAGAGCTGACTGATCCCACACTTCTCTGCTGTTCTCACCACTTAATGAGCCCTAATATGGTCAGAGAAAAAAACACATACGCATTTTGTCTGTGTGTGTAAGAAAAAGGAAGATAAGAGGGATGGTTTAAAATTGGAAGAGGCTGCATGGCAGATAAGGAATGTGCACCGCTCTGTGCTGTGCAGATGGGAGATGGTGTGAGATGCGGTGGACTGGAGCCAATGGTTGTAGTCATAGTGTGTGTTAAGTTAAAGCGATTGTGTGTGAGGCATGAATACCAATGAGTGAGAGTGTGAAAAAAAAGTCAATGTGTGGCGCACTCCAATAGTTGTCCATATCGGAGAGCTCACGTGTATGTATGTGTGTGAGAAAGTAATGTAGGACGAGTGAGTTGAGAAGACTTACTCTGCCCCACTTTCAGGACCACCTTCATGCCTTGCGTGGCACACACTCCGCCCCTCATGCTATCCAGGCCTTGACGCGTCCCATCTGACGTAGCTGGAGGGATGGAAACACAAAATTACACAATTAGTCAAGTAGAAGGGTGATATAAATACACACATGCACACAGTGAAAACCCATCCGTTAAAGCCAGACAAATTCCCTCACTCACAATCTATAGCTGACGCCAACAATAGCTTCTATTCATATGGTCAGCCATTCCACAGTCAACCGTTGACATTTGCAGAGGCCGCAATTTAAAACTGCACCAGAAGCTCTGAAATGTCAAACTACGAGGCGGCAGCTATTTAATAAGTCCTCATTTAGCAGTCCACTGGAATTCATTAACACCCCCGCCGCGCTGCATGGACTCAACCGCTTTCAGTCAACTGCAATAGCTGCTCGGGCCTGGAAAATTGCAGGAGAGGGGGGTAATCTAGGGAGGCTGATGGAAAAAAAAGGGCTGGTAATCCAATCAAGAGCGCATATAAAATAAAATGGAGCCCCTGAGACACAAAACACTGTGTGTATAGAGAAACTAGACCTGATTGGTTGAAATACAGACTGTGTTGAATGAGTTAAAGCTCCAATGTTTAATACCCCATTACTATCACTGCTTATGTATTTAATAAAGCAAATTAAAGCACATTTTTCCATTTAAAATGGAGGGACTGATGTGTTAATACAGGCAGTGAGGGATTTAATATGCTTTTTAAGCTATAAAAGCTGTTCTTACACTGCAAAAAAACAATTTAATCAGAACAGTAGAGATACAGTTTGACATTTCAAATCAGCCTCCTAACCTGCGCTGGAAATCAAACAAGCTTCTTTCTAGTGGAGCTGGGAAGGAGGCCAAAGGGGGTCAAGGTAGACTAAGTGCACATGCATGAAGAGGGTATGTGTGCATGAACCCCTGTAACACTTCTTCTTACATAAAGCATGTCAGTGAATGCATTAAAGATCACTGGTCTGCAGGTCACAGAGGCTGGAGGAGGAGGAATGAACACAGTGCGAATCCGAATGTAGGGATCAAACGGTGGAAAGTGGAGAGATAGAGATATGAACATGTAAGAGGAGAGACAAAAGAAAAGGAGGATCCAAAGAGGAAGGTGAGGGGTGAAGAGATGAGAATCCCTCCTCTGCAGCTGCAGTCAGTCTCAGTCATTTTTACACAAATGTTCATTCATCACTCCAGAAAAACAGTTCTCGCTGATGTGCAGCCACAGTGGAAAAAGACAGTAAACATATTCTTCATCCCTCCACCAACCTCCCAAACACCGCTGCACACACCACCCGCCTATCCTTATTTTCCCCATTATAGCCCCGGGGGCTAACCCTTACCTTGTCTCCTTAAAGAAATATAAAAATCATTTTCCCCCGCCACTTTGCTTCAGGCTACAGATTAGCCTGTCTGAAGCGAGGCAGGGAGGGAAGGATGGCGGATGGCTCGGGAGAGAGAGAGAGAGAGAGAGAGAGAGAGAGAGAGAGAAAGGGAGGTGTGAAAAAGAGGAAGCTTTACTTCTAACACCTCCGTCACTCGCTCTCCCTCCATCTCTGCAGGACGCAGAGTGTGAAAGCAGGAGGAGGAGAGAAGCAGACAGGGGTCAAGGCGAACAGCAGTATGGTGGGAAAGCCAGGGGACAGGGATGGATGAAGGGATATATAAAGAAGGTTTAAACGAAGTGCTGTGAAAAAGTTTGTATGTTCCTCAAGTTGTTCTGGTATTTGTTGCGTTACCAAATCATTTTAAATCAGTGTTTTTTCCTCTCTGAGACCTGTTACACTAATTTAGGAGGAACATTTATTTTATATTTAATTTATTTCAGTGAAGTTCAGATAAATGGAAATAAGTAGAGCGTGCCAAACTCAGTGCAGCTCTCGTTTCATCAGGGCTTAATCGTGTCATTGAATTTATTTTATATTTTTGGCTGCTCAGATGTCATATTCAGGTTGTAGCAAAATGTTATGAACATTATTCAGAGGTACTCGGAGGAATTCCAGATTCAGAAAATATTGGGCCTAAAGCAAGAACTACTTGTATGAACATATTTGTTCTTACGCTGCACGAACAACTTTTCTCATACTTTGAATGTTCTCTTAGGTACAGATGAATTAATAGCATGACTAAATTGACATTTTAGGGGCATTTTAAATTTGGTAACAACAAAAGGGCTAGCCATATGGGAAATGTATTATTTATTCTTTTATATTATGAAATAGAAAACACATTTATTTTTCAGCATCTGCATCTCTTTGTAGATTTCCATGTAAAAAATATGGAATAAAATTTAAGAAAAATACTTATTAAAATATTTTCTATTCCTATGTGGGACTGTCGCCAATATAAGTTAATTAAAAGATATATATTATTATTTAAGAAACTAATTAAATGCAGCTCATCGAAATGACATTTATTTTTTAAACATCACTCGTTAAATATTCTCGTCCAGAGGCATAGTGTATGAAAACAAAATTACTGAATGATTAAAAATGTATCACCCACCTTAATTATCTTAAATCTAGAAATCATGGTTTTACCCTCCACTGCATCCCAGGACAGAGGGGTACAGAATGTGATGAAGGTGGGCCATGGGGCAAAAACCTAATGTAGCATCTCTGATTGAAGGAACGGATGGAGGACGGAGTAAACACCCTAAACTGGTCTGAGAGAGCAGAGGACCATGATTTCTGAGAGTGATAACTCCTGACACACAAAGGAGAACAAGAAGGTGACGGGAGACGAGGGAGGTGAGGAAGAAGAGAGCAAGGAAAGGAGGATGAGGCCATCCAGAGCAGCGAGGCAGGGAGGTTGATTGTCTGTGACAAGCTGTGGGTGATACGATGGGGACAGGAGACTATGCGAGACGCTGGAGATGACCCAGAGCCCAGTGGACACTGAGAGGAGGAGGATGAAGGAGGAAGACAAGATTCATAGAAAGAGTGGAAAATTGGTAGAACAGAGAAAAAGTTGAAGTTAAAAACAGAAAGTCAGGAAAGAGTCTAAATGACATGATAGATAGCAGAGAGGTAAAAGACTCTAATGTCTCCATTATGGAAAAGTGGAGCAGTAATGGATACAAAGAAGAGAGAGACAGAGAGGAACAGAGACTGAGAGCAGGGGAGCCAAATTGAACCAGGAGAGCCTCTACATATGTGATTTCGCAAATGCAAGTTATTTTTTTAACATCATCAATCAACAGGTCACAAATATCACAAGAGCAACTTCTGTTGAAACAGTGAACTGTATCAGAACCAAACCTCTTACAGCCATTAGCATGCTACAGGTGCCACTATTTCTGTGAATCTCAATTTCACATGAACAAAAGCGAACAGAGGGATCACAGGTGCTTTGTCCTTGGATCCAAAATATTTCCCCACCCAATCGCAGTTGCTAAATACCGTAAATGCTGAATATTTCCTTGCACTTCAGGGGGAATAGATATCACCAAATCAAGGTGGAAATAATCACAGAACATCTGTGAAATCCTGATGAGAGACAGAGATGAGAGCGGGGAAGATGGGGAGATGCAGGTATGGCACGCCTTAAATCTTTCTCTTTTTTCTCTCCCTCTGTCCTCCCAAAGTGAGAAAAAAGAGAGTGGGGAGGAGAGTATAGAGCAATTTGGGATGAGATAAGAGGAGAAAGGAGGAAGAACAGCGAGAGAGGAAGAGGGAGACAGGGGAGGGAGAGGAGGGATGAGTAATTGAGACAATGATCAGCAGTGATGGGGGGGATGTGAAGCGCCAGAGGACAGAGGAGAGGAAGGGCGTCGCTCCGCCACCCTCATTCGACAGGAAGACAGGAGGGAGAGGCGGAGGAAGTGGAAAAACTTAATTAATGAAATAATACTGCAGTCAACCTCAATCAGACTGCACAGCACACAAGGAGGCAGGCAGCCAGGCAGGCCAGGGGAGAAGTGTGTATCTAGTCTATAGAAGAGATCACAGATTGGATGCGAGCATTTCTCGGCATCTCTTGTTATTACCAAGGTCAGTGCTAGGCCAAACCTCTTCTCTGCCTTCATTCTCACGGCTGAAGTTGGCCCACTGTTACGTAAAGAAGCGGAAGATGACTCCACTGGAATCATATCTCACATCGTTCTTTCACTCAGGGACTTAAACCCTACGTCTGACATGCGTTCAGCTCTATATTGACTGTCATCCGCTGCAGTGGACTATGCAAAGCGACCTCATTTGCATTAAGACGCAGCCCGGACCTCAATGTTTGCCATCCCACTCTATTCCTTCCCCCTCCTGTGGTGTGTTTTGCAGCCCTGGTTATATATTCCACACATGCTGAGTGACAGCCGGCCTCCCGCAGCAAAACACTTGCTCCTATGTGAGTGATGTGAATTTGTGTACATGCTGATGTTGTTATTTCTATCACGTCCTTCTGTCTACTTTGGGACACGGCTCACATTTCACTTTACTCAAAAGTCACAAGAAGTGCCGTTTTATTGCCTCACGTATTTCTGGTTGAAATGGGATTTTGCGGAGGGACATGCATTACAAGTTTTGGTGCAATATGTTGCTTTAGGAAATGGAAACAAGAGTTTTTTGGGCAATTTAACCTAAAATGCACTGCTCCCAGGCTGCATTATCAACTATGCAAAGTTGGTAGCTACCCCAGGGGCCAAAAGTTTAAAATGGTTTAAGAATATCCACAAAAATATACAATATCAAATGAGAAGATAAGTGGATATAACTGGGTCACTGTCAGTTCATCTTGGCCCTGTCCCTGTCATCACATTTTGTTTTCTTTGATAGAGACCACCTGAATATATTTTTTTAATATTTTTTTTTTTTATTCAATACTTCAAACAACTGCGTCCTTGTGTCCGATTAAGGTTTAATTCCAGCAGCTATTTAGAGTACGGACTGGAAACTAAATTCAATAAAAAAAAATTATTTTTAACCAGGGGCAGCAACCTGTAGGTAACCTAAAAGGTAAAACTCTGGGCAAAACCTCATATAGATAAGTGTTTAATATGTTTACTTGAAGATGACAGGACACATACTGCTCTGAGAGGAAGGAGGTCATCAGGAGCCCCAAGCAGATTAATGTCACTTGACAAGTTATGAAGCTGCAGGTTTTTTATGATAGGAGAGATTGGAGTGGAGCTGTTGTGCATAAATACTGGATTCGTGGCCAAGCTATTGCAACAGTCTAAGCTCGCTACTGTACCATAAACACTCAAATTACACACACATGCCTCGGGCGTGAAGTGGGAACATCTAGTCCGATGACAGCTAGATTAAAGGGAGCAAAACTGAGAATGTGGCACGCAGCAAAAGAGCAGATTAAAACAACAAAAGGAATGAATAAACAAGCAAACAAGGGCCAGGGAACAAAGCTTGCTCGCTCACACTGTGCTGTGCTGTGCTGTGCTGTGCTGTCTCACGTTCCACGAGCACAGCAGTGCCCCCGCTAGCCTCTGGTAAGTGATGCCGTGGTAGCCGCGTCACGACTGTGTCAAGTTAACGAACGCAATAATCAGAAATGCAAACGCAACGTGAAAGACGCGAACGCAAGTGGGTGTTTTTGTGTTGCCCCTGGCACAGTGGTGCATGCTAAGGCTGGAGTGGTTTCATTCTCTGTGTGTGTTTGTGTCAGTGTGTGTGTGCAAAGTGTTCCCATCGGTGCAAATCAACCGAAAAACCAACGTGTTGCTTCACAGCAGCTTTGCCTTTTAAATCCTCCTTTTAGTTCCACTTGTTTGGCTTTTGCACATTCTCCAAAAAAGAAACAAAACTAAGTTTGCCACTTGGGTGGACTGGGATGTGCGCGCGCGTGTGCGTGTGTGTGTGTGTGTGTGTGTTTGTGTGTGTGTGTGTGTGTGTGTGTGTGCAGAGGGTACTTGGGGGTGGGATTTACAGTTGCCTTCCTGTTTAAATTTGTAGTCCACACTCTCCAGAGGCTCTCCGAGGTCCATGTGTGTCATCTAGATGATGAAGAGCATATAACCTGATCCCCTCTCCCTCGAGACGAAGCTGAAGGATTCATTCTCCCTCTCTCCCTCTTTCCGTCTCTCTCTCTCTCCTTCTCCCAACGTCCTAGACCCCCCCAAAAAAACCTGGATCTCGCCATCGAAATGTCCTGTAACTAAAAACGTCTTCATAAATCTCCTTTGGCGCTTTTACAACCTGGCTATGACGCATTAACGAAGCTATCACAAGCCATTACCTCGCTGCGGCGGCAAGAAGGGGAAGGAGGCATTAAGTTGTGTACCGAAACAGAACGGGCATTATTTTAGCTCCCCCTCGGAAAAAAAAAAAGCACACCAGCCGAGTATTATTTTCACATTCCACCTTCAGATACACACTACATTACCTCCAACATAGCATGAGCTTTTCCAAACTTTTTTTTTTCTGCAAAGAGTGCAGGTTTCTCGTTCTGTTGTTGCAGACAAAGGCTCACTGTTGACTGTGTTGTGGTAGCACTTGATCCACAAATGGGCCCGGCTACAAACAAGGACAACACAAAGACGTCTGCATGTTTGGCGCCTCCGTCGCACGGTGCCATGACAGTATACATGTGGTTTAGAGACAGGACAAGTATGATGATGTGTTTGTCCCATGAGGCGAGAATGGGAAGAGATATGAGCTGGTAAATACTTATGTTGTTGAAATGTTAAATATAGAAAACGTACACTTTTTCCTATTTATGGCCAAACTGGGGCTAAGTACCTCTTACACCAATATATGCAATACGAAAAGGGTAAAATACATCTGATTACTTTGTGCCAGAAAAAATTAAAGCCATATTTCTTTTGAAACGGAAATTCCCTATAATTTTATTTTGAATTTGTACTCTGTAATAATGTGATTCAAAATGAAAATATGACATTCGTATGAAAGACACTTGTATAAAAGTAAACCAGCTAATGCGATATGTGCCATTTTAACTTTTTTGTGTGAGCGACAACCAGGAGAGGCGCCGGGCCCTGGACAGGCCGACATCAGGAGCCCAGTCATGGTCACAGGTTAAAACTCACATGACGCGTCACATGCTGACTAAAGACACACGCACATACATTCAGAAAGAATCTCACGCAAGCCCCCAATTTCACACATGCCTCCACAGAGGACACCATTACCTTAAAACCTAGACATGTTATACACGCAACTATCAGACACACACACACACACACAAAATGATCTCAGTGTCTTTGCTTGCGTGCGGTTGATCTCTCCTCTGTGCCCGATGACATTCTAATTCTCAGCAGTTATTCGCTTTCCATCCATCCTGTTCTATTACAATCACCACGCACCCCCCGCCTCTTTATTCGCCCTCTCTCGCTCTCCTCTACCCCTCCCTCCCTCTGTCTCTCCGTCTTTCGATGTCCTGTGTGCTTGGAGGGTGGGCGACTCACAATCACATCCTATTAATCTCCGGCACCAAAACACACACAACAAACTGGGCCACGGCACAGCAGCCTCCAGCCCGCCTCCTCCTCCTACCGCCCATCAGAGTTCCGAAAAAGGAGTACTGGGGTGTGCAACGCACCTGATCTCTACATCTGACAAACACACCCATGCACGCACAGCGCTGAGAGGAGGCTGATTGCTTATGACAGATCCGCTGCCATTTTAGGTTTTAGTTCTGAGGCAGTGAGTAAAAAATGTTGTTGGAAGCCTGTAAAATGCTGCCGTTTTATGTCACATTGTTGTTTGCCTGTGACTAAAGTCATGTCATGATTTATGAGACAGCACTGCTTGTGCCATACTGATAATCCAGTTGGGTATTGTCATGTTGTACGTGTGCGTGCGCTCACTCTCGTACATCTAAATGTTTCATGTATGAGTGGAAAGGACACTGTCACTTTGATGACAGATTCCCCAGTTCATAATCTGGTTTGATGCACAGCGGGTTAATGATGGCACAGTATGGTCACTGTGTCTCTGCGCATCAATAAACAATCTAAGCACAACCCCCTAAAGCTGTCTATGGCCTCTATAAGAGATATATATATATATATATATATATATATATATATAAATATATATATAGGGCTGAGAAGGGTCATTGTCACTGTCAGATAGAAAGAGGACGGATAAGTCATCAGTAGGCATAAACACATAGGCCGATTTCTCCCCATTCATTCTCATATTAATTAAATGACGAGAAACAAATTGCAGACAAGCAAACGTAATAAGTCTGACTGCCTATTTCAGAAAATAATCCACGCCAAATAAATGAGACTGCCCAAGCATGGACATGCATAATGGACAAAAATAAAGAAAGAGAGACACAAAGCGAGGGAAAAAAAAGCAAAGAGGAAGCCATTATAAAGAGGCCTAGTGACTGGGTGGATGAGCCTTGTGTAATTCCAGTAAAGTGCTGCCCATGTAGGACAGTCACGACCAATGTTCCTTACAACTGGGTCAATGTTCCCGTCCCGGGGCAGCGAGTTCATTCTGTGTGGTGTTGTGTGTGTAGTGAGTATCTATCAGTTAACTTCCACAAACCTGCTAGAAACCGCTATCCCTGCAATCCCTGTCAAGTGCACCTCAGAGTGGACCTCCATGCATATTGAATGAATACTTCAATGACTACTTATCAATACTTAATGAATACTTATCAGTGAATCTCTGAGTGACTTCTATAGCACAGATTTCTTTTTTTCTTCTTTTTTACAAAAGGCACGCAAAGCCTTTTTAGATGCGTCTCAGTACGCACAACCCAACACCGGCGGGGCAGAGAAGAGGAGGCTGAGCGGCACGGCGAGTTCACGGTCGCGTTTGAATGTCTGAACGTGATATTTTCCAGTGCCGACTGAGGTGACACTGGATTTGCCGCAGTCGCACAGAATGATAAGTAACACTTTAAGCTATCGCGTGGAATCTGGCTGCCGAGAGACCCTGGTGTGTCTGCGTATGCCCTTGTCTGCAGGTGTCTGGTGGCATGCGTCCGTCTTAAGGTTCCTGCGCGTGTGGGTAGACGTTCTGCATTATATTAAAAACTAGATTGGAGGCCTGGAGAAATGGGTCAGCGCCAGCCTCGTCGTCGTTCCCTCTCGCCGTCTCTCCTGCTCTTAGCTCATGTTTTTTTTTTCCAGCCTTTTTTATTCCCAAGTCACTCCCAGAATAAAAACGAAACACCTCCGGTTGTCCACTCCTCCTGCGGCTGCCTGCATCTGGGTTAAACCAGAGAAGTCCATCACTCACTTCCCTCTTTCCCCTCCTTGCTTTCTCTTTTTCCAATTACGTTGAAACACTTGCCGTCTCCTGACAATAAGATTGAAGATGTCATGTACACGAGCACTTTTTGAACAGTCTTATCATCAACAATGATGATTTTGATGAATGCATATTTGTCAAGTCGCTGAGTCGACTTGTGTGTCTCGACTGAAAACATGTCACAGTCATTTTCCAACATACTCGATGTCTTGGTTCTCCCTAGTTCAGGGCCTGGCTCATAGTGCCCGGAGCTAAGTGTTTCGTTAGGGTGGCCACATACACACTCACACACCTGTTGCAAAGCCAGTCGGAGGGGGTGAGACACGACATGAATAATAGCACTGGAGAGATTTCTCCCTCTCCTTTTCTTACTTTAATGCTTCAATCCTTCATCCTGTTTTCTGTTTTGGGCCACTAAATTGCCCTCAAAACCCTCCCCTCCACGCTCCCACACACAAACAGACCTGTGTGAGCACACAATCACTAAATGAAAGCCCTCAGTCTCACATTAGCCTGATTTACAGTCTCAATTTAAGCATGAATTCTGTGCAGTGAAGAGGAAAACAGGAGACAACTTCACCTAACTTGTGGTTCCACGTCTCCTGTCAGTTTGTCATACTTTCATCACAAGGGAGGAGGAGGGGGAAAAAAAGGAGCTGTCTGTTGCAGCAATCACTCTCTGCTCCCGTTGCTCTTGCTTTCCCTCCTCTCCAACATTTCCCTCAGCCTCTCCTTTCAATTATTGCCTTTATGTTTCAAGCCTTCCCGTCCCCGTCTTTGTAGGGGCTTCCTCTCAGGCAGAACCTAGCTGTGACATTGTCTGTCATTGCAGGATTACAGCATTGGCACCTCGCCACGAACATGCTGAAGACGCGGAGGAGGCGACCCCTCGCCACATGTGTCCTGCTATGCCACAAAACCTTTGAGTAGAAAAACAGCTTTCGAAACACTGTATGTATCTGAAGCCAAAACTTCCCTCTGGGACACTGAGCTGTCGGATTCTTTCAGTAGACGTGTCTTTGAGTCAACTTTGTAGCTGATGGTCACTTTTAGACAACAGAGAAACTGCTGAAAAATTGGCATGCTACTGTTTGGGGAGCGACGAGAATACAGTTTGACCCCCATGGTTATTTTTGGATTTGTTTATTAGCTGATATTTTATATCTTTTCTATTGCTTTTAAAATCAAAACAAATCTCAGGATCCAGTGTTCCCTTGAAATGTTATGCCTGACAAAGTAGGAAAAACACTTGAAACAACACTTTGAACTGCATCATATCCATCCATATTTTATTACATCAATCACAAAAATATATAAAGCAATTATAAAAAAGCACTATCTTGTTGAAACATCACAGGCCAAGTCATTTTGAGATTATATAAAACCTCTCTGAAGGACAGGCGGTCAAATAACGTCAAGCCTATTTCTTGCTTTTTGGTTTGATATCTGGGTTATGCTTATTTTGGTAAAATAGAAATTGGCAGATGAGGGGAACAGGAAGGGGAGAGAAGTTGATTGACTGAAGGACAAACGTCTGGTAAAACAGGAAGCTATGAACGATACAAAAAGAGGGAAGTGGGTCAACGGTCTGAAGGGAGGAACGTGACAGCGATCTGTGACATGTAGCAGCAGAGAAAGCAAGTGGGAAGATGGCGGCGGGCAGAGGGGGGGAGGTTCTAAATTAAGAAGGAGGGAAGCAGAAGGGTGTGAAGGAGGAGAAAGAAGAGTGAGGGTGAAAATGTGAGAGAAAGATGGCAAAAGGCAGAATCCACGGGAGCCGTTTGAGAAAATGGCCTCAGAAATGTCACTCCTTTCTGGGTGATGCTGATCCAGAACTTACAGGAGGTGAGGACTCCTAAATACACACAAACACATGTATGAACTCCCATACATTTCCCCTCAGACAATGACTTTTGAAAGGAGGCAGTGAAGGAGTGGGCCTGCAGAGGAGCCATACATCTTAAAGACTGTAATTACACATAACTGTCAGTCTAATTAAGGCTTTTAATGAACTCCATGAGAGCTCAGAAAGGACAGAAACCGCCAGCCGCTGGAACATGTGTGTGTTTGTTTGCGTGTGTGTGTGATAGATGATGCGCTCAAGGAAGAACGTGCACATAGACGACAACACAATCAAACATTTTAATGAGCCTGAGTGCATATTTAAGGTCCACGGTCTAATAAACATGCTTACCTAGGTCTCTCATCTCTTACTGCAACACACACACACACACACACACACACACACACACACACACACACACA
>CALSCE010010667.1:4507919-4517919 GCA_943593645.1 Bovichtus variegatus | reverse complement strand
TTCCTGAGAGCTGCCGCCAAAACTTCTTCGATTACGTTATCAGTAATCCGTTTAAAGCAGCGTGCTCCAAGTGCCGTAAATCTGTCCCGCTCCTCTAATCTTCAATTCATCACACATTTCCTAATCACACTCCAAAAATAACAAACCTGGAATTACTTACTCTCTTCTTTCTGTAACGAGAGCTGAGCCAAATGCAAGCTATCAAAGGTTATGGCGTGCGTATAAATCACTAAAGACTAACAAACTACCCTGTTCACCTTGTTATACTGTAAAACAAAATAAAAAAATAGGTCTTTATTCTTAATTAAAGCCTCAAATAATTCAAAATGGACCTGCAATAATGTCATAGTGCTTTCTTGGCAAGGTCAGGCTTGTAAAAACAGTTCTTAAATCTTCGTAGGGACAAACCTGGATAAATAAAGGTTAAACCAATAAAACAGAACGGGTATTCTCCATTAAACCTTGTCTTTCCTCCCAGCCGGCCGGCTTCCAGAGGCAATGACAGCAGAACTGTTGCTGCAGATGAGGTAAGACGCTATTTGCCACAACAGGGCCCTCTTCTCTCGCAGCGCCACCAAGAGAGCAGCCGAGCGCGGCTGGAGGTACCAATGAATTAGTTCACTGTTTTCACTCATTATACCCAACTGACTGCTTCACTTTTTCTCTGTCTTTATTTACACCCTTTTCTTCATCTTCCGACTTCTCTGGCACCACACACACACAGCCAACAAAGACCCCGCTCATAATGAGGGCATAGCGGTGACTGAGTGTGTGTTATGCTTCGTGTAGTTAGTGTGTGTGTGTGTGTAGGAAGGGGGATTATGGCAGTTCCAAAGCTGTGAATAGGGGCCAGGCTGGGCCTTGGCCCTGGCTGAATTAATTACTCTAATTAGTGTCTTAATTGCATATATTAAACCAGTGGTTAACAGGGCTGGAGCCATGGTGAGGGCCCGGATCTAAATCTGGAGCCGGGGTGGGTACAGGCGGACAAAAGGGTATCGTACACAGACACACACAGACACACACAGACACACACAGACACACACAGACACACACAGACACACACAGACAGACACACAGACAGACAGACACACAGACAGACACGCAGAAGTAGCAAACCAGCTCCACCTTCCCCCACCCACTTGAGGTAGTCTGAAGTGGAGAAAACGAGACCAAGCGCTCCCCTCCATGATGAGGGTATTCAATTATCCAAAAGCCCCCCCCACTCCTCGTCATCAATATATAATAAGCGTATATAGCAGCGGCAGATGTGCAGTTCTAATATGGATGATAAGCCTCCCCAGAGGGAACACTAAGGATTAATATTAGACCTACAGGGACTCCTTCAAGCAGTCTTCATCTGAAACTCTTTACTGTATCACTTACTCAGTGCTCCGCCCCATGTGACATTCAAGATGCCAAACCCTGCCGCTGATTTGCGATCGTTGAGCCTCGCCCTGTCTGCCCCGCAGCACGTCACACAGACTTACAGTGACCATGACGATATCAGAACCATTAGTTCCACCGCTCGTTTCACTTCCCAGCTTCTCTGGCTCATGCGTTTTGCGCATTCTAAACGATTATTAAAACCATTGGCTCTCCAGTGTAGACAACATGCATCAAATTAAGCTTTTTTGGCCTGAGTTGACCCTAGAGTAAAAATAAGCCAGGCTGTGTGTGTGAGAGACAGAAGGAGAGGGAGAGGGAGAGGGGGAGGGGGAGGGAGAGAGAGAGAGAGAGAGGGAGAGACCATCCTCTAGCCAATAAAGGTGGAGAGTGTGTGTGTGTGCGTTTGTGAGTGTGTATGCGTTTGTGAGTGTGTGTGCGGAGGGAAATGAGTTGGGCTAGAGGGGGGGGATTGCAGAAAATGGCTTGTTTTATTTGTGAAATGCACCCAAAGTAACTCACATGAATGGCGATTAGTCGCAAACAAGTAAACAGTCAGTCCGCTAATGAATCTCTCTTCAGTAAACAAGAGGAGTGCACGTGCACGCTGTGTGCACGTGCACGAGCGCAGAGTGATAATGATGTTATTTGTGGAGTTTTTTGGAGTAATTAGGGCTGCTTAAATGGTGGTTAGAAAGGATTTGCAGCTGATTGTTTGTCCTAGTGTCTTTGAGCCGTGGGCCCTCTTGCTCCACTGAGTGTCTACACCGTCTTCTTTGGCATCTTGTCCCAGCACACAGAAATCCTCCCTCATCCGTCCGTCCCTCTCTTCTTCTTCTGCATGCTCAAAGTATTCTAGCTCTCTCCCTCTCTCACTTTTCCTCCTCCTGCTCCTACTCTTCCTCTCCATCTTCTTCTACTGAACAGCTGCCGGGTCCAAATCGACTCCAAGAACACCATAATCTTCCTCACACATGGCGGAGATCACGCCCATAACAAGCACCAGCAATGTGTGTGTGACTGCTTTCTCTTGAAGGAATAGTTAAACATTGTGGAAAATGCACCAGCTGAGAAGATTAATATCAATTGTGTGTCTGTGAGTCAGGATGCTAGCTGCTCGTGTCTTTATGTAAGCTAGGCTAAACACATCTTAAATTCAGCTCACTTTCAAAAGACAGCAAGTATAGATAGGGCCTGTAAATAAGACTTGCTTTTTATACATCTTTTGGACGAATCCATCTGGCAATTTCCCACTGTTTCCAGTCTTTATGCTAAGCTAGGCTATCTATGCCCTTTACTCAAGCCATTTCTTAATTTCACCCTCAGAAAGAAAGAAAATATAGTATTTCCTAAGATGGTGAACCATTCCATTCCATGAAAAGAAGAGGACAGATGGTTTATGGAGACACTTTTCAACACAAAGTTTGTCTGTGTATGTGTGTGTGTGTGTGTGTGTAAGTAAACACGCACACACACACACACACAAACAAACACACGCACACACACACACGTCTGTGTGTAGGGCTACACATCTGTCTGTGTGAATCTTCCCATTGTTGATCAGGGGTCATGTTTGCGTGAACCTGGACACTAAATCAAAGCTATATTAGCAGGCTAATGCGTTCTACTGATGGCAGAGGTCAGCTGAGAGGTGCGCTTGTTTTAAACTCCCCCATGTCTGATTGCCGGGTAACACATCTTTTCGCAAAAGGCTCTTTAACAGAAGGCAGCAGCACAATGATGCCTTTGTCTGTCAAGCTGCGATGGGCAACGAGAACAGTTTGCGTATCTATGCGTGTGTATCTACGTGTGTGTGTGTGTGTCTGTGTGTGTGTGGGTGTGTGAGACAGACAGACAGTGTAGGAAGGTTAAATGAATAATACAATGTTAACCAGGCCCAATCCAATTAGGGACGGATTCTTCTTGTCTGACCTTTAACAGGAGAGACGTATTCATACTCACTCACGCAATCAACCCCCAGCCCACTAACACAACTACACACACAAACTCTCACAAACTACACAGTCCACACAAACATGACACTCATGCAAGCACACACCCACAGATGCACCCCCTCCCACACAGACACACATGAGCAGCCAACAAACATCACACACACGTACCAAAACACGCACACACACAGCCAATCTCACAAACAGTAGTGCGGCTCTGATTGCTGACCTAAATCGGCCGGGCGATCTGTCACTTTCTCTTACTCACACTCAGCACACATTTTTTTTTTTCATCTTTTTCCTCCCCTTTCTCTTCCCCCTTCTTTTTTTCTCTCGTCCAAATATCCCTCGCTCTCTCCCAGTGTCACTTCACATCAGCTCACTCCCATCCCTCTCCTCTCCCTTATTATTTCTTTACCACAAATACCTTGGCCTTATTTGTATCCCAAGATATAGGTGTCACTGTACAGTATGTTGCACCTTTACAGTGGTTTCACAGTGATCTCTATACTGTATTTAAGTATGTGTACACAGTTCTCATGCATGTAATGAAGACACATACAGGGAAGCTCAAGGCAATCTAATGCTTAATCATTTCAACAGCGCTGTCCTTTTAAATAGAGTCATCTTTTCTACTATCCACTGCCTCCTTTCCATTGAGAGATGCAGATAAACTTATCTCTAGAGGGGAAATTAGTTGGATCCGTTGCACCAAACCCCTGCTGGCCTATTCTATTCCATTTTCCACTTTATTTGAGGCCATTTTCACACATGAGAGTTTAACTGAGGCGGTTTGCCCCGAGAATTTGATGTGTTTAGTGGAGTGTGAAAAATGTGTTGCAGGCAAGAAAAGCAGGTCCACCTCAAAATAGTTGTGAAGGGCTGGCTTGGAGCGAACTTGAGGCATGTCCCCTGAGGGCCACAACAGATGTGAAAGCCTTAACACACTTGAAGTTTAAAAGTGTCTAACACAGTTCTACTTGTGTGTCATTATAGTTACAGTTAAATTCGTGGTGGTGGCGGAAGAAAATGAACAGGTAAAAAGTTTGGCGGAGAATTTGCTCACCATGAAGTCATCGGACATAAGAGACCAACAACACACTGTCCATCACTTTACTCACTTTGTATATATTTTGGTGTTGGTTTATGTTTGACCACTTCTCGAGATCCGTGTTTTTATTACATTCTTCTGTGTATGCTCTTCTCTTAAATCTATATTGTATGGTGAAGCACCTTGTAACTCGCTATAGAAATAAAGTGAATTATCATTATTATATTTAGGTACAATGTATTCCTTCATCAGGTAAGATTTATCACGTAAGACTTACTGATCCACCAAGGAAAGCTCATAACTAAATAAAGTTAGCGCGAGTGACTGGCATTGTGTGGGACTTCTGGTTCCTTCTCAAAGATGAGATAATCAAAAACTAATAATTACCTTTAACAAGCAGCAAACATAATGTGGGCCTATTTGAGATGGTGTCTCACAGAGCCTCAATATTCTGTATATGTAAACCATTTCAATATCCAAACATTAATGCACTCTTATTTTATGCCTTTTATGCATAAAACACAAAAGACAAACTTACATTTTTATCATGCGTGTGTACTTGGATTCATTTGGACAGTAAACTCCAAAGATCCTCGTCACATACAATTCAGATGTGACCAGGAATCTGAATGTAATCGAAAGAGTTAAAGAACAGCGATTCTTTTATTTGTGTCATTTTTACACCAGTGGACACAGACTGTTGTTCAGGGGTTTCAAGACATTAAACAACATTACATTAACGAGAGAGAAGTGTAATATGCTTTCTAAGTTTAAATGAGATGTATGGCCACTTTCCCAACACGTATTCAAGTTTATCTCTTTATCTATGACAGAAGTAACGATGGGATATACAGTGCGTTTAGAATTCAGTGGGATTATTCTGTACAACACAACCCCTACGCCTGCTTTAAGCCCCTCACTGTGGTCATCTCGTTTCTACCGCCTTCGCCCTCTCTTCTCCCTCCTTCCTGCTGCTCTTCTCTTCTCTCCCCTGTGTCTGTGGTTGCTTCAGAGCCTTGCTGAAGGCTCAAATCTGAGGGCTTAAACTTAATCAAATATTCAGCAGATATAGATTTCTCAGATTCCCTGGATTCTCCACCTCTTCCACCCAGCTGCTTTTCATCGCTCACTCCACCCAGCCTTCCCTTCAATCTCTCACTTTTGCTATCCTCACTGCAGTCGCAAACAAAGTACACACACACACACACACACACACACACACACACACAGAGTGGTGGAGAGGTGCAGCTCATTTAGGCTGCAGTGCAGCGTTTCTCTCCGCTTCCTCTCCTCCATTGTCTCTTCTCTCTCCTCTATTTCACTCTCCGTTTCACTAATGTTCCCCATCTTTCTCTCTCTTCATCTGTGTCTCACTCTTTCTCCCCCTCTCTCTGCCCTCCCTGCCTCTCCCCCATCTGGATTCTGTGTCATTTATTTCAGCTTAACCCTGATAAATAAACCAGCGAGTACCTCTGCATTATTGAACACTTCAACATTGCTGTCTGCACGCGCTGCGCCGGCACCGTGCTGTCCAACAATTAGAACACACACGCACGCACACACGCACACACATCCCAATCCACCCAAGTGGCAAACCAATCAACCAAAACTTTGCATTACAGACCCACAAATTCATAAAAATATGCACACACACACACAAAATGAGACAGAAGAGGAAAAGAGACAGATGGATGGACAAGAAAGATAAACAGAGAGACAGAGAAGAGGCAAACAATACCAAGTCTAAGAGGGAGAAAATAAAGTTTGCAGACAACATGGTATACAAACACAAACACGCCCCAGCACAACATTCACTTTCCCCCAAAACTCTTAAATTTACCCACACATGCAAACATGCACAAACATGCAGACTTATTTTTCTAGGTGTGCAGGCCCTTGTCAGCTCTTCTATTATTCATATTAGCGGGGGATTGTTTATCTCTGCTATTGTGCAACGGCAAGCACCAGGCTCTCTGCAAAGCCTCGGGGGCCCTGCTCCCTAAACACACCACTGGGAGTCATTCATGTCCACACAAACACCAAAAACTACCTTCATCCTGCACATGCATTCGTGCACATGCTTGCCGCATAGTCACACACAAAAACAGACGCGCAATTTCCTACCTCTATCTGCGCACACACACTCGCGCACTGCCATCTGTCTGAGTATGCAACAACAATAACACTGCAGTCCCACAGCGACTGACCAGTTCACTGCAACCAATCTTTGTGTGTGTGTGTGTGTGTGTCTGTGTGAGCTATTTTCAGACTATTTTGTGTGTTCACAACCACAAGCCTACGTGTATGCCAATGTGTGTGTGAGTGCATATATTTATGAGAAAGCCCCTGTGTATGGCAATGTGAGCGTGCATATGTTAGCGTGAGCATCAAGGAAGATTAGAGACGTGTGTGCGCGTGAAGGTGAGCGAGAGCGAGGGAGAGCGGTCACTCACATATGAGGTCATATGTATGTTGACTGTGAGCCTGCAATCATTCACTGCTGGTGTGCATGCAAGTGTGTGTTCAAACATATACGAGTGCGTGCGTGTGTATCCCATTCCCCTGACAGCAGCGACGGTGATTGAAAGTGGCCGCGTTGTTTCAGTGTCACCCTGCAGATGAGAAGCCGTATCTGTGTGTCAACTGATACTCACATCCCATTCCCATCAGCCACACACACAATGACAGACCTGTCTCTGTCTGTTGCCGTCTTCTTCTTTCTCTCTTTCTTACTCTTTTCTTTCCCTTTCCCCCCCTTTTACTTCCCTTTCATCCCTGCACATACATCTTCTAACTTTTTCTTACTCATTCCCCCCCATCCTCCCCATCTCGCCTCTTTGTTGTGAGTCAGCCTCTACATCTTTCCAGCCATCACCTCCATCACTCAATCACCAAAGGCAGAGACAATGGGTTTGACTGCTAGCCAGCCCTATTACGTGTAATGCTATGTTAGCTCATTTTAGTACATGGTGGAAGTTATTTGACATTTTGGACCATAAACTGAACATGATTAATATTAAAGAAATATATAAAAGTATGTAAAATGTAATTTAATAACACATATATGCCATTTTATTTTGAAATTGAACAACTTTAAAAAAATGTCTTAATTTCTCGGGTCAGGTCATATAGCGACTATTTCTTTAGATTATAAACATTTCACAGTGAAATCTGCAGATTATCCAGAGTAACAAGGACATTATTTTGCAGTTGTTTCTAAGTATCAGCAGGGAAATATCTCAATACACAAGCAACTCAAATCGAAACTTTCTGCATGGCTTGCTAGCACAAAGTGTAAGTGAGAATGGATCTTTTTTGCAATTTTGGTGAACTGACCCTTTAAAAATCAGCTGATCCTAGACCAGTTCAACGACAACTCTTCTATTCTTCCCAAGTGTACGCTGTCCTTTAAGTTGCGGATCAGCTGCCTGGAGATGGTTGTGTGAGTTCTCATTAAAAAAAACACGTCATCATGAATACACTCTGATTGTGTGTGTGTCTGTGTGTCTGTGTGTGTGTGTGTCTGTGTTTGTGTGTGAGATCGTGCATGCATACAAGGAGTGTGTGTTTCACAAGGCCCTGGCGCCTGCTTTCAAAGGATTCATTAAAAGCAGTGAAAGGCTTGATCTGCGGTTTGGGTTGATGTACTGAGCATGTCTGTGTGTGTGTGTGGTGGGATTTGAATGGTGAAGGAAAGAAAGAGAGCGGAGAAACTAAAAGGGTGGAGAGACTGAGGGAGAGACAGACAAAACAGCCAGAGAGAGAGTGAGAGAGATGGGGGGGAGAGAGAGAGAGAGAGACAGAGAGAGAGAGAGAGAGAGAGAGAGAGAGTGTGACAGAGAAATGGGTTTACATAAACTCTGACCTCGTATTATGAATAAAAACATCAATCAGGGAGTATGACTAATCAATTGCCCCACTCTTTCTCTCCTCTCCACAGGATACAGAAGTAAAGAATTACATTTAATGGGATTCGAGTAATCTGATTACAAAACAGTGGCATCTGTGATGCATTACTGACCGCAAAAACAAAAGGAAACTTTGGATTTCTTCCCGATGGCTTGCTAGATTTCCTCGAAACCCAAACACTCTTTTCTCTAGAAGTGATCAATGATGCCACTTGTTGATGATGTCAACTCAAATTTTGATGTGGGAATGAAACCCTAAAGTGTTTTCAGTATCATTCACCATGCATCACAGTGGCAAACTGCAAATTAAACCGATTACCCAGAGGACTTTAAACAAGTTACTGGTAATCTGTAATAGGTTTAACTTTGAAATTAACCTCCGCTGCCCTGTTTCCTCCTGCTGTTCCACCACCCAACCGCTCCACATCCCCAAACATACACTTTCCGTGTCTGCCTGGAGTGTACAAATTAGATCACGTCATGCTATAGCTTAATTAAAGCACAATTTCCCTGAGGCTTGCACATACATACAGGCACAAATATACATTTACTGTAACTGAATTCAGGGACAAACCAGTCCACAGTGTATTCATTAGCAGTTAGCGCACACAAGCTACTGCAGATATGTGGTTCTAAATTAGCAGAAGGATTAACAATTATCAATTATCTGGCAGCTTCATTAAGTACACAGAAGCGCTGGTGAGAGACTGAATACGGTTATTCATTTAGAGCACATGTTCAAGCTATCTGCACACTGCAAGCTATCTGTAACGTTATCAATAAGTTATCAGTACTAAATGCTCTCTATGATCAGCTACTCCCCTGTCTCTTCACGTGTCCAGCTCTGTCTCTTCAAATGTGTGACTGTGACTGTGTGTGTGTGTGTGTGTGTGTGTGTGTGTGTGTGTGTGTGTGTGACCTTGTGTTGCAGCAGTCATTGATCGGACTGGAGCTGTCAATCGATCAGTCTGGTCTGTGTGTGGAGATAAAGGTGTTTCTATCTCTGGACACTTCAGTTGCCAGGTGGGAGCACAGACGAGAGGAGAGGTGGGGAAAATAGCGACTGTTGGCCACATTTGGCCCTTTGCTCGCATTTTGCCGTGCCTGCGAAGGGTTTTACGACTGCTTTTTTACTTAACTGCAATGTAATAAAATTCAAGTTTAAGACAGATGTAAAAAAAAAAAAAAAGGTATTTGTTGATGGAAGTTCTCCAGTGTGTGCTGGCTTTGTGCACGATAAGCAGTCGACTGGGTGTGTTTGACACATAACCAGTATGAAAGATTTGAACCCTGGTCAGTTTGAATATCTGACTGCATGCTAAAAAGGGACAAACAAACTGGAACAACCCATCAAAACAACAGATTCTGTGTCGATAGTGCATAACCGGTACGTCGCTGCTATGTTTACCAGTAATTTCACAGCACTGACATAAAGGGTATCCAAAACCCCAATCTTTACGTGTGTACTTGAACATAAATGGATAATTTAGCTATCAGTGTGTCACTTTTATGCAGCCATGTTTGATGTGGCTGTTCAACGTCTGTCACTCATCGAATCCGGTATCCGTAGGTATCAGATTGCATTCATTTTCTCCATTACTTATCATGCCAAAATTCCTGTATCATTGGGTCCTTCGGCACCCATGCGGCACACCAACACACACACACACACACACACACACACACACACACACACACACACA
>CALSCE010010667.1:4462832-4479945 GCA_943593645.1 Bovichtus variegatus | reverse complement strand
ACCTGAGGAGAAGAAAGTGTAAAGTCTGGAAAAAGAATTAAGGTGCCGGGCGTTAGAGTTGGAGAATTTTACAAAAGGATCAGAGGTAGAGAAGTAGGCCTGTGCTCATACAGGGTAATACTTCTGTTTGCTTATTAGTGAGCCAAGTTTCAAGATGATTGGTCATTATAGCAGCAGGGGCAGTGCAGGACAAGGCTTCATACCAAAGCCTCTTAGCAGGAGGATCATCTCTGACCCATTGTAAGTCAATGGGAAAAGATTATCTTAAAGCGAAGATGCTTTGGAGTAACAGGTCTCCACATCTCCCACACAAGAGACCAAACATCTACTGCAACAGCCAGAGGATGCACCCCCCCCCCCCTTCCCTCCCCCACACAAATAAAAGCAATGGATTGTTTTGTAGTTGAGCCGTGAATAGTTGCTTTGCTTTGTTACCGGGCTCTTTGCAGGCAGGGTGATTCATGTATTCTTACTTTTGCAGCTCTGTGTGTTTTTGCAAATCTCTAGATGACAGCTTCTTATGCCAAAAATATAAACGTAAAGTGAGATATTTAAAGCCAAACGCCACCTGTAACCACTTCATCACTAACAAAAGCAGCTACCGGCGGCATTCCTCGCATTTCTAGGTCCATTTTGTCGTTTGACGGTGTATTTGTGTCATTCCCGACGTGACTTTGTGAGATTGTATTCCACCTCAGCTACAACGGAGTACAATAAAAAGGAAAGCATCCCGGCAAGCGTCAGGTTTTGCAGCGTGTTTCCATCAAAGACAAGGCAGAGACACCATTTGACTGTAGCCTCAATAGACCGGAATGAAAGTGGACTTTTGAATCAGACTCTTACACTGTCTGTGAAATACTAAAGGTGTCGTGCATTCACTGTATTATTATCCCTCTTTTCCCCTAAACACAACACAACATTCTTTTTTTAGGATATGAAAGTTCACCAATAAATGGAAATTACAACACTTTATCCTGGAGTGCAATGAACTTCAAATATTGATCATACAGTGGAACAGTAGAGCTTTGTGTTTTTAAAAGGAATTTATTTAGCTTTTGGCAAATTAAGTCCATCAACACATTGTTTTGCTACAAGGCATTTGGCATCATTTCTGCCCCCGTTATTCCTGCATACTGTGCGTTAGGTTCAAGCACAGTTTGTGTTTGCAGCATCTCATCATATGAACTGTAGTCAATAGAGAGAGGGGAAACAGCTGCCAGTCTCTTAAGCGCTCCACACTAAGTTGATCAAAGAGTTTATTCTGCCCAAAAAGTCATTGAATTCATCTAGAGCTTACCAGGATTCATGCTGGACTTCACAGGGATAAATATTATGGGACGTGTCAGTAATGAGGAATGAGGGGCCGGCTCGGTTGTATGCAAGCAGGAAACAGCTAGTCATGGTGGTGACCTATAGATCATCAGTCACTCTCCCTGTCTGTGCTGCGTCAAACCCGGCCGCGTTCCAAACCATCCATCTCTCTCACTCTCTCTCTATCACTCTTAACTCGCCGTCCTTCATGCCTTTTGTTTCCTCCTCTGACCCTGCTCTTGCCTATCTTTCCCTCATCTCTCCCCGACAACACCCACTTCTTCTATTTCTGCCCTCTCACTCATATCGGTCGAAGACGTTTGCCAAAACTTCAGCTGTGACAAGGCACAGCTGTCCAACAGCAAACCCGCTCATTTGTCTCTCTTGTGTAGACGCACACACTCTCTCTCTCTCTCTTTAACATTCAGTTACAAAACCATTTTGGGCCTGTGTCCAATCAAAGCGGCGCGTCGACGTCCACTGGCAGACGGCGAAAGTAGAGTGATGGAGTTTCAGTGCTGATGAAAGTGACGGGACACAAGTACAGAAACTGTAATGAACTCGGGCTGAGGATGTGAAATGGAAGATAAGAGGACAAAACATTTGTCTTTTGTTTTGCATTTTACAAGTTCTGCATAACCATGTGTATGGCTATGCAAAAGAGGACTCCACCTTGATGTTGCTTTAGGGGAGAGCAGGTGGGAAACGACAACACACAGCGCAATGAAATATAGTCAAGTAATTTGTCTTTTAAGAGGTTAAAAATCTTTCTTTTAAGAAGAGAAGAAAATCTGCCAAAAACACTCTTTTCCATTGGAAATCAACCTTTTCCAAAATTAAGTGTTAGTATCCTGAACGTGAGCATAATGCAGGTTTCTGGACAAGAATCCTTCGTGAATACTTAAAATAATCAGATTTTTTTATTGGAAACAGGTGGGAAAAATCTTATTACAATGGCAGATTTTGGCCAGAAAATAAGGCTTTTATGACTCAATTACAGACCAAGAAAAAAAAATACTTTTCGCAGTGCGAGTGCACATGGCATACATCAGAACGGCTTACAGCTCGATCCTAACACAGAATTTAGTATTCATGGCACAAACATACACATACCAGCACATTCTCTATCACAAACCAAAAATACACACACACACACAAAATGACAAGAGCGTCAACTCCCTCTCGCTGCTATCCCGCTTATCTGGAATGATGCCGAAGCCACAGTAGCTGCCCAACCCAATGTTGTGGAGATGTGCAAGCAGCAGAGCTGGGAGTCTCGTGATACTGAGCCAAAACAAGGGGTGAGGAAGAAGAAGAAGAAGAAGAAGAAGAAGAAGAAGAAGAAGAAGAAGAAGAAGAATTGGCTGAGGGGGAAAGCTACGAGACCGGAACGAGAGTTAAAGAAAAGGATAGAGAAGGTGATGAGCAGCATAACAGAGGTTGCCTCTACATTGCGCGCGCACACACAGACACTTTCATACGGGCTTCTCATCCCACCAGTCCGCTACTCTGCGTTACCCGAGGGAGGAGGATTGACCTGGACTTGTCCAAATGCTGCCAGGAGGATTGGATGATCCTGCTTAGGCAGGGTGTGCTGTGAAGCAAGCTAATGAGAGGCCAATGTGTGTGCGTGTGCGTGTGTGTGTTGTCTGGCTTTGCTAAGGGGCTCTGGGTTCAGCCACCCAGGGCAATCTGCCCAGGGATGCCGGTCACATGTGACCCCTTCAGACCGAGGGCCTGGATTACTGTTACCACTACCACCATTGTGAAATGTGTGAGGTTGCATGCACACGTTTTCCAGGGAAGAAAGTTGCTTGTTTCTGCATGTGTTCTAACATTCTGAACTAGCTCAGCCAGCCGCACGCTTCTAATCTCCTTCATCCTAATCATCAGCACTTTTAACAATTACCAAAATCCCAAAGTCACTTCTAAAGCCCCCAGGACCAGTGAAGTAAATTAGTTCTTTAGCTAACCCCAGCATATTTACAACAGCGCTTTATAGCTGTTATGATGTTGATGAATGTGCACTGCCCCTGCCAAATATACTTATAATCGAGTGATAAAATAATGAATGAATTCCGAGTGGAACAACAGTCCGTGACGCCTGCCAATTTCCTCACCTCTCCTGTGTGTGTGCGCACATCTGCCCTCCCGTGCCTACTGTCTCATTGTGTGTGTCTAATGCTCACTTACACATGCGACGAAGGACCACGCACTTTTTACACATGTGTCCGACATAGATGGGAGGGAAGGTCCAGCCCCCTGAGTCTCTTTTATGCGTGTGTGTGTGCGTGTGTGTGTGTGTGTGCAGACATCTGTTGGGAACATGCGGCCGCAATAGATCCGTCTGTTCACGCATCTCTAATGTCACAGTCCGACCGCATACCTGTGTGTCCATCTGCCTGCCTGCAATGCCCAAAGAAAAGCATGAAATAAAGAAAAAGCTTCCAGCCGGACTGACTGCCTTCTCCTTGCCCTGGCCTTTCCATTCTGCCACATCAGCTGAAACCTCTTTTCACAGCTCCTGTTGCTCTCAGCTCGTAAACTTACACACACTCGTCTTTTTCACCAAGAGAAAGGGAGGTAGGAAGAGAAAGGGAATGAGGTAGAAGGGGAGCTTTTGCCTGCTTGCTTTTAACAGGCAACTTGAGCAATATGGTTCATATTCTTTGCTTCTCTTCATTACATTTCTTCTCTTGTTTTCACAATCCCTCACTCCGAAAAAAAAAAAAAAGAAAAACTACCCAGTGGATATTCTTTAATCATTTAGCCTGAGGATGCATGTAGGCTTACCAGGCTCCTGCTTACTTATCCACACAGCCCAGAAAAGCCTCGATGCATTCATGCATCATTCATGAAGAGGAAACCTACGGGTGGATCTTACGGGGGTGAAACCGGGTGTGGAGTTTTAAACATACAAAAAAATCAATAAATGGGTGGAATAATGCTCCTTTGATATGACACCCTGTTTGACCCACTAACACTTATTCCACTCTCCACTCTCAGTCCCACAATGCCCTCGCCAAGAAGATTTCCAGTGATTTTTTTTTTGGAAAGTCTTTTCTCTGTTTTTTTGTAGTTGAAACACTTAGCCCAGTTAGCTAGTCTTTTATCCGGCGCCAATTAGCCGGCGATTAATGAATTATTGAGAAACGGGAAGGGGGGATTAAATTTTAATGTGGATCTTAGGGGGAATAGTTGTATTACAAGTCACCGCGAGCGAGGAGACGCCCACCCTCAGCCGTTTACAATAATCTACAGCCGTTTACTAGAGTATGGAAAGAGAGGAAAAGAAGAGGGAAACTGTGAGGGGCGGGAGGGTTGAATGAGAGGTTTTGGCCTTTAGAACGGACGCTGAAATCAAACTTGCAAAAGGGCCAAAAACTACAGAACTCCATATGCTGTGATCAGAAGAGTGACCAAAGCCAACATTCATTCTACTTGAACTTATTTTCTCTGCACGTGTCCAGCAGTGTGACCTACAGACTTTGATCCCGTGTGCCACTACACCCCCCCCACACACACACACACACACGCACACACCCACCCCCCCCGACACACACACCCCCCGACACACACACACACCCCCACACACACACCCCCACACCCCCACACCCACACACCCACACACACACACACACACACACACACACACACACACACACACACACACACACACACACACACACACACACACACACACACACACACACACACACACACACACACACACACACACACACACACACGAGCAGTAATGTTAGATTCGATCTTTCATTAGGGTGGCTGTGTAAGGCCGATAATAGGAGATGCTGGATAAGGATAATGTATGTCCGGGGGGAGGCTCTTCCCAAGGTGATCGTTCTGGTTCAGTTCTCTCTTCCTCAAGCAGATCCTGTATTGGCACTTGAGACTTAACTGGTATTGATTTACTTAGGGTTAGGACGGTCTCTTCTCTCTCCACCGCTCCCCGTCTCACATTCACCTCCTGGCACCTGTCTCTGTTTATATACCCCTCTGTCTCTTTTCTTTCTGGCGGCCCCTAGTAATTTCAACTGATGGAGTAGTCAATAAAAGGGTGGATGCAGCACTTGATGGCCGTAAGCATTTTTGATACTATATTTTAAATCGCAATTTACGTGAGCCTCATCATTATATTTTTGTATTCCAGGAATTCATCTGGGTGCAGGGTGCCATGGGTGCCTGCTTTTACCTCTTCACCTCTGTCACTCCTAACATATCTTTGGGTGCGCCAGTGGCTGCTGTAGCGCTATAATTAGTGGCTGGATGTGACACATGTTTCCAATTTGCTACGTCTGGTCACTGCAGCAGAGAGGCGGAGTGACGGAGCGAGGTACAGATAGAGACAGACGGAAAGTGACAGGAGGGAAAAAAGGGGGAGAGAAGGACAGAGGCGGTGGAGGGAGCCGGGAGAGAAGGAGGGCTTTGCAATAGCGGCATCGCGTGAGGGAGAAAAATACAAGGAAGAGGGTGAAAGAGAGAAGGAGCTGGGGATTGCTCACAGAGGCGGAGAGAAAGATGGGAGGAGAGGTGGAGGGAAGCTGCAGGTGGACGGTCTAAACTTCAAAGCAGAACATCCAGCAGAGGTCGAGAGGTTAACAATGTGACAGTCCATTTGCTACACAGACAGGATGTGAACCATACATGCGCTCCTGCACCTGATTGATACAGACTACTGCTTCTGCTTACGTTGCGCCTCATTTCAGAAGTACAAACCGCGTGTGTGTGGGCTCGGGACTTTGTCCTTGGAAGATGCACACTATTTGGACAAGCATGGGCTCTTAACATATTTCCGCCCAGGGCGAAGATTTCGCCCCGAGGCAGCTGAAACTAAAGTACTGCTGTTGCCATGTAGAGACCGAGGAGAAACAAGTACATGGAAGTATGTAAGAGGGCCAAAAAAATAAACTGGAGGAATGACTAAGCTGATTAACTATGAATAGTAAGCTTCGTGAATAAGCTTCATAGTATACAATAGGCTTTGTATTTTGAATATATGAGTGAGCAAATCTGTGGAGATGACTATGGAGTCTGGCGTCAAAGACACCACCCCTATAATTGCCAGCCAGGCCTATTCACTAAGCCCTGACACCCGCCTAACACTAAACTCCATTAGGAGACAATAGCGTGGAATCACCTGTAAGGCCTCAAAAGCACGAGCTGTTAGCTTCTCAGTGAAAATTACCCTCCCGTGTCCAACTCTACTCCCTGTTGGGTGAATCCACCCACTGCTGACAAAAAGCCCTCATTAAGGGCTTCATGCCTGGCTCCACAGCAGGGGCCCACGCACAGTCACATCTGTGTGTGAGGGGAGAAACTGGGCAGGACATAGCCTCCAGCACATGGACGCATTAAAAACCTGTTAGACTCTAAAAAAGCCTGTGGCATGGGTGTGAGCTGGGGATGGCAAGGTTTGGTAAGCTGCTCCAGTAAGCCTAAGTGAGTGTTAATTTGCTTTTGTAGTTTATTTGCGTTATAAAGTGAGTCATGTAGGCAAAAGATCAAGAAATGGGAGCTACCCAGGACTGCTTGAAGCGGATAGTTTGGTGGCGTTTAAATACTATTTATTAAAGATGAAACATATACAATATCAAAGATCCAGTTTGTAGTCAGAATTTGCACAATTGAGGCATGGAATCACTAACCCCCCTCTCTCACCTGCATACAAGCTGCCTTGTTATACTCCAGCACCCCCCCTCCCCAAAAAAAAAAAAAAAAACCTCAACGCCACCGGGCGTCTATTCAGACACAGGGAAATTGGCAGAGGTGTGAGAAAAGTGGTGTCGGTCGTTAAGGCCGGACGGCCGAGAGGTGTTTAAAATGACATTTCCTCAGCTAATGCCTGACACCTTCTCCAGAGGCAAGAACAAATGCAAATGAGCGTGGCCGTGCGGGCACACGGGGAGTTTGGAGAGGCCTGCGGGCCGGGGCCTCGACTTTAATCAAGGTCATCCAGCAACAGCAATTAGAGAATCATCACACGTTTTTTTTATTATTATTATTATTTTTTTAATTATTATCCGACACTGTGCTTCCAGGTCTGTTTTATCGCCTGCAGCTTACAGGGACTTTGCCCCCTTAAGAAGATCTACAGCTGTATTATCCACAATAATCAATGAGAGTGGGACAAATTTAGAACAGCTGTGAAACAGAGCTGCCTGTTTCAGCTCCAGCTGTATACATTTATCTGATTACACTGTTTGTGTTGAAGCCCTGTTAGATTGCAAACAATAGCCTCATGGTGGAATGCTCATGTTTTGGAAAGAAAGTGCAAAGAATTGGCCAAAATAGCAGTAAATTGCTGTACTTGACTAACTTTGTGGTGTTTTGTGCGTCATGTTGCGTTACTATCAGACACTTGGGGTATTGCATTCATTGGGCCTAAATGTTGTCTCCTCCTCACTTGCAAGTTACGTTTCACATTTCAAACCTGCAATTACAGTAATTATTCGATGACTTTTTGGAAACTTCAAGTTCAAACCAGCAATTGAGCGACCAGTAACATTATAAATTATTATTATTATTTTTTTTTTTTAGAAACCGGCTCTTACCTTTCGTTCAGTGAATTCCAGTAGATGGGCTCCATATTGCTGGCCGTCGTCCCCAGTAAATCCAGTAAGAATATCAGCAGGATCCACAATCCATTCCCACTTCCTCGACACGCCATTTCAACCCTGACACCCAGCATATGCAGCCCCATTTAAAATAAACGGGCAAATATGTTTTCTGTGTGTTCAATGCTGTAGCAGAGAGATTCTCAAAACAATGGATGTGCGACTCCAGCCGGTCCGGCTGTAGGTGGAGGCAGTCAGCGTGTGGAGTGAAAGCGCGCTGTATACAACCTCCTGGATCCACTATTCATCAAATTGGACTGAATCAATCCAAAAACAGACTCTGAAATGTGCAGGAGAAACTTGTTCAATCCGTGCTTCTGGATCTCCAAATTATTATTGTTTTTGTCTTTCTTCTGCGCGTCCACGTTCGTACTATGTCAGTGCCGATCCCATGACTTTCCCATTAATTTGTCATTAGTCCTCTTTTTTTATTTATTTTTCCCAAAGCAATGCTCCTCAGCTCAAATATAACTCCACTGAATCGAATTTGCTCAAATGTATTGCTGCCCAAACGCTATTTTCTGTTGCCTCTCGGTGCGCCCTAATTGTCTTTTTCCGAACAATGTTCCCTTGTTCTCTGTGCCGACTCTGTGTGATTTCTCTCCCATTACCTTGTTTTCTCGAAAGAAGATCTACATTCCAACATATCAGGCTGGACTAAAAAGAAATAGTGTCAGTCTTTCCGAAGGAAACAGTCGAGATCCGACCCAAAAACTGTGAAGGGGAAAGCGTTTAAAACGGAAAAGATGCCACTCGTGTCCACAGCTCCATCCTCATAAAGACATGTTGATGCTCGGTGGGCTTAGTCAATGCGCAATTCAATCCTTATTCTCCTTCTTTGTAAAATAGCATACACAGGTTCAACACGGCTTGTAAATCCGCAAATCCTTCAGCATCACATTCGATGAAAATTTCAAATAAAACCCAAAAAAAAAAAAAAACACAAATCAGGATCCAAATCGATGATAAGTCCAAGAATCAATTCAAACAACAACACAAGAAAACTGCGAGAAACAAACCGAAGAGCTAGAAAAGCATCTCCACTCTCATAACGTCGCGAAAGGCCAACGCGAAACTTGTGAAGTGATTACAAAAAAAATAAAAAAATAAGATGCGAGTTGCGAGCATCAGTCCCGGTTGGAAATTGACGCCTATCTGCTGTAGCGCATCATTTGGATTCGCTTCTCGGCCAGAGGAAAGCGCTTCATTCGTTATCTCATCCGTCTCTCTGCTTCAGAATCCCACCGGTTTGACTTGCCCTAATGCTCGCAGCACATTGACAGACCGACTGGCTTGTTTGAGAGAAGGAGGAGGGAAAAAGGAGACGTGGATGAATGGGGGGGGGGAAAAATCCCCATCCTCCGACTGGCAGGCAGGGCGCACTGACGGAGCGCAATTCTTCCAGGCTTTTTCGGGGGGGGCGGTATCGAGTCCCTTTCAGCACCTCCTCTGTCCTCCTCTCTGAGTTTCAGGGGCCCCCCGACTCGGACCTCTGGACTCCCTGGCGCTCTATTCTACCTCCTTTCAAACGCTGAAGAAGAACACCCCCCCCCCGCTCTAGACGCTCACCAGCGTGCGCCCCCCTCTGCTCAACGCCAAGATGGAAGAGCAAGAGCGCCCTCAATGCATTTACTGGGCATCACATGTGGCACTGCAAGAGTATGAATTGGAAGGAAAAAAAAATCGAGCTGGAATTTTCGAAGGCGATTATACAAATGTTACAGCAAAGCTATAAGTCCCTATAGCGGCATTTAAGGTTTATTGGAGGGGAAATATGCCCTGAGGCGCAGTATGAGCTCATTATAGCTACATTTAAAGGAATATTATGACATTATTTTTGAAAAGATAAAGGGGGATTACGCACTATGAGTAACTTGCATATGTTTGGAAAGTATTGCCAACCATATAAGAGAAAATACTTCCTCAAAAAGTATGATGGCTGGACTGGATTCACCTCATAAGTCTGCAGCCCAGTCTAAACAAAGAAGAATCCCCTCGCGCTCTCCCTCTCTGTCCTCCCGTTGACAGCAGGGGGGAGAGTCCCAGCATCCAGCACCCACGCTTCAAAGTGGCCCGTTCAGCTTGATGAGGTACAGGACGAGTCGGCTGACAGGCCCCACTGAGGGGCCACACACACCAGTGTTTACACTGAGGCCCCCGGTTGCCAAGAACACTGACACTGATTCACTTATACATCGTTACACACACACATATACACACACACAGAAACGTGTATAAGATGGGGACTGGAGGACTGTCAAAACTGTGGCTGTACTGCCCCCATGTGGTAGATGCGGCGCATGAACTTGACTGCACTGAATGTCGATGTGATATCACATCAGTGACTATCTGACAATGTTCTTTTATTTATTTATTTATTTTTTACAAAGTCTCCCATCCATCCCACATTTATTTATTTTGTTTACTTTAAAATAAAAGCTTCAAAATAATTTCAATGGTGATGGTCACTTTGGTGAGCGGGTCGTATAAATTAAGGCTTTACAGCACTGAGTTGATTTTGGTGAAACTGGATCATATTAAATGGAGAAAATCGTTTTGTGTTTTTTTTTTTTCTCAGCCTCAACTCTGTGATTTATGGAGACAGAAAACTCTATTTGTTGGAAGAGAGGCTTGGGGATCGAAAGGCGTGGGCATTTAGGAAGCATATTCAATTGCATCGAAATGTAGGATCCAGCGTTTTTGGACTTTGTCCAATACTAGAGGCCAAAAGTCAGGATATCTTGGCGTGCAAGCTGCAATACAACACACTTCCGGCAACATATGGAGAGAGAGAAACAAAGGAGAGAAGTTACCTTTAATAAAAAATAAAATATTTCACTTAAAAACAACAGAGGGAGGAACAACTTGATACACCATGAACATCTCCTGCTGTTCCTGCACAGCCAGGAAGAAAATGGAAATGGAAGTGAGACAGAGATAGAGGAGAGAAAATGAGAAACAAGACCTGGCCAGGCTTGAGTGTCTTGCTCGACGACACTTCAGCAGAGCAGATTAGGAATATTCCAGGGGCTCGAAACCGGGGTCTGCAGGCTGAAGGACAATCTGCAAGGAGGACAAAAGTGCAGGCATTTTCTCTGCAATGCAAAAGAGCAGCATGCTTTTCAACGAGAATTGTAATTGTGGGTTGTGAGATCCAAAACAAAAAACAACAACGAACACATCGAGGAGATTGTTGAGAGATAGTCAAAGAAGGAAAGAGAATAGAAAAAAAAAGAGAGCGAGAGCAGAGATGGAGCCGTGTCTGTTGCGCTGACCTCGTGAAACCTTGGCAGGGCAGACGACAGAGCTAAATGTAGTGGAGGAAGGCAGACTGATTTGGAGACAACAGTAGTTCAGAGGTGGAGCTGGCATGAAAAACAAACCTTCTGCTCTGTCTGGGAACCGATCTGTGTGGGGTAAACTGCAGGCTGGTTTGTGGTTCTCCCTCGCATCGGTGTGCGTCAAAGATGAGTCAGTTTTAAAAAGCTGCAGAGCTATAAGATACCTCCTACATCAGATCTGACATAGTGCTGAACAACTGCACGTACTTTCTGGGGCGATATGTGAGCGGAAGGAGGGAGTTTGACGATGTATTTGTGTGCTTAATATACAGTACACCCATAGCCGGCATGTCAGTGTTTATCGGTGCTTATTTATTCATGCTGACCTCATTTACTGCACCGACCTTCAACTCTTCTTCATAACCGCATCCTCTCCCTGGTGACTCCGGCTGCAGCCTGCTCCAGCTGCCAGACCTCACCACACACACACACACACACAAACATAATGTACTATAAATACATACATGCATACACGCATTTACAGAAAATCGAGCAACATGTCCACACAGCATGTATAGCTGCAAACAATTACAGTAAGTGCACGGGGAACATTATGCATTAAGGTTAAGAATAGAAACATGCACATACACAAACACCCATGGTGGCGGAAATACAAAGATCTCAGACAGGAAAACATGTACCCTGGTGGGAGTGAAATTCACACCGAGGGTGGTGCAGAAATGTGTGTGTGTGTGTGCATGAGGATGTGGGTCGGTGTCAGAGCATGGCACCCTCGCCCGCCTTGCAGTTGATAGATCACAGCTGCACGTTATCCTTCAGAATCTGTCGGTCCCTGTGAGCTTCTTCCTCCTCACACACACACAGCTGCAGCAAACCTCTGCTGCCAACACACACACACACACACACACACACACACACACACACACACACACACACACACACACACACACACACACACAGTCATATCTTCCTGTGACAGAGAGACGGGGGTGGGGGGGGATTAAATGAGGAGAGGTGAGGTGTTGTGAAACATGTGATGTGCAGATCACACAGTGACTCGCCGATCCTGCGCCAGTAAACAATTTGTACCTGACAGTTGATCTCTCTCACACACACACACACACACACACAAACACACACACACACAACCTGCATTAGCATACGTAAGCAGTTTGTGCGTGTTCGTGCTTCTTCAGCCATACTCGTTAGGACTTTCCTGCAACTATTCTCGAACATCTAATGCCAGCCCTTCTCCTGGTTTGCCAAACTGTAGTTCTCATCTCAGCCTGACAATGTCCTTCACCTTGCAGCTGCACATTGCAGGATTTCACCGCGTGACTTGCAGGTGCGGTTGAATGCGTTCCTATGGCCACTGGCCAGAAATCTTCTGTACAGGAAGTGATTTGATCGCTTCATCTCAACATCCCTTCAGCTACTGAGAAAAGTACATTTAGATTCAGAAGAGTGCAGCTGCACACTATGATAGGTAGCAGAGGTTTGAATCTTTCGGTTACTCACAATTCTATTTTCGATTCTTGGGGGCACGATTAGATTCTAAATCTAATCGAAACAATTCCAGATTCAAAAACTATTCAGGATTCAGGACACAAGGGAGGTCATTTCAGGATCTACTCCAATCTACTGTGCGCTAATAAACAGTGGTGTGGCAAATTACGGCATGAAAGCTGAGTAAAGTGTGTATAAGATTATGGAGTTTTCAACCGATAGCAATTATGTAAACACACAAGGGCAAACCTCAGACATAATGTAACATTTATTCATGCTAAACTTGCACAAATCCATTTTGGTTTTTAGTATTTATCAATTCTCAGTGCCTTCAAGAATAACAAGTTCAAGTAATGCAAAAATAAAAATGCTGCCTGTTCCATAAATAAAATGGGCATAGTTGCTTTTTTTTATTCTTCAGAAACTTAATTTAATTTGGACACAACATGACATTGTAAAATATTGTGTGACATTTTAACAAAGCACACAATAATGCTAGACACAACTTTGACTTGTGCAGAATTACTGTCCATCAGTAGCTGTATCTAGCTTATATAAAAAAACGAATCAATTCAGAATCTTAGAAGATAAGTATCTTGATTCTTACACAAATTGATTTTTCCTAAACCACTAATAAGTCGTATTGAATTGGGACACCGCACAGGTTCTCTTTCCTGCCAGTAATTGCAGTGAACTGTAATCACCTCATGTCCCAGAAGTGAAACCAGGTACTAAAATCAAAACCATAGACTTGACTTTAATCCTTAAATCTTAACTCTAAAGAGCCCCTAATGAGGTGCAGGCCGCCCACAATGTGTCTACTTGGGAGGATATTCCTCATCTTCATGAACATATCTGATACAAGAACACGCTCACACAAATCTTTCTTCGTCTCCCCTCCTCTGCCTCCTTTTTCATTTTGTCAACAAGGCGCCTCCTCTCTCCTCCTAATGTCCTCCTCTCTCTGCCTCGTGACCCGGCCCACTGCTCCACCTGACCACTCTCCCGAGGGGAACGAGGGAGATTACAGAAAGGTGTAAAGAACAGGCGCTAGGACAATGTGGTCCATGCAGCCTGGGGGCCGGGAGAAGGATGAATTTAGGCCCTACTGCTCTACCTTTTCCCAGAGTGCAATTACGCAAGCAATTACTCTCCGTAGGCATCACACACCCCACTAAACCACCAAGATCACATCCAATCTGTCTGGGCCGGCTGGGATACTGGATGCTTAATGTACTTCAGTAGGCTCACCCTCATGATAACTAGCTACGGGGATCGCCAGAGGGAATGTGCGGAGAGCAGGAAGAGGAGATTGGGAGAGGATGAGAAGAGGATAGAGGGACACATGCAAGTAAATATCTTAAAGTTGATATTCGATATGTATTACGGGCTTACATATCCGTGAGAGAAATATCAATGCAGAGCTACTCGTTTTTACCTGTCAGCAACAGCAGAATATGATGATATGACACATCTTTACTCTGCATTAATCTTCCCAGCTATTTCAGATAGATATCCTTGTGCGTGCCTCCACATCTGGAGTGAATAGGGGATCAGACTCCGGAGTGAAATGAAACCTCATGGTGCTGTGCTTTTCCCTGGCTTCAGAGCATGTGCAGGAATACAGGTGCCAATTATTTTCACATCTAATGTAAACCAGAGAACAAGGACGCGTCAATCACCGCTGCTGCCTTTTGGAATGGAAATGGAATGTATTCATAGGAACGCGGCTATTTTGGCGGCTGATGAAATGGGTTGGTCGGGACTTGTAAAAATATCACAGCAGATTCAGGCTTTGTAAGGAAAACCTCAAGTCATCTGAACTTCAGACTGGTCCATCTATAATGAGCCGAAAGTATGGCTGTGTGAAAATGACATTAGACTACTGACTGCGAACAGTAAGGGGTTTCTTTTTCTGATACATGCTCATGGAGACATTCACTATTTTGGGATTTAGCTCCTATCCTGTTAATCAAAGAAGTCATGGATTATCTGCGGGTCGGAAATGCATGTAGCCCGACGGTAAAATATCACGAAGGACAATAAGACACTGCTAAAGCATGAACGTCTGCGGCCGCGCTAAGCTAGCACCTCCGTGATGCTATGCAGCGAAATGCTAACATGTCAATAAGCAAGTAAATTATCATCTTCACCATCTTAGTTTAGAATGCTAACATTAGCTAATTAGCCATGAAACACTAACAGTATCAGCTAAATGTACTGCAGTGCAATGTTAAAGATACTTTCTTGAAGATCTGTTTTGTTCTCTTGGTGATAAGCGGTTATTCCCTTCCCTAAGCGGTATGTCGCCACAGACACCATGCAAGTTCGTAGTACTGCAAATGCAATGAGGAAACACAATGGGGATTATCCGTATGGCCCACTGATGAAGATCAGTGGGCCATACGGATAATCCCCATTGTGTTTCCTCATTGGACGATAGTGAGTTAACAGATATTTATTTAAATGAAAAACTTCTACATTATTACTTATCAAGTATCAAAATCAAGCCCTCATTAGGCATCAGAGTGGCCTCCGCTGAGGTGAATCACATTTTACCAACCTGTACGGTTGGGCACTTCCGTAAATGCAGTGCAGTAAAAAGTACATTATTTAACTCTGAAATGGAAATACTCAAGTAAAGTAAAAAATACCTCAACACCGTTTATATTGCAGTAATTGGCTAGTAGTTGGGACTAAAAGTCAGGACGCTGCATCCATTCTTTTTGCGAATCTGTCTCTACCTGGGCCCTTCAACTCAAAACTGAAAGTGCAATTCTAATTAGCTGGAGTACCATGTCCCCATCCACATGCTGTCCTGCCTCATGATGAGGATTTCAGGAGTAAACAGTGGACGGTGACTGATGAAGTGACAGATAAACATATACAGGCAGTGGACAGCGGCAGCCCACTATTGCGCCCAGCATGACCTACTCAAGGAGGCATGGCTTAAACAAGGCACTGAAATGTTTCACTGTTGACGTTTCTGATTCAAAAGATTGTGATCTTGGCTCCAGATCTTGTCCCACTGCAGCCCGAATTGGATCAGGTTGAGATCCGTCTGCATGATTAACACTTCATTTACATGACATGTTTCCCCCAAGAGCCTGAGCTGTAAACGGAGGTGTAGCAGATAACATGGCAGCTGTGTACATGTAGCACATAACCTATTAAGTGGGAAGAAAACTGGATGCAACATCTCTACTCCGCTGATGTGTCGGAGCCGGGTCAGAGCGGAGCCCTGTTCTAAGCGCCTGCCAAACACATTCAAAGTCTCTCTGAGATAAAGGAGCCGTCCCTTTGACATTTTGAGAAATGCCATGTATGACAACCTCTGAAAGCGACAGCAAATCTGTTCCCTCTGCTTCATGTTCTGAAAAGCCTTTCCCTTTCAAAAGGCAGCACGAGAGTGACAACCAGAGAGCAGTCTAGACATTTTAGCATCCCCGGCTTCAGAGATGGGTTCCTCCTTGCTAATTCAGCCGGGGTCACACTGCTGAGTGTTTGCTTGAGTGCTTCACTGTGGGATTAGGAGATTAAACAGGCAGACAGCCATTTGAATAATTGTTTTCAAATGTCTTTCTTAATATCAAGATCCCATTACTTACTATTCCGCACACTCCCTAGTGATGAGCGCTGGGACTGTTAAGTTTGTGTGTGCACGCCTGTCTAATGGAAGGCACTTATGCAAGACCATAGAGACTCACTCAGGATGCGACGTAAATGGAAGCGCAGAACACAGAAACACAGAGCCCTTGATGTGGATTGGCTCATTAACTGCACAAGTGGAGAGACTACACTGCAGCCACCTTGGGATGAAGATAATGGCGTCGCTGTCATCTGTGTGACAGCACAAAGGTTTGGCTTTCTGAAGGCAGCACAGATACCATTTTCTATCCAAACAACATACATATTTATACATATCTATATACACATATATATAGACATATTTATTTATTTATATATATATATATATATACACATATTTATATATATATATATATATATATAAACATATTTATTTATATATATATATATACACAGATATTTATTTATATACATATGTACACAGATATTTATTTATATATATATATATATATATATACACACATATTTTTATATATATATATATGTATTTACACATATTTATTTATATATATGAATACACATATTTATTTATATATATATATATATATATATATATATCTATTTATATATATATACACATTTATTTATATATATATACATATATATACACATAATTATTTATATATATATATATATATATACATATATACACACAGATTTATTTATATACATATACACATATTTATTTATATATATGTATTTATACACACA